>CM042834.1:131347877-131735377 GCA_023653725.1 Bungarus multicinctus
ATCAGGAATTCTCTTTTTATTATTTTATTCCGTGCAGTAAATATCCAGCAATCTGGAGCTCTGTTAGATTCACTACAGAGTTGCACTGTGTGGTTTCCATTGTGAATGACCTGCAGTGGCACTTCAGCTGTTGCGTTACTTTATCCTGTTTTCCCTCTTCACATTTCAGAAGATGATTTTGCAAGGTTTTGCTTTAAAACAAACTGCAATCCCCATGACATCCAACCTTAAAGAACTGTTGTTTGTTCTTGGCTTCTTCTCACACATAAAATAGATTTGCTCTGCTTAAGTGATGGTGGACTACATTCCTTTCATATCCAGACAGAATAGTCCTTGGTTAAGACGAGAGCAATTTTCTGAACTGAAATGTCAGATTATTTAGCAGGAGAAGTTTCTGATCTTTCTTATGATATGCAAGAAGAATGGAGAAAAGAAGAAGGAACACATCAGTTTGCTGGGACTTATTTGCAAAATCACCAGTCCTCATTCGATCTGAAATGGGCTTCTGCTTCTCCTTCTGCTTCTTCCGACTAGAACTGAAAATTGGACTGAGAAGCCAATTTAGTGGCTGAGGAAAAAAGAATCTGCTTAGTAAACAAAACAGTGAATGATTCAAAATTTGGCAGTTTTATTTTAATTCTTCCCTGCTGTTCTATAATAGAGGGTACGACCAATGTAGTGCTCTCAAGTGTTGACGGTTTGACATATTGCCTTTCAGATATGATACAGTGTGGGTTAAGCAGCCAAACAAATATAAAGTGAATATTTTAGGTAGAGTCAGTATATTTCATGCGTTTCTGAACATGCAAACTTTCTCAGTAATTTAGCCGGTAAATTCCAGGTTGGACATCCTATAAGGAATAAAAAATAAACTCTTAGGGATATAATGTATAAAATTGAGGAATGAATACACTGGGAATACTTTGTCCAGTTCTAGGCATCTGCCTCAAAATGGAAATCATAGAACTGGAAGAGATTCCGAAAACAGGACTTACAGCACCTCTTCTATAAAGATGCAGGTGAAGTATAACATTTGGGACTTAGTCTGGGGGTGGGGGGCAAATGGAGTTGAGGGATAATTAAATACAAATAAAGTAAACCAACATATAAAGAAAGTGGAAAGTGTGAAATTCTCCTTTTCTGAAAATGCCCAAACCTGTAAGTCATCCATGAATGATGGATGAAGGCGATCAGAAAATGAGAAAGTCCAGACAAGCGAGAAGGTTTTGCTTCATGTGATGAATTTCCCTGAGTATAACTGTAAGAACTAACCAAAGCAGAAAAATAAATCAGCTGAAAAACAGCAATTAGCATAAATAAAACTAGAATTCTTGAGTAAATAGGCTTTACTCAAACATTTGTATTTGATATACTAATTGTCTCAGATGAAGGTGATGAGGGCTTAATATTAATGTCATTAATTTTAGAATTAGAATTTTAAAAAATATTAATCTTAATGTTTAATAATAGTACATTTTTCTTTACATATGGACACTTTTTATGGATATGAGCAGGAGTGGGTTTCTACCGGTTCTGTCCACCTCTGTAGAACCGGTAGCTCTGAAGAGCAGCAGACATAGAACCGGTTCTATGTCTGCTGATGTTTTTGTCCACCTGCCCACCCAGGCTCTTACCTGATCTTTATTTCCTGATTTTTTCAACTTCAGCTGTTGTGTGAGGCACAGCTGCAGTTAAAAAAGCAGGAAAAAAGGGCTTTTTGAAAGGCTGCTTCTCTGCACGCAGTGTGCTGATGATGATTTACAGGCACGCTGGCAGCGTGCAATGAAGCACATCGTAAATCACTGAACCTCATAAATCAACCAAATTGGTAGTTAACCCTGTTGGATCCCACCCCTGGATATGAGCCATGAATGAACAGTACTTCTACAAAGACAGAACTCACCATATTGAGGGAGTATGTCCATTCTCCCTCAGCCAATTGATTTACTTCTGTGTGCTGGCAGTGCATAGGCACAATTTATTTACTCAGCTGGCAGCCATTTTAGAGCAACTCTTGTGGGTTCCCAAAAAGAAATCCCAACTCACCCTTTCCCCTACCATTTTTTAAAAAAGAAACACATCACATGGCATGACTAGGATTAGTGTAGTGTATGGGTGTGAATGATGTCTCCATTTCCAGCAGCCCTGCTAATTTACGTACCCTGAGCTTTTCGTCTCTAGAGCACTTCACTCATGGAACATCTTTTTTTTTTCATAATGTTTCATTGAGGCTTATTATAACATAAAAGGGGAGGTGCAAGAAAAAGAAAAGGGGAAAAAAAGCATTGACTTCCCACTCTTTCCAACAGAAAAGAACACTAATGTCCCAGAATAACAGCCAGCCAGCCATTTTTCATTGGAAGCCGCCCTCATACACTGAATTTCTGATGCATTCCAGTTTATGTTTTTACTTATGTGAGGAGCCTTCCTAGAAGTTATTTGAAATAATTACCTTCCCTTTTATATTTATTTTTAACTGAAATGTCAATATGGTATAATAACAATAAATAAAGTTCTGGTTCATCAAGCCTTGGGATTATCATTACTAAACTGAGCCAGGAAGAATGGAGAAAAGAGATAAGGCTAGTAACTTGAATGGGGATGATTTTGTGTGTGTATTCAAGTGGTAAAGATGATTGTCCCCTATCAGTTTTAGCTTTTACTGATTTACTAATTAAGAATAAATTTTCCTATTGAAATGTTGTCATGCCTACTGCTGTAGGAGTAAAAGTATTCTCGGTTAGAAAACTGGAGGTGTTTGCCTGGAGAAAGGAAAAGTTCAGAAGCTAAAGATGAGACAAATTATTTAGGGCTGGAAACCTTTTGTTTTGGTTTTTTTAATGTTGTGGAGGAATGATTATAAAAGATTTGCTGAAAAATGACAAAGTTTGAATTTCAGATGGAAACTAGTTTAATGAATGCAACCATTTTAATTAAACTGAGGATATTGGGCTGGGAAGCAGGTGTCACAACGTGCACTGTACTCCTAGATGTTTGGTTTTGCCCCAACTTGATTTTAAATAAAAATACTAATAATTAATTGAAGGTATCAGAGCAAATATGGATCTTTGATGCTGCTGCCTGTCAATTATGTCCCTGTTCCTCCTGGTTAGTGAAGCCTAATAATATGGATATGTTTAAATGGATGCACAGCTTTCCCAAACCTGATGCCTTACAGATGCATATGAACTGTACAATTCACAATTATATGTCCATCCTTCCTTTGCTCAGACTGATTGACTGAGAATTCTAAGAGTAATTGTCCAGCACATGGCGCTGTGTGTGTGTGCGCGCATGCACATACACACACATACACACATGCCCTTCTCTGCAAGCAGAATGTTTAAGCACTAATGATGTTACCTAGTTTGGGTAATGAAACATCTGCAAGATTGTGATCAGTTTATTTAAGGGATATTTTACCTCTTTTGTCATATAAATCAGGGGATCCAAACCCCCAGATTGTGGACCAGCATCAGTCCCTGGTGCACCAGAAACTGGGCCACACAAATGAGTGAAACCCCATCTGTACATGTGTGTGATGCAGGCAGCACACAAAACCACACCACTCTCTCCTACGGCAAAACCTCTCTCCATGGAACTGGTCCCTGGCGCCTGAAAGGTTGGGGGCCGTTGATATAAAGTATTTTTTATAAAGTAAAATAACCCCATAATCCATTATAGAAATAGTACATTTGGCACTGAAATTCTCAGAGGAAATAAGAGGATATGTAACTCATGCTTTGCAAGGAGAAAATGTAAATGATTGCCTCCCAGTAAATTCAGTGCTCCATTTTTTTGATGGATTCTTACATATATTTGTATTTTTGTTGGCTCAGGAAAATTATTTTATGGAAGATGTTTACTTAGAACAGACTGATAAATGAATGATAGAAGTTTTGAGGAGTAGTTTTACTATCAGCCGAACAGGGTTGCTATCGTTATTATTGTCCACATAGAAAGGATCTATTATCATGTGTGAAAACTCAGTAAAATGAAATTGGCCTGTTTGCCGCAATACATTTACTTGAGGGGTACTGAAATTCAAGTAATTGACCCAGTCAGTTAACCCTCAGGAGTCTAAAAATGAACCAGATGCTTGGGGAGGGTTAAAATTACTCAATAAGCTAACTTTTCTTGTGTAGTGTAAACTATTTACTGGAAGGTTAATTTAGTTTATGATCTATAGAGGCCTTATGAAAATAGGAGTAGGAAGTGCCATCAGAGGCTCTTATATTATTTACTGTATTTATCCAAATGGAAGATTGTCCCCCTCCTTCCCAAAAATGTCAAGTGAGACAGAAATTCTGGAGTGCTGATCTTTATCAACTTAGGGGAGCAGATGAAACAAATACATATATGAATAATACATACAGATGAAACAAATACAGCAAAGTGGGGGGGGAAAAGTTATTGATTACATTGTCACAAAACTCATTCATAGGCACCTGCACCTACAACCATTCTTACTTAGTTACCCAGACCACTCTCACAAATTCAATCACACAAATATACCTACCTTTCTTTCCCCGCTTGAAGCAAATGTTGCAAAACAAAGGGGAAATTATGATGGATGGATGGATGGATGGATGGGAAGGAGGGAGGGAGGGAAGGAAAGAAGTCTATGTAGGCATTTCAGAAAAGATTATAATTTCACCCCATCAAAGCAATAACTTATCTTTGACTATATCCAGGGGTGGGATTCTACCAGTTCGCACCTATTCGCTGGAACCGGTTGTTAACATTCTAAGCAGTTCGGAGAACCAGGTGTTAGAAGAAATTATTGGTCTAATCCTGTAAGGAAGGCAGGAAGGAAACATTCTGGTGTTGCTTACAGAAACTGCCTCTCCGTTAACCCTTATTACATTCTCGGCAGGACTAAACTTCTTGCCTCAGGAATCTCTCTGGAGTTTTTCCCCCCTCCTTTGCTGGTACTTTGCTTGTGTGGAGTGACCATTCAAAGTTACAATGGCACTGAAAAATGTGACTTATGACCCTTTTTCACACTTACAAATGTTGCAGCATCCCCACAGTCATGAGAGGCCAGACAAGGAGATGCGTGCCTCAATGTGAGTGATTTTGAGTTGGCCATGCCCAGCTAATAACATGACCACCAAACCACGCCCACCACCTAAGCCACACCCACAGAACCGGTTGTTAAAAAATTTGAATCCCACCCCTGTCTATATCCAGTATGCTACCAATTAGGCCTGGTTCTGCCGAGCTGGTAGCAGCGATGAGAAGCGAAGAGCCGAACTGGTTCTCTCCAGTGCTCTGCTGTTGGGCCTACCCGTCCACCCTTTATCTTCTGCTTTTGAAGCGCAGCTGCTTTGCACAGCACAGAAGATTAAGTTGGAACACCTCTGCACCTGCACAAAGTGCGTATTTGGCACACGTGCATGCATGCAAAGTGCGCCCACCAAAGCCACACCCACCAAAGCGGTGGTAAAAGTTTTTTAATCCCACCACTGACTATATATCCATGCTTTTCAACAGAAAGGTCTAGTGACCACTGTACTTCCCTCCTCTTATTTTTTATTTCATTTCACTTGGTGGATATGATCCTCCACCCAACTGATAAGAAGCTATTTGAGGCTGAAATAGCCAGCCTTGTTATTAGAGAAATATAGTAATTCATAATCCCAAGAAATGGATGTCCTTGAATATACTAATCCGATTTCCGAAAGTAATTTTGGGGGAAATCGTTTCTGATTTTATTGTTTGTAGATCTTAAATCTAAAAGTAAAATGGTTAACATTTTGTCTTACTGTGAGGACAAAAATTAGATGATCATCTATAAGAGCATGAAAATAAACTTCAAAGAAATGAGTTCATAAGGGGGAAACAATATTGGGTAACATGTAAGGAAGAAACAATTAGACGGGGATGGATGTATGGAAGGAAGGAAGGAAAAACAGAATGTTTAAATAGCATAAGAGGATCAAAACCCAGAGCAATTCTCAAGTCACAGCTTCAAAGACAGATAAATTTCAGCAGAAATATTTATAATCATGTGGACTTCTATTTCATCTTGATATTCTATGCTTCTCTGTAAAAGTGTAAAACCAACCCTAAATCTGTATTCCTATTTGGAGTTAAAAATCAAACAACAGTTCTGTTTGAGTGAATGAAGTTCAGAATGGAGGAAAAGAGATCAGTTGTTAGTCCGATTCTTTCTTTAAATGCATTTTATATATTGTTATTGCATTAAATAAAAAGAACTTTGTGCCTTGTGGCTTATCAGTGCTGAGGCATAATTTATCTGTGTTTTTATGTTTGTTATGTACACAGAGCTGTATGTGTTACTTTTGGCCTTCCAGCAATAGTTCTACAACCTTCCCCTGCAATGGTTTGAGCATGAGAACTATTTAAGCCTGTGACCTTCTTGACTAGTTTGGCTTTTCAGATGTGCCAGCTGCTGCTGCTGCTTATGGTGCTTAAGCAAGTTGCTGAGGAGACTCTATTCCCCTGAGAGACAGAAGTTTGCTGGATAATATGTGTGGTAGCTAAAAACCTTCAGATTTAGTTTTGGATTTTTTTTGGATAGTTTAAAAAATTATCAGCATAGTTTTAATATTTTTATTGTTTTTCTATTTGTCTTTTCATAATCTCTAAGCCACCCATAATCATATTATCAGGAAGAAGGCCAGCATAAAAATTAATACATACATAAATGCCTTTACTCATCAAGCAGAAATGTATATTACCATTGCATTAAAGAGATGGGACTTCACTGTCCTTCCTTCACCAAATAAAGAAAATCAGGAACTCATCAGATCGGTGCTAATAAAATTGCCATTATTTTATAAGTATGTCTTTCTTTTTTAGTCTTTCCACATTCTACAGCATCCAGAGCTAATGCATGAATCAGAAAATGTATAGGCATATATTATTTTAACGTAAAATACCTTGTAATAAAATGCTGGGTTACAAATGTATTCATCTCATATAATCTTGGAGAATGACTAACAAATGGACCCCTAACCTAGCAAAATAGTATTATTCTGCCTTTCTTTTTTTATACTAAGCAGACAGAAATGTAACAGCTGCCCTGGGGAAAAGAGTGCAGCCAATTCTGCCTGTAAATGAGATGTATTCCCTCTAATAATGTGGAGCTTCCTGACCTTCTGACATTCAGATCCAGTTGAACCAGAGTTCTTGTGTGGTTGTTTCCTTTTGCAAGGTAGCCCAACATTCATAACCATCTAAACTCCACCTGTGTTTTGGGGGGTGGAGGGAAGCCAACCTCCCATCAGACACTTTCAGTTTTTTTCACTGAGCTGGGAATTTTTGACTCATTTTCAAAATGCACTTTGGTGATCAGGATTAGTTTCCCACCTTCTTTTAACAAAGATGGAAAAAAGTTGAAAAAAAAGGAAGACTTGCAATATTGTCTTTGAAAGTGAGATTGGAAAAACATTTCTTTTATTGATGCATGAACAATCTTTGAATAAAGATAACTATCTTCATAGACTAATAATATTATTAGAAGGGATTTGTTTAGGAACAGAAGAGAAATCATAGATATTCTGGCATGCATGTACAGCTTCCTTTTTACAATTAAATAATAGAGAAGAATTGGGCATTTTTCTTTGGCTCTAATAAGAAATCGAGTTATATTTTCATACAAGTAATCCTCATTTAGTGACCGCTTTAGTGACAATTAATGACTCAGTCATTAAATGAAATGGTTGCTAAGTGAACACATGACTGAGAAAGAAGCTACAAAGATTACTGGTTGCTATCATCTCATTCAGATAAAGTTCTGTTATAATGTCCTTGCTTGACCCATTTTCCCTCTCTTTTTTTGCCCCCGGAAGGGCAGGGGGTTTGCTTAAACATGCTGTCTCTTCCCAAGCTGCTTTTCAACACAGTGCAGGGATTCCCTAAAATGTGCCAACTGCAAGTTAACAAGCTCAAGTTTGTGACCTTAAATAGTTGATTAGAGCCCTCCCAGACTCCAGCAGTTGCGTGAATCTGATCAGATCTCGATCAGTTTCAAACAGAAGGCTTTCTTGCCCTTAAATGCCAGCATTGGTCAAAACATGAATTTTGTATTTCTGTTTAACCTATTCTGTCAACCTATTTCAATGCATTTCCTTTAGCATTAACACAATTAGCTCATTTATTGCCAAATATGTCTTTTATGGAATTTCAATTCTATTTCTTCTCATAAATCAGGGGACCCTTTGAATCTTCAAGAATTTGGAGTCAGAAAAGATGAGTAAAAATTCAAAAGAATAATAATAGCATAGCACTTAGACTTATGTAACACTTCACAGTGCTTTATAGCACTCTCTAAGCAGTTTACAGAGTCAGCATATTGCTCCCAACAATCTGGGTCCTCATTTTACCGACCCCGGAAGGATGAAAGCCTGAGTCAACCTTGAGCCGGTCAGGATCAAACAGCCAAACTTGCTGGCAGTTGGCAGTCCAGCAGAATTAGCCTGCAATGCTACATTCTAACCACTGTGCCACCACAGTTCTTCTATAAGGGGCAGGATGAAAAAAGGACATGTTTAGTTGATTCAGTACCAGGTGTTTAACTATTTAACCATAAAAGCCAATTTAGGATCTCTGTCTAGGGACAATCCAATAGTAGGTTACATCCCTGAATGGGCTTTGAAGTACTCTGTATGGAAATGGAATTAGGTTGCATTGCACAGTTATTCCCTGTGTTCTCTGTAGCTCTGTTGCATTTTATATACATTTTATATTGTTGTCACTATAAGATCTAGTAGTTAAAGTCAAAAAAGTTTTCTTTCTGTCACTCTTCCTCTTCCTGTTATTTACTCTTACTTGATATCCTCTCTGAGCCATCTATTGATTCCTTTCCTAATGTACATGTATGTATCATGACAGAAATAATTCATATCTCTTCCTTTTATGGGTCATGCACAGGCCATATCAGGTAAAATGGTGTGAACTCCAAATAGATAAGGAATAGTTTTCATGTAAGTGACAGCGAATCATACTTCTCTGTCTCTCAGAGCATTTGTTGAAGACCAAATGGAGATAGCTATCTTTGCTGCTTGCAAAGTATGGCTCAGCATTTGAAACAATCAGGGCACACTAAATACTTTTCATTTAAGGCCAACAATTCTAGTTGGTTAACTACAGTCCCAAGGATTATTTCAGCAAGTGAAATAATTCCACCTCTTTGAATTGGTATGGTTTTTGCCTTCAGTACACCATAACTAATGGAATAAGTAGGGAAAATAATATTACATTAGTTGAGAGTACAGTGAAAAGAAAACATAGGTGGGCAGTTCAGGTGGTCTTAAGCTTTGGGAAGCTTTCAGATTGAAATTCGCAGGCTACTTGCTTCATTTCTTTTCTCCTTCAAGTCCTTCATTCTGCTAGCTGCTAGTTCAAGAAGATGGTTTGGTTTACATTTATGAATTCTGTCTGCAGCCCAAACAAATAGCTCAGTGTAGATCCCATTAGCATCAGTAAGAACTGAAACCATTTTGTAAATTTCATACCTTTGTCCTTAATAAATCCTATCTTGATTTGTTCCCCTGGTTTACCGTTGCCTTTTTTGTGACTTCCCAGCAGAACTTACAACCTTTATATATTTTGTGACTCTATCATTCAAAAGTACGAGTCGGGCCCAGCCCAATATAGTTTCTGAGCCCAGATAAAGATGGGCATTTGCTACCACTGTGAAAATGTGCATGTCTTAGTAATTAGGACAGCAGTAGCTTAAAGGGGAAGGGAATAGGTTAGGAAGGCTAATTTAGACCCCTATTTGCATTATATAATTTACAATATCAAGTCCCTTATGAACATGAATGAATGCAGTTTGAGCTAGAGCAGTGTGTGTTGGATTGCTTGCTTCTGGTGTGCATAAAAAGAACACAAGGTCTGGAAACTGGTACAGTAAATACTTTGTATTTACTAAATCTGTTGATTAAATAAAATGCTTTGATATTAAACAGATTGTGTTTTCAAATTAGAATTAGAGAGATCTGATCTAAAAACTTGTCTATTTCAAGTAATGAATAGTTCAAATAGTTATTTCTATGTGTAATTTCAAAACACATGACAGTTTATTAGTTTTACAAACCCAAAGCTGTTTTCTTCCACCTCTGGTCATTCTCTCCTCAAAGAAAATAAGTTTAAGTTTTATTTTAAGGTAAGAAATTATTGTGAATCTCTAAAGTAGCTCTGATCTGGCTACTTTTCCTAATTGACGCCATTGATCCTGGTTTAATTATATGTGGTTTGTTTATTTAAATTATGCATGTAGTCATCTGTCTCACAGCAGTTATTCTGGGTGGCTCGCAAGAAATTTGAACCCAAATTAAAATACACCAAATGTAATCCAATAATAATAATAATAATAATAATAGGAACAAGAAGATAACAAAATACAAAGGCCAGTAAATAGAAGTAGAATGACTATGGAAAAAGTAAATGTAGTACCAATAGTGATAGGTTTCTTGGGTGCAATTACAAAACAACAGGAGCATCCTTTGAACGTTATCGGTATTGACAAACGCACCATCAGTCTATTGCAAAAGGCAGTTTTACAAGAACAGTTTACATCCTGCAACAATACCTCCAACACCATCAAACATCCACAAATGCCTATCCCAGGTCCTTGGGAAGGATTTGATAGATGGACAAAAATGCCCAATCTACTTTGAACATCTGGCTGACTATGTAATTAACCACATATACAATATATCTGGATCTAAAAGTAATCCAGCTTTGAGCAGCACAAACAGAGCTGGTTTAACCTGCTGGACCTCCAAGTGCCTGAGGAAATATGTGGGTTTTTAATGCTTTAGGAAAGCCCAAAACTGGGCCCATCCAGACCTGTGGGGGGGGGGCGGTGCTGTCCCTAATGCAACCTTTTCTCTATAGAGATTCCTTAAGGAGGGAAGTGAATTTGACAGCATAGGAACTTTCATTGCTTTGGTGGGGAAGTAGGGACTTATTGTTTCCCACAGATTCTGTACCCCGAGTTTAAACTTGTTTATTCGCATAGCATTAATTAATTCAGTGGATTTAATCCCAACATAGCAAGCATACAATGCCGTTCTTAAACTGTTTTTGCTACGCCTAGAAATTATTTGCTTTTCTCATCTTGAATTAAATCTTTCTCGGCCAAAGAAATAGCTGGTGTGTGTATATGTGTGTGCTTGCTTTTTAACTTTTCCTCCCGCTGCCACCTTCCCTCTATTTTCTTATTTTGTTGTGTTTTCAAAAGCTGGCCAGCCTATAGAACTATAAGCCCATTTTAGCAGCAAGAACCTCTCTTTGCATAGTTATGGGCTGCTCTAGGTCCCATCAATTGATCAGTGTCATCTTATGGGGAACAAGGAAATATAATTTTTGTGACACAGTGCCTACCACGGGGAAAAGCCTCCCCCACTTCACAAAATGTGGATGGATTTGAAGTTCCAGTGTTGAGGTCTGACAGCCATGTTCCCCTGCGGTCATGTGATTGTATTTTGGGGGCTTGGCAATTGTCCTACATTTACAGCCATTTACAGCATCTCGCAGTCATATGGCCATGAATTATGACTCTCCCCCCTCAGAACTGGCATTTACTCTGGTTTCTGGCAAAGAATACCCACTGCAGACAATGGATTCATTTAATGACTGTGGCATTTGCTTAACCACCACTACAAAAAAATTCATAAAATTGGGTCAATCGTGTGGCTTGCCTTACAACCATCAAGATATATGACAGAGATTCTGGGCTCCATTTTAATCATAAACTAAAGACTATCTTTTTTGGGGGGATTAAAATTCCTCCCTCAATTCTTGAGCTACAGACATTGCTAGACAAAATGGGACAATTCACCGCTGCCACATGCTCGTGCCCCCTTCACCCCATCCCTCCAGCCACAGCCAATTCACAGCTGGCAGTTCAGACTCAGCTGGCCCTCTTCTCATGTTCCTCTACCATCAATGGACCCCCATCCCTTCCCCCCATTATGGGTGATTCACAGAGGGATAATTGTATTTGGGCGATTTGCCCCAAAGGACAAGCAGCCACACCTCCCATCAGCCAAACTCGGCTCAGAGGGTGGGTGTGTTTGTTTTATATTCTATCTTGTTCAACCATTCTGTTTTAGATCTTTGGGGTATAAGTGGCATGGACTACTGCAGTTGTATGAATATAATGAAGAGGCTAGCTCTGTTATGAAAATATGGAGAAGAATTTGTGATCTTATCTCAGTCATACTCTTTCTAGTATAATACAGGATTATGGCCACAAAGAACCTGAAACTCTTCTTTAAAAAAAATCAGCTTAACTTACATAAACATGATGCACTGGTTTAAGCAGGACATTTGCTAGCTAGACCTGTTCTTTCCACGTTAAATAAATGTTTGCTTCCTTGTTGAATTAAACTTCTTAGTTTTCATTAAGCATGCAAGATTAAATCTGTTGGCAGCTAAAACTGTACACAGATTTAGTATAGTTTGTATTTTATTATTTGAAATGTCCATAATAGAAGATTTTATTTTTTCATTAATGAAATAAATAGGATGTTTTCACTGTGATTATTATCCATCTCATAAGTATAAAAGTGAATCTTTAAATTTGATGTATGAGTTTTTTTCTTTTCTGTGTGAACAATGTATATTTTTATAATACATTTCTGAAAAGAAGTAATAGTGAATGAGGTCTGTTTTTTTTTAATTGATGGATCTTTTCAAAGTAAGACAACTGGAAATAATAGCAAGGATTGAAATCAATCAGGTGCTCGGTGTGCATTAAATTAAGAAATCATTGGGTAAAATATTATTCAATATACTTTGATCAATCAATCATGCTTTAGTAGTCAATGTTACATCTTTAATGTGCAGAAAAACATGCTAGTGCTTTGAAGATGTTCAGTGTTCGGCTAGGAATGGCTTTTTTTACAAATCAGTCAAAAGGTCTTTTCTTCCATCCTGATTTTCCTCTATAGGGATTATTGATGAAGACCTTCAAATTGTATATGTAAGAAAGTTATGAATATGACAATAAATTCAAATCGGGAACTGTTGTTTTATTTTATTTTTCTGTTCAGTCATGTTTAATTCTCAAAGGCTGGATAAGTCCCTGCAGTTTTCTTGGCAAGGTTTTCAAAAATAATTTCCCATTGCCTCCTTCCTAGGGCTGAAAGAAAATGACTGGCCTAACGTCACCCATCTGGCTCTGTGCCCAACGCAGGTCTAGAACTCACAGTCTCCTGGTCTCTAAGTTGATGCCTTAACCACTAGACCAAACTTGCTTTCAAGCAGTAATATAGACTTGCACAAATGATTTTCTACCAGGACAATTTGCCTCATAAGCTTGTATTGAGGATAAAATATATAACTAAATACAACTCCATATTCAAGCAAAAGTTGCTATTATATGCACATTCTCAGCTAATCCAAAGAAGCTGTTCTAAAAATGTTAACAAGTTCATTATTATTTTGAGGCTAATCTGTGCATAGTTCTTAGTGATTGGCCTCAGCCTTCCATTATTTGATATTCTTCAGATGCATAAGGTTGCAAATGCTTGTCATTTCCAATGGCCAGTAATTATGATAGTTGGGTATTATGGCAGTTGTAGTTTAGTTTATTTGGATTCTACCAGTATGAGGAAATTCAATTTAACTATTCTTAAGCTTCCTCTTAACTGAACAAAATTATAGCCAAATAATGGGGGCAAGAGGATGGTTACATAGTCGTTTTGAAGCATATTGATAATCAGGTTCTGATATGGATTGAGGAACCTGTGTTGGGGGTTGGTTTGTGTGTGTGTATGTGCAGATAAGAGAGGCAGTTGGTCTAGTGCAGGAGTCCCCAAACTTGGCAGCTTTGTGGACTTCAACTTCCAGAATTCTCCAGCCAGTATGCTGGCCAAGTTTGGAGACCTCTGGTCTAGTGGTTAAGGCACTAGGCTAAAAACTAGATTTTGAGTTCTAGTCCTGGCATGAAAGGCAGCTGGGTGACCTTGAGTCAGACATTCTCTCTCAGCCCAACCTACCTCACAGGGTTGTTGTTGTGGGAAAAAGAGGAAGGAGTTTTATGTATGTTTGCGATCTTGAGTTACTTATAAAGTAAAACAGGTGGAATAAAAAAATCTAATAATAAAATATGTATATTACTGACCACACATGCATTAGAGAGAGAGCATTCTAAGATGGCGACCGGAGTGGTTGGATTCGTACGGAGCTCCGTCGCGGATCTGGGACCTCCTGCTGGGCCCCGTCCCCCTCGATCCTCGCCGATGGCGAGAATGGTCGGTAATCCGAGGAGGATTCTGGCGATCCCGGGGAGACGATCGGGACGTTGGTGGGGCCATTTGGACGGCCGTCCGAGCCACCCAGGCTGTTGCTTGAGTGGTTCTCGAACGGTGGAGGCCCTGTTGCGGTTAGGCTATGGAGGGGCTGCAGGCTGCGGAGGCGATGCTGAGGCTGCCGCTGGATGGCTACTCGGACCGCCTGAGTTGATCTCTGGAGGGCCCGTGACAGAGGTCATTCCTCTGTCCTGGTCCTGTTAGATTTCTCAGCGGCTTTCAATACTGTCGACCACAATATCTTATTATGTCGTCTGGAGGGACTAGGAGTGGGGGGCACTGTTTTGCAGTGGTTCCCCTCCTTCCTCTCCAACCGTTCGCAATTTGTGTTGACAGAGGGGCAGAGATCGACCTCAAGGCCCCTGATCTGTGGAGTCCCTCAAGGGTCGGTGCTCTCACCTCTACTGTTCAAGATTTATATGAAGCCGCTGGGTGAGATCATCCATGGCTTTGGGGTAGAGTTTCATTAGTATGCTGATGATACTCAGCTGTACATTTCTACCCCAGGCCATCCCAACGAAGCCGTCGAAGTGATGACCCGGTGCCTGGAGGTTGTGTGGGGTTGGATGGGACAAAACAGGCTTCAACTCAACCCGGCCAAAACCGAATGGCTGTGCTTTCCGACACCCCGATACAGCCAGCTAGTTCCATCGCTGACTGTGGGGGGGGAAACTTTTACCCTCACTGACAGGGCATGCAATCTGGGTGTCCTCCTGGACATACGGCTATCATTAGAAGAACATATCGCGGCCGTCACCAGGGGGGCTTTCTACCTGGTCCGTAGGATCTACCACTTGCAGCCCTTTCTGGATTGGGATGCGCTTCGCACAGTCACATCCGCCCTCGTTATCTCCCACCTAGACTATGCCAATGCTCTCTACATGGGGCTGCCCTTGAAGAGCACCCGGAGGCTCCAGCTGGTACAAAATGCGGCCGTGCGGGTGGTTCTGGCGGCTTCTTGGGGCTCTCATATTACACCACTCTTGCGCGAGCTGCATTGGCTCCCAGTGATCTTTCGGGTGCATTTCAAGGTATTAGTTACCATCTTTAAAGCACTCCATGGCTTGGGACCTGGGTATTTGCAGGACTGCCTACTGCCATCATCAATCTCCTGTCGCCCAGTATGCTCCCATAGAGTGGGCCTCCTTGGGATTCCGCCGGCTGGACAGCTGGCGACTCCGAGGGTGCGGGCCTTCTCTTTGGGGGCACCCTCCCTCTGGAACAAATTGCCCCCGGAGATGAGGATCATCCCTGACCTTTTGACCTTCCGGCGTGCGTTGAAAACTCGCCTATTCCATCAAACCGGTCTGGGTTTTTCATTTATTTTAAATTCGGTCAAGATTGCTCTTAGTCCTCACTTTTAAATCCTTACCTCATCCCGTTTATTTAACAACCAAATTTTATTCTTTAATTATTCCAACTATTGTATCTTCAACATATTTTTAATATCCGTATACCATCCTGGGTCCCCCAAGGAGAGGGGGCGGTATATAAATCTTGAAAATAAATAAATAAATTAAAGGCAAACATAAGATCCTATTCCCTAATTTTTAGATCCGTGCTGGGGTCTTGGCTCACTAGAAAAAGCAGCAACACATCACGCCTTTATTAATTCAAATGCATTGAGGGTTTGCATCGAAATTAGAGAAGCTTTCACCTATACCTTGTATGTACATTGTTTTCTGGATGAATAAGGATCTCATGTTATCAGGGTCCAGGCTTATGTGGAAGCCATCTCTGTTTCATAATTGCAGACTTCACTATGAATGTGCAAGTAATTGTAGCAAGTGACGAGTTTTCAATGCATTAATGGGATGGAAGATTCTATTCTTTCCTTAGCTGGTAAAACCTCTCTCTATAATATTACCTGTCACTTTTGATAAGTGTGATGTAGGATTCAAGTAAATTTAAATTAATTCAGAAGACAGCAAAAAAAAAAAAAAAGCCCTATCCATCCTCTTAACCTCTAAATCCTATGCAAGAAAGATTCAGAGACCTTGTTATGTTTACCTTTGAAAAGGGAAGATGCTGGCACTAAATGACTATACTCTTATATCGGAATGACTGTGACACAGAAAAAGACCATGATTCTATTAACTAGAGTATAGGGTGTTAAATATTGGATTTTAAGTTAAGTAAATTTTACTTGAAATATTAAAAGCAGTGTGACGCTAGAACCAGTTGTCTACAGAACTGGTTGTCTTTGTGTATGTAGTCAAGTTGAGTAGAGGCTGACAACAATTTGTCAAGGATGTTTTACTGCAGGGTGACTATAATGATCACTTTAAACAATATTAGTTTTAGTTTGTTGCATATTGTGCTATTCTACCTAGAGGAATATGCTAAAATTATTTTTTGGAGTTTGATCTCTTGGGGTGAAGAATAGTTTTATATTGGGCATTTCTACTGACCTGCTTTAGGAAATATTGTTCTCTTCTTTCAATAATAGGCTGCTGAGATTGGATGATTTTGAAAAAGGTTATGCAGCGTTAAACTTAAGATGGGAGACCTCTAGGAAATGCCAGTACTTTTGGTTGAATGGTAAACTATTTTCCCACTTGCAGGTGGCACAGAATAACAACAACCAAAACTACAGCAACAAGAAACAATCTCCACAAGGATACATTTATATGGTTAATAGAAGTTTCCCTGCCCTTTTCAAGTCAGAATTAATGGCTTAACCATTTTCTTTAATAATGTATACTTTGCTTAAGACATTTAAAAAAAACCCCACCCTTATTATAAAGTTCATAGTTAATCTGGCCTCTTAAAAAGAAATATAGAAATATTTTGCCAATAAAGTAAATACAGAAAACCTGAGAGCATAGTTGCTGAAATTCTTTCCCAAACTGTTTGTTTAGCAACCATCTTACCATAGAGTAACTATAGTCCAGAGGGCAGGAGCAACAGCAGAGAAACCCCTCTTCCTGGACCCCGCCAGCTGGAATAATTAGACTGATGAGATCGACAGCATGCTTCTTCTGCCACCACAAGTGGCATGGGCCAACCCCAGTGGGTGAGAGGGTCCCTCAAGTAACTTAAATCCATGCCATGAAGGGCTTTAAAGGTGATCACCAACATCTTGAATTGCACCCAGAAGCAGACTGATAACCAATGCAGCTCACGGATTAGTGGTGTTACAGTGGTGTCCTTGGGGCCCTCAAAAATACCCACGCTGCCACACTCTGCACCAGCTGTAGCTTCCAAATGCTCTTCAAGGATAGCCCCATGTAGAGCACATTACAGTAGTCCAGCCATGAGATGACTAGGGACTAAACGATTGAGCGCAGGGAATCCTGGTGCATCCAAAGGCCACAACTAGTTGTGCAAAGGCTCTCCTAGCCACATCCATCTCTTTGAACAGGAGATTCCAATCCAGGAGAACCCCCAAGTTATAGACTGGGTCTTTCTGTGGCAGTGCCACCCCATCCAGAGTTAAACATGACAAAGTCCCCGGAGCCATTTGATCCTACCAGGGTTCAGTCAAAGCCTCCAGGCACCGCGAAAGGATGGCTATAGCATCACTTGGGTCCACCAGGAGTGGAAATATAGAGTTGGGTGTCATAATCAAGAAAATCATTAGACTTGGAGCGTGTGGGAAATCATTTTTCTCCTCACTGAATAATACTTCATTCCACAATGAGTAGGAACAGAAACAAGATTCTTGTTGTTCTGGAATCTCAGAGTTTAAGGCTAGAATGTGAACTAGAGAGAACAATGCTATTGCTTTCATTTTCAGTCGTTTATTTCTGGAATGACATTATTATGGAGAGAGTAAAACACAAGCACATAAGCAAGCATTCTTGTGGGATAAATAAAGTGGAGATAATTTACCAAACAATGAGAAAAATTAATAAAGAAAACAATACATATAGTATGCTCATCATGAAATGTTGATCTGTTCTGTCATCTTAGCTTTGCACTTACAATCAAAAACATTGTCCTGCAGTAAATATTACCTCACTTTTTCAAGCAAAACAAAACGCCTCAGCCCATGCTTACATATACTGAAATAAAATTGAATATATTCATTTTATGCAAGATTGCTTCTAAGTGAAAAATATATAAATGGCAACTGCGAGAGAGATGTGTAAATTAGTCACCCAAGAGATTTTGTATTGCGCTAGCATCCAGCTACGCTTGGAATGATATTCCTTATTTTATATCTATATTATATAGATAGATAGATATTGATATATTGATATAATAATCTCCAATAGTAATATTTAATTGTGTATTGACTTCAGTACACACTGAATTGTGTACTTGAATATAGAAATGATTTACAGGTAATCCTTGGTATAGTAACCGTTCAAAGTTACAATGGCACTGAAAAAAATGACTTGTGATCGTTTGTCATACTTAGGACCATTACAACATTCTCATGGTTATGTGACCAAGATTCTGATGCTTGGCAACTGACTGATACTTATGACAGTTGCAGTAGTTCCAGGGTCATGTGATCAGTTCTTGTGACCTCCTGACAAGCATAGTCAATAAGAAAGCCAGATCCACTTAATAACCATGTTACTAACTTATCAGTTGGAATGATTTGATTAACAACGATGGCAAGGACGTAAAATTCACTTAGCAAAATTCACTTAGCAACTGCCTTGCTTAGAAAGAAAAAAAATTAAGTTCAATTGTGGTGAAGGTTGAGGATTACCTGTATGCTATTAAATTAGTTCTTCAATGATGAGCAGCCAGTAGCCTAGTTAAAATTTCAAAGGCAAAAAATAGAAGGTGAATTCCTATGTAGCCTAGATGGACGCCTGCTTTTTCTCCTAAACACTTCCACCCACATCAGAGGAGATTTGGGGGATGCTGTGGAAATGACACATGAGGAGAATTCCATTCTGCCAGCTCTGTTCCAAGAGCATGAGGACACATTTGGACTCCACTTAATCATATCACAATCATGTAAGATTTGCTGATTAGTTGAGTAGCAAGTTTCATAATCCTTTCTGTTGAACCCCCTGAAGAAGCTAAGTAAGAACTATAGAATCCATGAGCGTTTGGTATATTATCCCCATATGGGATAAAGAAATAGTGTCGTGTAAACTGTTACATGAATAGAAAAGTAGCTGGTGAAGATTGGTCCATGATTTGAAAGCTTGTCATAGAATTTCACAGGACATTATTGTGTCACACTAATTTCCGTGTATATAAACTGACTGTAGACTGGTTAACATGGTTAAAGAAATTTATATTTCTTCTCTTTTTAGTTTGCTGTTTTGTGGTTCACAAGAGGTGCCATGAATTTGTTACATTTTCTTGTCCTGGAGCTGACAAGGGACCTGACACTGATGTAAGTACATTGGATTTTTGTTATTTCATTCATTTTGCTGCATTAATTGTTTTGAAAAGTCCTTGGAACATTAGAATATCTTAATTTGCTCTTTTCTACATTGTGCCTTATAGATACGTTTTCTTTGGCACTGGATAACTCTGCAAATTAGGGACATCTATGGGCAGGTAATGATAGAAACAAACAGAGAAACAAAAATAAGGATACAGAATGTGGAAAAGAGGATACACAAAAGTTCTTCCTGGGATTTCCCTTGAAAGAGCTTCTAGCAGATGTAGATCTCATCAGCAATAGCATGCTTTCTTTTACTAACAACTTTTCTTTCTATTTAATTACCTGTAGCAACTCTATCATGTATTTATGGTTCTGGAATGCCTGATATAGTGTATGGAGGCAATTTTGTCAAGTACAGGGAGTAAGTTACTCTATGATAGGGGTGTCAAACTCAAGACCCATGGGCCGAATCCCGGGTGCTTAGATCTGGCCCATGGGGGCCGCCCTGGAAACACTGAAGGACAGGCCCTCAGTGTCTCTGCCAGCAAAAATGGAGCTCTGTTTTCGCTGAGAGAGGGTTGCAGCAGGCCATCGCAGCCGAAAACAGAGCTTGGGAGCCAGCTTTTGCTGGCAGAGCACTTGGGCCACCACAAGAGCCCCCAGCACAAGTGATGTTGAGCTAGCCATGTCCATTCTGGCCACACCCACCCTGGCTCCTTAAGGTCAAACACAACTGATGTGGCCCTCAATGAAATTGAATTTGGACACCCCTGCTCTATGACAATATTCTCTTTACTAAATGTATAAGAACTAATTAGTCGCATCAAAGTTCTATTATGGCATGCTTTGGTTTGGCTTAGCATGAAACATGAAGTTATCATTATTTTGTGTAAATAATAATTTGCAGTTTTAAAAAAAAGACAATTTCACTCCCTAGAGATACATTAAGTGTCCAAACTCCATTATTTCATAGCCTCTACAAGCATAATTGTAAAAAATTCTTAATATGATTTCCCATTACGGTACTGTTTTTTTTAATTGAAGCTTGTGATAATATAAAATACAAATAGAAACTGCTAATAAGGGAATAGGGGAGGGAAAAGTAATGGGAAGAGAATGCAAGGTAAAGGGGAAAGGAAAAAAATTCACTTACAAATTTTTTTTGTTGCAGTAAAATACAAAATATAGTTACCATTTCAACTTTTTGCTTGCACATTGAGTATATATTAACCATTTTTCTAGCAACAAACTAATCTACTCATCAAAATCTCAAATCAAAGTCCCCGCCCCCCCCCCCCCCCCGTTTCAAGCATAAAGTACAGAAGTGATTTCCAATAGAAACAAGCTAGATACACCTTCTTTTTAATTAAAACAGTTAATTTTGCCATCTCTGCCAACTGCATAACTTTTTCCATCCGTTCTTCATTGTGGGAATCAATTGTAACATTGTAAAATTAGAAATTCAGGCAGAGTGAAGTCCAAGTCCTATACTAGTGTGGACCCAAATATAACATAAAGAAGTGATGTTGGTATTGGAGAAGGCTCCTGGTGAATGACTCCTTGGATAACCAAGAAAGCAAATAAATACATCATAGAACCAATCAATACCAAGTTCCCATTTGAGGCTCTTGTTGCATGCTTTACAGAATTATGCAATCATTTACATTTAATAAATAAATAAGTAATAATAATTTGAGCCTGATCATTTGATACCACCCTAATGAGGCATAATCAGTGAACCAATGGGTTGTACTAATTGGAAGTGGCTGTCCAGAATTTCATCAGAAATCTTGCTCACCTAGTGATACCACAAATTAAATATATAATATTTTGTATATAGAGCAGATGCTTTGATATAGAATAATGATTTTTTATTTCACTGCATATATGAGTAAATTTCCTAAAACTAGAAATAGCAGTAAACCATTCCCAGATAACAATCCAAATAGCAAAATGAAGTCCATTGGCTCCAGTGCCAAAGCACAGGTTCCATTTTTTAAAAATCACTTTTCTAGCCACTCTGTATAGTGAATTCTACAAGAGTACACCTTATGAACATAATATGAATTTTAGGTTACCTTAAATTTGATTTCTGTTGTTTTTCATCCCCGTTCAAACAGTTAATGATAGATTATTACATCATAAAGAATTCCACTTGCAGGAATGTATGCCCAATGTTCTAAAGAAGCCATAATATGCCTAGATTCAAAACATGAGAAGATGCTATTTCTTTGAGAACTTCAAAATGTTTCAATTTTTCAGATGTGTTCAAAGAAAATATAGAAACTTAGGTAGATACAGCCTAAGTCAGTGTTGGCAAACCTTTTCAGCACCAAGTGCCAAAACTGGAGCATGCACGTGGGCAGGGGAGCATCGGAAACCAGAAGAGTGTGTGCTGGGGAGCTGCTCTTCGATTTGCAGCACTCCTGCATGTACGAAGACTAACTGACCGGCACGCATGTGTGCGCTAGAACCCAGAACAGCAACGGGCGACAGCTGACGTGCCCGGAGAGATGCCTCTGCAAGCCACTTCTGGTACACATGCCATAGGTTTGCCATCACAGACCTAAGTCTATCACTCTGAAGATAAGTCAGCCACCATAAACTATCGAGTTCATACAATGAGGCTTTTCTAGACTTTATTACTAAACTGTTAAATGCTGTGAACACTCAGAATTCAGAAAGCAGCTTAGTGTCACATGGAGACTTCTGTTCATGGGGGAGTCAGAAATATTGTGCGTTTATGGATCTTCACTTATCTCTGAAGAGGCTTTCAGGATTTCAACACAATATTATAAATCTTTACTTTTCCGTCAATCCCAGGATCGTTTCTTTTAAATCTCAAGTGAATTAAAATGGTATTTATGTTGACAGTATCACAATAAGTTGATCAAAAATTAAGCAGATTTTGTTTCTCGGTCTTGAACATTGTTCTCTGGCTGGCAACTTTCTTACAGAAAACTCTTTCCAGAAGATACAGAAATATAATCTTAGATAATTTTTTAAAAAAATTTGCAGAGCCATACTGGAAAAACATAGGGGAAATTTTTTTTTGTTAAAAGTTGCAATGCCATAGAGGAGGATAGATTTTTGTATTTGCTTATTTATTTCTTTTTATTGCCACCTTTATTATTTTTACAAATAAGGTGGTAAGCATATCCAACATAGATTTCCTCCTATTTTCCCCACAACCACCACACTTGGAAGTGAGCTGGGCTAAGAGAGAGTGAATGACTCAAAGTCACCCAGCTGGCTTTTATGGCTAAGGCTCACAATGTCCTGCTTATGCTTATATGCCTATGCTACAGTTAACAGGATACCTCCAATTCATCAACAGTTAATTAGTGCAGGTTTTCATTTCTGAATTGGGTCAACTGCTTGCTTCCCATGATAAGACAAGCTATTTTGTGCACAGTGTTCTCTTAGGATATGGTACCATATTTATAACTAAATCACATTTAAAACTGATCTTTTCAATCCACTCCAAGATTCCTGTTGAACAAGAAGAATCCTTAATCCTTGAAAAATATTTGATTTAGTTATTTCTCATATTTCTAGAGCAACTCCTGGCATGTTGGCTTATTAATTAGTTAGTCTGTTTTTTGTCAGATTTGTATGCCTGCCCATCTCATTAAAAATTACTCTGGGTGGCATACAACAATCCACATATATAAAACAATCAGTATGAAATATAAGAATTGGTGTTAAAAGATACATATTACAAAAACAAAATATACAAACCCTAGGCAAAGAGAGAATAAGAATAGCCAACTCAGCAATAGAGCCATCTAGACATATCTCAAGAGACTTCTGGAATATCAAAAGGGATAGGTAAAGGTAAAGGTTCCCCTCACACATACATGCTAGTCCTTTCTGGCTCTAGGGGGCGGTGCTCATCTCCGTTACAAAGCTGAAGAGTCAGCGCTGTCCGAAGACGTCTCCGTGGTCATACAGCTAGCATGACTAAACGCCGAAGGCACACAGAACACTGTTACCTTCCCACCAAAGTGGTCCCTATTTTTCTACTTGCATTTTTACATGCTTTCGAACTGCTAGGTTGGCAGAAGCTGAGACAAGTAATGAAAGCTCACTCCGTTATGCAGTTCTAGGGATTTGAACTGCCAAACTTTCTGATCAACAAGCTCAGTGTTTTAACCACTGGGCCACCATGTCCCTTTATGAAAAGGGATGGAGATATCTAATTTTAGAGGGAAGAATGCTCCACTAGAGTCAGTGCACTATGGGAGAGAAGGCATGTCTCTTGGAACCTGCTGACAAAACCATACTTTTATGGCCTTTTGAAAAAGCAACAGGGTGGGGGGCTGGCCATACCTCGGCAGGAGTGATATTCCATAGAGGACGAACAACAAGATTAAAAATAAATTTAAAACATTAAAATTAAAAATTTTGATAAATGCTGGTAGTTACTATATTATAAGTGGCTTTTAATTGTTTTATGATTGTTCGCTGCTCAGAGTTCCTTGTCTGAGAGGAACAGCTAGAGAAATTGACTTAATAATAAATAAATAAACAGATGGTAAAAATTAATTCCATTATTTTAGAATTCTGTTGTACCTCTGTTTGCTTGAGATCACATGGTTTCATTTCAAATAGCTATTTCGTTTAAAAATGAGCTTTATTAGAACTTCAGTTTTGATCCAATTCATGATATACTAGCTTCAGCATGACATTGTATCTATGCCTATTACCCTCTTAATATTTTTAAATTAGTATTTTATGCAAGATATATATAATATTAAAGAAGATTTTGTTGCTGTGGAAATTGGGGAAGAATGATTCATTTTGATATATCTTCATACACTGTTAAATTACACTGTGGAGCTGAATATTTAAAATCTACTTCACGTGGCAAGAAACCTTGAAATTATCGTCAGATCAACTACTTTTCCAATACTTTGCAGCTATATCCTGAGGTTTTAGAACATTATTCCCTGAAGTTAAATGGCATAAATGGAATATCTTCTTTGCTAATAAAAATCTTCCTCAATCTGGTATCCTCCAGACATCCTGAAGTGAAACTTTCAGGATTGTAATAGTGGAAGGGCATCAGAATGGAAAAAGATTGTTTTGTGAATTTTGTGGCTTTAGTGCATTTCTCAAAGCATTCTTTTTTTCAACCTCTAAAAGGTCCCTCTCCCCCGCCTAGATAATTTGAATTTATAGCTTTAAAAATTACAAATGTATACTTTTCATTAAAATAAACAATTATATTTGTGATTGGTTATTTCAGGATAATTCCAGTATCAAAAAAGCAACCTCAAAGTTCTTCAAACATGAGGTTGGTTACAGGTAGTCTTCATTGAGCAACTGCCTCTTTTAATGACCATTTTAAATTATGATAGTAATGAAAAAAGGAACTTGGTGACCAATCCTCACATTTATGATTTATCTGGTTTGTAAAGCAAAGGAAAGCTAAAGCAAGATCATAAACATAGTTGTGGTTTCACTTAACGACCACTTTGCTTAACCAGGTTGCTGGTCCTAGTTGTGGTTGTTAAACAAGGACTGCCTGTATTTCCTTAAAAATCTACCACTGAAGCATATCAACCACTAGGTTTGTTTAGGTGAGGTTTTTTGTTGTTGCATGCAAGTGTATACAAATCCTTTGAGGAACATGAAATCACACATAAGATTCGCAGTTGCTGCTATTTAATAGCACCATTTGGGATATAAAGTACAGCAAAGAGAGTAGGTAAACTGTCTGAAATACTAGATAACAATTCCTCTTAACCAATAAACCGCAAATGATTGTTTCATACTTAACTCCTGAAATAGGAAAAGTAGTGACTGCACATTTGGCAAAATGCATTTCCTTCATTTTTATGCAACGTTTACTTGTCTCCTAATTTGAAAGTGGTTTCTATTGAATAAAACTCATTCCAAACTAAACTGGGCACTCATATTTACCCATAAAAATGTCATCTCTGAGATTTTCAATGTTGTCTCTAGCAGATTACCCAATAGGCAATTAGAATTTGAAGGAAGTATATATTTCCCAGGACAATTTGACACCCTCCCACACCCTTCCCAAAGAACCCCTGATCCTTAGTACCAATAATGTATATATTAAAGTTCAAAATCTTTGCTGATAATCAAACAATGTGGATTCTGTGCAGTGACCCACTTTATCTGTGTTCACAAGTTTTTCAATACATTTTTCTTTATATTTCTCTTTCCTTAACATAAGGAGGTTGCATCGGTGTTACGTGTGAGAATTATATGTGAAAATTCCTATAACATGAAGAAGCCTCATTTAAAACTGTTACTTGATACAGGGAGTCCTTGACTTAACAATTATTTGCTTAGTGACCAAAGTTACAACTGGCACTGAAAAAAGTGATGTATGACCAGTTTTCAGATGATCATTGCACATCCCCATGGTCACATGATCAGTTTTCAGGTGCTTGGCAACTGGCAGGTATTTATGACAGTTGCACTGTCCCAGGGAGGGACATGTGATCCCCATCTGTAACCTTCTCAGCCAGCTTCTGACAAGCAAAGTCAATGGGGGATGGCCTGATTTGTTTAAAGACTGCATGATTCTCTTAACAATTGCGGCGATTTGCTTAACAACTTTGGCAATAAATGTCCTAAAATGAGGCAAAATCCACTTAACTAAGCCTTCTTAGCAATGAAAACTTTGAGCTCAATTGTCATAATTTGAGGATATTCTTTAAAATAAAAACAAATTTAAGCATATATTTTTTTCAAGTTTCTTACTCATCTTTCCTATTCAGATCTTGAATGCTTCCCTATTCTGTTCAATACGGAAACAATTTAGTCTTCTTATATATGTGAGAAGCAGAAACATTTAAGGAGCAGTATGATTGTGTGGTAAATATAGGCAATAGTAATTACAAATAAGACTCACAGTGCCTCTTTTAAGGTTTTTGATAAAATTCATTAGCGCCATTTTAATCTAAAATTGGGAGAGATTAATTGCTAATCAGAGCGTTGGAACTGTTATTCTCAAGCAATACACCTAATAGTGGTACAAAAAAACCAGGGTTAAAAATTCTGAAAGCGATCTGAACAGCTGTTAGGAGAGGATGATGATTAGCTGTTCAGTTAGCTGATTATGGCCTTCTTCTTGATTGCACTTTGTATGTTGTGCCTGTCCTACACTCTTACAGAAAGTGGTGAAGTAACTGAAATAATTCTCCTGGGTTGGAATACCTGAAGTAAAATTATATGTATTTTTGAAAGTAGGGAATTCTTTTTGTAAAACTCGTGCACTTCTATATACTTGATTAAACCTGATGAGTTCTAAGGCACTGAAAATTGTTAGAACAAGCAAACGAACTTCCTGCCCTAGAATTTTTCTGTTAATACAAGATTTTACATAGATCATGATTTCAAGCTAAATAATTTCTAAATGATTTTGCAACAGCATTTTTTTAACCCAGTTAGTTTTGTTTCATTGTGTCATACACCAACTGAAATATACCATGTTGAAACCAGAAACTTATAATAAATGGCAAACATAGGAGGATTACATGAAGCTTTTTCTAAATTAGGCAGCTTTTCCTGCTGTGTGTCAGAACTGTGTGATTCAAATAATGACAATTTAATGTCAACTTTTTTTTTCAGTAAGCAGATGTAATTTGGGATAATCCGAGATTTAAATGGGATTGAGTGGTAAACTCTTGAACCAGTGCTTTTTAATTCTTTTTTAATGTTTCATAATAATTAACTTCTACAGAAGTTACAGTTGGGCCTTCATCTGTCTCAGTTGCTTCTGCTTGACCTGCACAGTGTGATAGTAGATAGGTGAGAGCATCTTGTGATCAATTCATAGATTAAGTGAATTAATGGAAGAGCAATAGTACTAAATTAAACAGCTCTGTTTCTTGGGTAAAAATGAGCATCCATATTATGATAGCAGACTCAAGTATACTAGGAATTGCAGGACTATCAGTGTTCACCAATCTAAGAAGTGCATTTCTCTTCCCCTTTACTATATGGGTGAGAGAGAACCATGGGAATATGAAATATGTTGAATAGCAGGGCATGCATCCTTTGGGCCACAAACTCCATTTGTGCAGTTGTATTTTTGCCATTGAATTGATAAGATCATATCGCAGAAATTCAGTGGCAAAATTTGATGTAAGAGGGAATGGAAGAAGTTTGTTTCCCAGAGTGCCATTTTAGGAGAATTATGGAGGCATAGATCAGATTTGGGTATCCCAGAGATCTGGGTATCCCACCCTCCTTTTTTTTTAACTAAAACATCAAAAGCAAATTTACCAATGATGATTGAGAAGTTTTAACAAGGTGTCAGAAATTAATTTGTCACAAATCTGTCATAGGACTTTTGTTTTCAAGCTGGGAGGAAGCAGATGGAGGAAACAGTTACAGCTGAAAAACTCAAAAGAGTGAGAACTAGAATGGGAACTGGTCACTTGTCCCTTCTGATCTGTCCAAAATCAAATAAAGAAGGAAAGGGTGCCAAGGTCTTTAGTGTCAACATGAATCAAAATAAATAAACACCATGGCAAAATATAAATGTGTGGAGCTTGTTAGATGAAGGGATGAAAGGATAAGCAACTGATGTCAGGAATTCCAGAGGAATCAGGTGGAATATATCCTCACAAGAATACTCTCTTGAGGAAATTACAAGGGTTCTGTGAGCTCAAGGCTCTTTGACTAAATTTGCTTTAAGCCTTCCTCTGGTTGCAATTGGGATCATGTGATCAACTTTTGCAACCTCCTGACAAGCAAAATCAATGGGGAAGCCAGATTCATTTAACAACCTAGCTTAACAACCACAGTGATTCACTTAACAACTGTGGCAAGAAAGATTGTAAAATGGGGCAAAACTCACTTAATAATGGTCTTGTTTAGCAATGGAAATTTTGGGCTCAATTACAGTCATACATCAAGGACTACCTAAGAATAATTATTATTCATTTTTTTCTAGAATATGGATATATGCCAGTGTTTTTCTACTTTAAGATAAAATCAGAGTCAGGCATCCCTGAAGCACCACATAAACTTAGTGGACTAAATAAATAAACAATTCAACCATTAAATGGGATAACTTTTCAACTCTGTATTGACAATAAGTTCTACTTTTATCAGACAACAATGGTTGCACATGTGAGTTTTTTAAAAAATCAAAAGCCCTTTTAATGCTGAAAGTAGGGAAAGCTGCATCTTTTTTCTGCTCGCCATAAAGAGTACTATCTCTCTTCCCTGAATCTTTGTCTGTATCTACTGTAGTTACCAAGGAAACTGATTACTGACACAGTTTGTTGAACAGCATACAGCAGGCTCCCTGAAATCTTTCTGATCCTTAATATTTCCCGTAGCTTTTCCTTGAAAGTCTTTTGTTCTCCTAAACAAACCTTCCAATCTTTTTGCTTAACCATTTCTATTAGCAAACACTACATCACATTGGCATATTTTATTTTGTATGATTTACTTTTTGCACAAAAAAGTCCACATGATGCACACCCCAGGTAACATAAATAGCTTATCCTGGATAATATATGGATAGCCTTAGTCAACCCCTAATTATTTTTTCTGCCGAGGAAGCCAGTGCGTACCATCTGCTACTTTCCATCCATCACAAACATTGGTGTCCTTCAGTTGTGTTAAATTTTAGGTGATTATGACCATACGGTCTTCTTATAATTAAAAGTATGGTATATTGATCTATAGCTATAAAGACAAATATATAGCATAATTATAAAATGGTTAGTAAACAGCTTTCAGACTTGAGGATGGTAGCAAATTAATGCTAATCTGCACTTTTTAAATTGATATTCAGCTTGCTTCTTCTACTGTGATCAGGTAGATTGAAATATTAATATTCACAATTTGATTCTCTATCCAAGAATATGGTTTCTAAAGGCAAAACTAGCTTTACATTCTTTATGCTGAGGGAAACGATATCCTGTATTAAAACAACGAAATGTACATAGCCATCTCAAGACAATTCACCAATTATTTTTACAATTCATTGTTTTAAAAAAATCTATGTTATTGTAGATAGTTGAAGCAACTCCCTATAATTACACTTTCTGAGAAATCTTAGATGCCCGGCTTCAGGAAGGCTGAGGTAAAACTCCTGTTCATTGGAGAGTCACAAATGAAGAGTGGCTTTTTAAACTTTTGGCTTTGCTTTAGAAGCAATAAAATGTTTTTATAGTCCTGTCCTTGTAGGATAAATGAGCAGAGATAGTTTTTCTAAATAAGTTGGTTACAAACATAGGGCAGCAGAATAGAAATGAATTGAATTTGCAATAGACAGAACGAAAGGTGATGATTGCTGAGGTTCAAAGAAGCCTGAACAGGGTTTTTATCTCTGGGGAAATTATACAGAATTTGGAATTGACATGGTATCTCTATAAAGATGATTAAAGTGAGCCAGCTTTAGAAAGATTAAGCATCTAGAAAAGTTAGAAGTTTCACTGGGTGAATTTGGTGATACTTTCCTTAGTGCATGCTTATTATGCATATGGAAGTTGAATCAAAGGGCAAGTTGTCATTTTTTTGACTGTAGGAGAAATCTTATTCATGGAGTGCTGAGTCCACATAAGAATGAAAAAGCAAAAGTAAGTGAGGGAGGAGGTAAGATTTATGGGACAGAAAGAAATTTGTTGTATTATTCTTACGCTACTTTTTTGGGGAGGAATGATAAAGTTGCTCTTCCTTTCTGCATTGATAAGGCATTGCCTTCCTAGAAACAAATGGTAGATAAAATAAAATGGCAATTTCAAATACTATTTAATATATTAATAAATTATACACCCATATCTTTCAAACAGAGAGCCAGTTTGATGTAGTGGTTAAGACATCAGTCTAGAAAACAGGAGACTGAGTTCTAGTACTACCTTGGACATGAAGCCAGTCACTTTCTCTCAGCCCTAGAAAAGAAGTAATGGCAAATGACTTCTGAAAACCCTTGCCAAGAAAACCGCAGGGACTTATCAAGTCAGTCTCTAAGATTCAGACATGATTGAACAGTAGAGAAAAATTAATCTTTGAGATGACCATAATCTTTCTGTAATGTTTATTCATACATACATATCCCTATTGAGAAAAGTTCCTTTTTAATCTTAATTAAACACTTTCTTGTAGCTAGTTCTTTCCCTCTTGATGAAGGCAGCAGCTGATTTTGACAGATTGAAATAAAATAGTGATGAAAATCAAACTTAGAAGCCCAAACTGAGAATATTAATCATAGAAACCCAAAAGTAATTGAGAGACTTGTCTCTTAAATCCTATCTATGCTCAAGAGATTTAGTAAAAGGTAGATTCTGTCTGCAAGGAGGTTTTATAGAAAGCCTTGAAAGGGCTATGCAGCGATAGGAGACTGATAAGACCCATCTGTTCTCCGAAAAGTTATCTTGGGCTGTTTAAATTGGCAAAGAGATATATTGTTGGTTTTTCACTGATTCTGATTACAATGAGCCTTACTGTTTATCTGTGTGCCAATTATATCATTAGGACTATTCCAAAATAATTTTGTGTATTCTGTGGGTTAGTTTAAGGTGCTACTGGTTGGGAACTCCATATTTAAATACAATTACTACACTTTTGAAAGAGTATTCTTTCAATTGTTTAGAAAAACAAACAAACAAGGGAAACACTTCAGGGTCATTTGGGGATTTAGTTAAGAATGAAACTTGTATCACTGCCAAAAATAATCCTCCAGGTTAAAGGCAAGTCAAGATAATATCTATTTACTTTTTACTTATTTACTATTTATATTAAATATATTTTCCTGGACTCTAATAAACTTTGTGTATATCTTAAAATTCCTGGGTTGTTTCTAAAGAAATTCTGTTTACTCATACTTCAATAGAAATATTTCATCTTGTGGCAACTTAAAGGCTAACAATCTCATTGTGGTATAAATTGTGGTATGAACACCACACTAGATATATTATTTATTATCTTGAGATGGGAGCTGATGTATGTACATTCATTGTTTTGGTTTGGGTGAGTAAAGAAATACCAACCAGAGACTTAACCTTCTTCCCAGTGGACATTTTGAACTGTAAGGTGAATTCATGATCAGGTGCAGCACCATAAGAACCATTGGTTTGTCTTTAATCCAAACTAACATGGTGCCAGCTTTCTCTCTCTCTCTCTCAAGATAGGGTTCTTTTTCTTTACTATATCCTCTTTCACAAAATTAAAAATCTTTCTGAAACTTTCACCTCCCCCCAATCCCAACAGTTTGCCCATTCCGTTCCCATTTCCAAAGACTGGTGTTAATTCACTCATACACTGCTACATATCATTACATATTAGAATAAGAATACAGTGTGTGGGTGTGTTTGTGTGCAGAATGTAGGGAATGGTTGGGCTATGTAATAATTACAGAATTCAAAATTAAGCCTACTACTATTAGAAAACACATGAAATGGGGAAAGGAGATTGAGCAGTTAGATAGGAAAAGTAAGAATTTACCTTGCTTTTGGAACTTAGAACAAAGTGGAAGGGCCTGTTTCCTCCTATTTACACAAAACATTTTTCTTCTGAACCAGTTCTAGGAATGATAATCTCTTCCTCCTCCTCCTCCTCCTGCAACGTATATCCCATCTCTGTATGTTCTGAGGGTTCTCAATTGCTATATGGAAATATTATAATCAGGGATATGGGGAGAAGTTAAGAATTGAAGAGCAAATTATATTAATATTGCAGGCATAAATAAACAAGAGCCACAATCTATCTTCACAGATGACTTTCAATGGTGACTTTTCAAATCTTTCGAAATTTTCAGCTTTCACTTAACTTTGTCACTACATTGTAATTAAATAAAAAAGCATAACCCAGTCCTGCCACAGGAGAATGCATTTGAATTGCAACTGAAATTATTTTCAAGCAAGGACGCTATTTATATTATCAGGCTATTTTTTATGCTAGATTTGAAGTATTTCTGAAGAGCTAGGGGAAAAAATCAACACGATGTTCCTAAAGGCTAGCATGGCCAAACCCTTCAGAAACATCACTTTTGCTAGTGTCTGGCTGTATCTTGCGTCAGCTTGGCTGCCTGTCAGCAGCTGCACAAAAAGTCAAAGGTAAGTGGACCCAGACGTGAAAAAGGGAGAGGACCCAAGCCTTCCGGGCATGCAACAGCAGGCAGGAAGCAGGCTGAGGCCTTTAGGGGCTCAACAGCTTTGCACATGCTGTTGAGTTATTGGCCAAGTGAGCTGGGGAAAGAAGTGATAGTCAAGCTGGTAGGAATTGTTGTACCTCTCTGCCACAGTTGCAAGGATGCATATGCTTCCAAGCACCTGAATTTTGATCACATGACCACAGAGGTGCTGCCTCTATGTTGTGACTTCTTTACAGTGGCTGTAATTCTCTTTGCTCAATGCTGTTGTAATTTCAAACTGTTCTGAAAGAAACAGATACCAAGGCAGTAAGTTGAGGACTACCTGTACAATACCTAATCAAAATAGTTAAGCAACAAACTTTGATATACAGTATATAGATTTTTTACAGAATGTTTTAGTGAACTCCCAAGATAATACCTACATTGGGAATTGCATAGTTAGCATGGCATGTGCAATTAGGTTTATCAATCTTCAGCTATTTCTGAATACCAATGGTTTAATCTGGCTGTGACATAAACCACTTAATATTAGTCTCAAATGTCAATTTTCTGTTTTCCCCTTTGCTCTGTTTCATATTTCTGATACTTCCATTTTTAACAAAACAGGTTACTGACTCTAAGGTAGTCAAGAGGAAGCACACAGAGAAGGAAAACAGATTTAGAGAAAGTATTTTCCTATGTAATTATTATCCCACTGCTGTTAACTACTTTGATTTCGGGTTTTTATTAAAGCATTCACAAAAATATGCTAACATTTTGCAGTTGAAGTTACTAACAGGAAATGGAAAAAATTAGCATCATCTTGCTATCAAGCTGGTCTTTCTCAACATCCATCTTTATGACACTGCCACTTTGAGGATGTTACTTCTCAACTTACTGTATGTCCATGTATTTCCAAAACTTTGCTGTTTTTTCATTTGTTTGTTCGTTTGTTCATTCATTTTGTGTGCCACCCATCTCATCTAGAAGCATTCTTTTACTTTGTTCCTTTAAAACAGTGGTCCCCAACCTTTATGGCTTGGCAGCCAGGCTGGGGGGAGAGGGGAACCATCCCACTGTTCACGCAAGTCGAGCTGCGCATGCGCGCTGGCCCGCTGTTCATGCAAGTTGTGGTCTTCCCGTGTGAGCCAGCTGCTCACATGCCCAATTCCAAACAGACCATGGTCTGGTAGTGGCCCTTGGCCCAGGGGTTGGGGATCACTGCTTTAAATTTTTCTCACTGTTTTATACTGAGCAAATGTAGGGTTCTATGGGGATTTGTGAGCTGGATTCATGCATTGTGCTAAACCACAGATCCTTCCATTATAGTTTAGGTAAGCCACCATTGGCTAAACTTGCACAATACTGTAAACCATAAACCATGATTTAGAAATCATAATTCACAATGGCTGGCTGAATTCATACAATATATTAAAACCAAACAAAGAACAGACACAATACAGCATAGCACAATGTTACAGCCCTCCCTTGTAATATTCTTCGACATCTTCTGACAGAGAAAGTTTTGAAAAAGTTTTTCTTTTATATAATTACAGATGTAACCACATTAGAAGAAAAATGAGTTGTGGATATTTAAGAAAATTCATTGCAGAGTTCACTGAACTTTTAAAATATGTATTTCTTTCTACTTTTGTTTAAACAAATTCCTTTGAAAGATAAAAATTTCTCTGTGTTCTAAAACTGAAGTGCTTTGTTATATACTGACACTGGTATCTCTGCTGATGGATGATCCTGTGAAATTTCCTTTAACGAAATAATTATCTGGCTATTTGCCTTAGCATAAAGAGGAAAAAACTCTTTCTTGTTCATTTATTATTTTTCAGCTTAAAATAAATGTGTACACCTCACTTCCACCCCCGATGCAATGACATTCAGCTAGAAAAGAGGGTGCAGAGGTGCACAGTAGCATTGTTACAAATGTGGATGCTGTTTTTTTCTGGATCTTTATAAAAATAGATTAGCCTCCAAATAAGCCTCATTTGTTCCACATAAAATATATAGTTTTACATTATTTGGTATAATGCAACCCTAACTAATCTGATTTAGAAAATAAGCAGAAACATATCTGATTACTACTCAGATGGGGACTTCCTAGGAATGCCAGGACCGCAGGAGTTGAATCAAGAATACTGCATAGATTTATTTTCTTATTGCCTTTCTTTCTTGATTTTCTCAAGAATTTCTCACAAATAATCAATTTAATTGGTAGTATTAAACCATTCAGCTAACAATAGTGGATTAATCCTCCCAACTACAAGCAATAGTGAAATGAACTTCTAATAATAATGTCTACATTTCTAATCTAATTATCATTTCACTATTCCACTATGGTGCAAAGCTCTTTAACATACTACTGTTTCCATTAGTAAAAGTATTTTACTAAATTGTACCCTGTAGGAGACAGATTGAAAGCTAGACTTTCCCCAAGCAGGAAAGCCATTTATATCAATAATCAAGTATAGCCTAACTCTAACCAAGGTGTCTATTAAGCCACAAAAAGAGTGGGATTTAAATGACAAAGGTATAGGATAGCCTTCCTGTTTACAGAAAGCAAATGATTGTTTTAAGTGGCTTCACCTTAGCCAGCAATAACCATTGAATTTGGCCATGTCAATTATCTTGTGTAAAGTTCCTTTTTTCTAATGTAATTAGAATTAAAAATTACAGTTAAAAAGGTAAAAACTAATACAGACTAAGAAAAAGAAAAGAAAAAAAATAGAAAGTACAGAAAATAACAATAGAAAAGTAAGAATATAGTAATGAAATGAAACATATAAAGAAATAACTTCCCCTTTGATGTCTAGTATAAACTATTTCATACTTTTCTTACAATATAACAAATGATCTCTTCTTCTTATATCTCATCTCTTATCTATAAACAAAACCTCGGACCTCATCATTCAGTTCTGATCAGCATAAGTTCATTCAGGGTTACCAGAGATAATAACATATCTGTCAGAAGGCAGAAATCTGTGGCTGAAAATTATCATAGCATTAGATCTAAACAATCCGAAAGAATGGAAACCAGGGTACAGAATTATTCACAGAGGATTGAATAGGACAGTTCTTGTGTCATGTCCCTGGGAAGTTTGGCTTTCAAGAATTAACATAATATATTAAACTATATCAGCTATATACTTAATGACAGAAAAGTTTTCCTTTATGAATGCAGCCATTCACTCTCCTTAATTTTTATTTATTTATTTTTAAAATAGTTTTATCATATGTATTAACAAGGTACAGATAAATAGAAGAAGCTAGTTTCCTACTTTCGGTTTTTTAAATGTTGAAATTCCAAGTACGACACTTGGAAAGCATATGCCTACTCTCTAAACATTATGCATATGTACGATACTTCACAACTTCTAGACAAATATGTGCTTATTTTCTTTTACATATTGAGCAAAAAGGTTATTACAGTTTCAGTATTTTATAATCTGTTCCAGATTTTAATCCAGGAAATAGGGAACAATGTATTCATGTCATGGAATGTAAATCAGGATCCTTCTTCGTGCCTTGTACAGAGCCAACTCATAGAAGTCACAGAAGATCTGAACAATTTGTTTAACTATTTTTAAATAGGTTTTCCTTAGGAGATAAAACAGAATAGCCTTTCTTAAACTTTCCACCTTCCTGATGTGATGAAGCTATTACTCCCAGGATCCCAGCAGGTGGTCCATTCTGGAAGTGATAGTCCTAAAGATTTGTGGACTCCACACTGGAGAAACCAATAATAAAGAGCTAGCCTTCTTATGCAAAGAACTATGTTTAGCTTAGAAGGACTAATGTGTTGTGACAGATTCATACATCTCATTGCCACAGTTGGACAGATTAATATATCCCATCAAGCCATAAGCCCAGGGGGTTTTCACCTGAAGCCCCCTAACCATGAGATACCTACAAAAGTTTGGCCTCTGTGTTTCCAATTACAACAACATTGTTTTAAAAATCTGTGGAGAGTGATGATACTATTTCAACTTACTTAAATATACATGCAAATGGCATGAAGTCATGTGAACTTTCATCCAGGAAAAGACCATAATATCTTTTTGAAACAGCTTCCATCTATGCAAAGGCTAAATCTTGGACTGGAAAACATTGTTTCTCTCTAATGAAAGCAGTCTGTATCTCCCAATAAAGGAAGCCAACAAATTACATTATGACTTTGAATGATGCATGAACCAAGCCAATATTTCATGCTACTGAGGGCAATGCCTGTTTTGAGTAGGGCTGAAGAAATGTTCAAATAATGTCTCTTTGTTTTTCCAAATTCAACCTGCCTGGGCTTGCTGAGAGCTTTAGCATATAACGGGTCCTGTTAACATTCTGGGTCTACAGAGATATTTTTAGTGAAACTCAATTTTGTGTGCTTAGCGGTTAAGCTGGAGCAGGAGATGATGGTGCAATTTTGGGATAGGAGGAAATTTTTTTGTATTTTTATGATGAAATTATGTATTAAGTCATGGTTTTAATTACATGTTTTTGTTGGTTTGTCACATTTATAACATTTCACTGGAAGAAATTGTGTTATTAATTGAATAATCAAATCAGCAGTGTAGGGATGTGGTGCTAGGTATGTGTTCTTTTAAATCTAGGCTTCCATTTTTCAAGCTGCTGCCTTTATCAAGGGTTGCCAGGATGAATAACAGACCAGTTATCTTCTGTAATAAGAGCCTAGTGATGCATATTTCTGCCATGCCTGTAAAGAAACCTGCACTCAGCATTCTGTGAATATTTCTGTATTTTGACCATATACTTACTGCAAGTCATGGGCCATCTGGAGCGCTTTGTGTAGGCTGCTTTCATCAGCTGCCTCTTGCTTTAGAGCTCTTAATGTGCCCTTTCACTGACACCGGAAATTCAAAAGAGTATCTTGAAACAGCAAGGGCTATCAGATCAGAAATGTTACTCAGATGTGCTAGCATAGTTGCAAAACAAGAAGGCATTTTTAAATAATGTGGCTGAAATTTGTTTTCAGGGAGCTAAAGAAGTTGTTTGGGCTGAGACACCAGACAGGGGAGTTCTCTGTAAACCAGGCTTCCCCTCTTTAAATGATGAGTCTGGGAATAACTCCCATCATCAATCCTTACGTTTGTTTTTTTTATTTCTTCAGTTTACAAAACAGCCTGGAAAATATCTGACATGAAAACTCTGGCTGGATCCCATTGGATCTGAATGCCATTAAATTCTTTGATCTTGCAGCTTCTTTGAGAATACCTGAAATGTGATGGAAAGGCAGAGTTTCCTAACTTGGGTCATTTTGAGCTATATGGGTTTTGATCTCAGAAACTCAGCAATGGCTGTGCTAGTCAAGAAATTCTGGAAACTGTGATCCACAAGTCAGGAAAGATTGTGTTGGATGGATGCAAAAAATCTGAAATAGGACTAAATGTGTGCAAACCATGATAATCAATCTTTTCAGTAATAGTGTGTCTTGGATATTTAAAACTAGACTAGTATAATCTAGAACTTTCTGGGATGTTATTAGTTCTCAGAATTGTAGCCCAGACATAACAGAATAACAACAGATTGGGAAAAGCAGTATTAAACACATGCTGAGAAAATGTGCTCTAAAATCATTGGCTCTGAGACCTAACTTGAACTCAGACACAATTTGTAATGACCATTCATGAGACAACCAGCTATATTTCTGTATCATTTCTCTCTGAAAGGGGAGAAGATGGTTCATGCCCTTCTCATCATAATTAGAAGCCATCAACCTTAATTTGAATTTCTGTTGTTTGTCTAGAGTGGACGTTAGTAATTCAGCAGTCAAATTGATTTTCAGAGGAGTAAAAGATGAATAATTATCTTTCTATCTGAACATTTGGGAATTCATTTGTAGAATAGATTCCTAGAAGATTAATTCTGATTGGATACTAGCTGGGCTTTTTTGAAGGGCGGTGGAGATACAGCTGAAAAGGGAAAGGATTAAAGAATATGTGCCAGTCTAATTATCAGTTAACAGACTGAAAGTTTCCTAGATCAACCTGTTAGTAATCACTTCCTTCCTTTTGTTTTAAAATAGTATTGGAAAATTATGTTCCCATACGAACTGAACATGTTCCCGTTGATTAGAAAAAATAGGCAGAAAGAACGCTGCAATAAATTTCTTCCTTTTATTTAATAAATAGGATCAACAGAATGTTATCTAATAATGCACCCTAATATCTGCAGAGCTAATGTTTAAAATGACTCAACACAATAAAGCAATATTTATGTTAGAGCTTCTAAGGTTAGAAAAAATAATTCTAACGGTTTTCTGTTTAAAAAAGAGAAGGATACAAGAGGGAGAGAATCTGTTTGGTCTGATGATCTGATGATTAAAGCATCATGTTAGAAACCAGGAGGCTGTGAATTCTAGTTGCACCTAGAACTAGTGAAAACTAGCTGGTTGATTTTGGACTGATCACCTACCTCACAGGATTGTAGTTATGGGGAAAATATGAGGAGAAAAGGTATGTTTGCCGCAGAAAAGCAGTAATATAATAGTAATAAATGCTGCATTAAAAGTAAGCATTTAAAGGTTCTCGTAGTAAAAATCTCTGCAAATTTAGAGAAGAGTGTTGAGCATGGCACCATCACAGAGAAGACCCAGCTGTGAGCCTTTGGCAGTAACTCTTGGAATACATACTTCAACCTCCCCTTATGGGTGATTGACAAAGGTATATAACGATGAAGGCAATCATGCAGATATTCAAGTCCCAAGTTATTTAGGGCTTCGTAGGTCTTAACCAGAACCTCAAACATGGCTTGGTAACTGATAGCCAGCGTGCACGGTGAGGGGTCTTTGGCTCTCTCTGAGCTTGCTTGTTTTCTTGCAGACGTTTCATTACCCAAACTAGGTAACATCATCAGTACTAGTAAGGAGTGCTGTTTGTTGTCAGTTTATATGCTGGTGGCTTGCCCTGTCTGTGTTGGTGGGGATGGTCTTAGAGATTCTTTGGTTGGGCTGTTTATTGTTGGTTCTTTGGCAGTTTCTTGATTGGGGTACAGTTTACTTGACTGTTCTTTAATGTTAACCTTGGAGTTAATCTATGCTGATTGCTGGTGAAGAGGTAGTGGAGTGCCTCGTTACTATGGGTGGTTTTTCTGTAGACTGTGTTTCTAGTTTGCAATTGTGGTCTCTGCTAATCAGGATGTCCAGGAAGCGTAGCGAGTTTTTGTTCTCTTCTTCTCTGGTAAACTGGATTCCTTTAAAAAGTGTTATGATGGTTCTGTGGGTGTTCCCCAATTGGTCCTTCTTTAATTATGGTGAAGGTGGCATCTACATATTTTCGGTTGTAGAAGTGTTATGGCTTCTAGACGTTGCATGACAACCTCTGCTATAAGCCCCGAAAGCAATAATCCCATAGGTGTCCCTTTAATTTGTGGTAAAAAACAACAACAACTGCAAGATTGAATTATGTTGCAGTGAAGGCTCTCGCAGGCCTCAAGTGAAGAAACAACAAGCAAGCGAGTGTAAAATCTCAATTTTTGTAAAGTTAAATCCCAGCTCTTCAACTGAAACGTTTCCATCTGTCATGGATCCAATGACAATTTGAAAATCAAAGAAATTAATGAAATATTAATAAAACTAGAAATATTATTAATAAAACTGAATATTAAAAATATTAATAAAACTATTAAAAGTTGCACTGTTAACAAAATTAATCAAACTCTTATCCCCTGGTGATATAATATCCTCCTTTTTGTAAGAACTTACTGTAGCACAACTATATTCAGTATTCATCAATAAGCAACAGTAGTTATGTTCTCTATAAGGAAAAAAATACAAATTTAATGAAAGCAATTCCTCTAGGCTACCAGAAAATAGATAAAATTGTTACAGTCTATCCAAGGCAAGCTATGAGACAGCTTTCAATGTATTTTAAAACCTAATTTGTAGGTCTAAATTGGAGGAATCTACCCATCTTATGTAATCATTTAAAAACCTAGTCTTTTTTTTAGGTATAGATGTAGTTTACATCTATATTCACATTTTTAAAATATTGCTTTCTGTTGTCTTCCCAAACCATTAATTAGATTATATTGTGGTATCTTAAGTGTGTGTTGGTATGTACATCTTAGTTACCAGCTTTGTTTCTTCTTGTAATACCCTGAACAAAATTTCTACATCTGATTGATACTGTCCTTATTCTAAGCAGAATATTCTACAGGTGTAAGGTGGGTGACCCAGTCCCATGGTGGCTAACCTATGGCATGCATGCCACAGGGGGCACGCAAAGCCCTCTCTGTGGGCACGCACACCGTCGCCCCGGCTCAGCCCTCCTGTATGTGCGCATGCCTCCCACCAGCCAGCTGGCCTTAAGTTCTCGGCTGTGACGGGGCCAGGAGGGTGCATACACGCAGCCTGGCTCGGCCAAAGAGCAGCAAAGGCATGCGCGGGGTGGGTAGCTGCTCACTTGAGGAGGTTCTCCCCATACATGCGCACCCTCTCGGCCCTGCCACAGCCAGCCAGGGGATCGGGCGAGGAGAAAGAGGGCAGCAGGAGAAGGGAAGCCTCTGCGACAGCTCCTACTCATTCCTCAGCCAGCCCGGATTTCCAGAAAGAAGAAAGAAAAGGAGTAGCAAAGAGCCCCAAGGACAGATTGCTGGCTTGGCCCAGCCTTGGCTTTCCGAGAGAGAGAGAAGAGATGCATAGACAGGCAGAGAGAGAGATACACACACAGAGAGACAGATGGCGAGAGAGAGAGAGACACACACACACACACATACACACACAGAGAGAGAGAGATATACAGAGAGAGCGGGGAGAGAGAGAGACACACACACAGGGGGAGAGAGAAAGGGAGAGAGAGAGAGAGATAGAAAGATACAGAGAGAGAGAAGGAGAGAGACGCACAGAGAGATACAGAGAGGAAGAGATACAGTGGGATGGGGAGAGAGAAAGACAGATACAGAGAGGGGGGAAGATAGGGAGAGGGGGCAAGAGAGACATAGAGAGAGGGGGAGAGAGATACAGAGAGAGTGGGGAGATAGAGGGGGAGAGAAGCGTAGAGAGATACAGAGAGAGGGGGGAGGGGGAGAGAGGGAAGGGTTCTGTGGTTCCTGGTTCTCTGCCCTAATGACCGCTGGGTAGGCATGGCTAGGGGATCATGTGACCGGGTGGGAGTGAGTGGCATCGAGTTGGTTTTGTGGCTCCTGGTGGTTTTTTTTTTTTCTGTGGGAAACTGGTCAAATGGCTCTTTGAGTGTTTAAGGTTGCAAACCCTTGGTCTAGTGGGTAAGACAACAGGTCAGAAACTAGGAGACTGTGAATTCTAGTTCTGCCTGAAAGCTGGCTGGATGATTTTGGGCCAGTCACTCTCTCTCAGTCCAACCCATCTCACCTATTGTAGGAAAAAATAGGAGGAAAGAAAATTTATTGTTTGCCACCTTATTTATAAAAATAGTAAAAGCAGGATAAAAAAACTTATATTATCAAAAAAAAAATATTAAAAAAGCATTGCTCACTGAATTTGTGGCAGATTAAAAATTACTTGCAGGTATAAAATGTGTGTGAGAGCAGATATTGGACTTCTAAACCTCTTTTTTGAGTGGCTATTTTTCAAAAGAAAAATAATTCAGTATTAGGCAGTAATTCAATTTATACAGCTCTTCAAATCAGTGTTAAGAGAAGTTTTTGCATTCAACATTGTTTGAAACTAAATGGTTTGTCTGAAATGGTATAGGGTTTTCTGCCTAAACTGGGGATTGAAGTAGAAGACCTCCAAGGTCCATTCCAATTCTGTTATTCTATTTTATTCCAAATAAAATACCATAATCATATAATAATATGTTTGCATATCATATACTGTCTATTCATAAACATGCCAGTTATTGTTAAAGTGAAATCCGAGGATTTGCAATTAACTAAGCTCTTTAAAGTTATTTTGTAAATGAATGACAGATTTCAGCATTGTATGAAGAAGTGGGGAATTCATGTTCTGGATAGTTTCTTAACCACACAGATGGCAGAAACAAAATGAGACGTGCGAAAGGTCAAATAGCTTTTCTTAGTATAGAATTTTAGATACTTCAGTGCAAATATCTTAGCTTTTAAAGCAAAAAAAAAAAAAATTAAGCTGGATCTCACTCAAGCTTAATCTGAGGATCAATGCTCCTGGCAAGAATGGCTGATTTGATAAAAATATGATATTGATCTTATCCAGAGATGTATATTGACTGTCCATTGGAAAGGACACTGTTGGCTAATAAGAGATTTTTTTAAAAAAAATCTGCATGTATAACTAGAAAGATAGTCCAAGGAGTAGCATTATAAGCAGGGCTGGTAATTAAAGGACTAGTATGAAGCAGAAGAAGGATGATTGGGGGAGAGGCTTAATAAACAGAGAAGTTAACCTGGATCAGTGACAAAGGAACTGGTCAGTACAGGGGAGATGAGATAACAAAGGAATTGCAGGGATGGTTTGAACATAATGGGTCAAGTAGGGACAGAATAGGAAATAAAAGAAATTTACAGTATAAAGAAGAAATGTTGTCCATATGCCTATAGAGTTTTGACGGTAAAGGGAGGAAAATGTAGTAACTGCAAGGAAAAGGGTATTTAAAGATGGTAGGACTAATTTTTTTTTTAGCATGAGCAAACATTGCTCAAAGAGCAATTACTTCCTACAGCAGTATATAGTAAAATAGGTTTTGAATTCAAAATGGAGTGATGGGGTCTGCAGAGCGGATGATGGAAATCTACTGAGTTAAGTTCATGGATATAAATGGAGATTCAGATGAGTTCTTCATGTCATCACTGGCCTTCATAGCACTTATTGATCTTCAGTAATTAATTCCCTTCTAAAGTTGCTTATCTTGTATTGCCAACTTCTGGGTACATCGCAAAAGCCCTGGCTTACAGACTGAATAATGGCAACAACATCCATTTGGACTGAATTATTTCCTACTTCCACAAAGACTCCACTGCACCCCAATAGTAATTGTTACCATATAATGATAGAAAAAAATATTTTTCAAAGTCTAGAATAAGAGCCTTTAAATATTTTTTCTCTCTTGCCTTTTGTCCCCCCCCTCTGTCTCTCTCTCTCTCTCTCCCTCCCTCTCTCCCCCCTCTGTCTCTCACTAACACACAATCACACCCAGATGCCACAACTTATGATTCAGAGGCCACATGCCACAGCATTGAATAGAGATCTTAATATGTGGTGTTGTGTATTAGAAATCCATCCATCCATCCATCCATCCATATATATATATATATATATATATATATATATATATATATATATGGATCTTTGGTTCTTTGGGTTTTCTCCTGCGTAGAATTGGAAATATCTAGGCGATGTTTCGATGAAGTCTCATCATCTTCAGGCTAGCATCTTTGGCCTTGTGCTTCTCAGAGTAACGTGAGTGCTTCTTTTTTTACACTACTAGGGGGATTTGACTTGATTGGTGGGGCTTGAATGTGTCTGATTGGGGGAGTTGTTGTTCTCATTGGTGGGGTTTGGCTTTGTTCTGATCGGTTGGGGGATTGGCTGTGTTCTGATTGGCTGGGGGTTTGTCGAATGTATCAGGTTAGTCTCAGTTGCTGGGGGATTTCGAGCTTGTGAGCTGTGATCAGTTCCCTATGTATGGGTTGGGGGTTTTTTGATGCAGGTAGTGACTCAAGAGCTGTGGTAGCTTCTGGTCGTGTCGTGTTCGACCCACACCACGAGGGCCACACAAACTACCACCACACTTCCACGCAGAAAGCAGACTCACACCCACACAGAAGATGAAACACGACCACGGACCAGAAGCCGTACCACAGCTGCATCACTACCTGCATCAAAAAACCCCAACCCATACATGAAGGGAACTGATGCCCACCATGAAGATGTGGCACGACCACGAACGCAAAGCCAAACAATAGGATCACAGCTCACCAGCTCAAATCCCCCAGCAATGAGACTAACCTGAGTACAACCAAACCCCCATCAGAACAGAATGCACCCCCAGCCAATCAGAACACAGCCAACCCCCCAACCAATCAGAACACAGCCAAACCCCCAACCAATGAGAACACACCCCCAGCCAATCAGAACACAGTCAAGCCCCCACCCAATCAAGTCACACCTCCACTAGTAGGTAAAAGGAAGAAGCAGCTGCAAGCTCACATTACTCTGAGAAGCACAAGGCCAAAGATGCTAGCCTGAAGATGATGAGACTTCATCGAAACGTCGCCTAGATATTTCCAATTCTACGCGGGAGAAAACCCGAAGAACCAAAGATCCACATACAAATACCCACGAAAACCTCCGAAAACAAATATATATATATATATATATATATATATATATATATATATGGATCTTTGGTTCTTCGGGTTTAAGATTCACTCTGAGAAGCACAAGGCCGAAGACACAAGCCTGAAGATGATGAATGAGACTTCATCGAAACATCGCCTAGATATTTCCAACTCTACGTGGGAGAAAACCCGAAGAACCAAAGATCCACATACAAATACCCGCGAAAATCTCCGGAAAAAAAAAAAATATATACATATATATATATATACATATACATATATATATATATATATATACTTTGTATTACAACACCCTGTTAAGCCCCAATTAAGGGAGATATATATATCTCCTTTGGTTTTCACAGATATAGAGAGAATTGGCCTAATGTTTTTGATCATTAACTTCTTATTCTGCTAACTGTGTAAAAATTTGAAAGTTATTTTTAATGGTATCATCTCATGAAATGCTAAGTGGTCAGTTCAGTATCTGTATATTATATACAGAGATGAGGCAAAATACTCTGTCTATTTAAATATCATATTCTAGCGTGCATACAATTTGAAGTCTGGATTTTAGTATCCGTAATTCAGCCTGATTTTAATGTTTCACAAAAGCTATAGCGTTTAAGATTTGTTATTTGTCTTCATGAATGTTGCCTTCATATGAATAATCTCTGCAGACAGAATCTAAAACAGAATCTTGCAAATATCAAATGTATTTAATCTTATTGAAGAATACTTATTTTAGGCATAGAAAACTTATTTCTAATACAGTATTCATTGCTACTGTTGTTTTGTAATTGGCAAATGTTTTTTTTAAATGTCTTCTACTGTATATTTACAAGATACATGTTACATTAAGTATAATATAATTATCCCCATCTTCATCTATGGAACATGGCTTCTAAGGATAAACTTTCTATAGTTTCCCAGTATTTATCCTGGAAATTAGGGCAAGATGATTATTGGCTATGTTACCGGTTTTTTCTTTCCAACCTTTTAAGCGGAGTGGCTCTTCCAGAATTTCCTAATTACACAAGTAACTTTTTCCCAGTAGCATCATTTGGCACCTTAGAACTAATCCACAAATCTTTTAGGCAATTCTGAAATAAATATCTGTGGATCACTGCAGAAGTATCAACACTGACAACTTGAGGCAACACAGATCTAGGTTCCTTGGCTCACAACAGTCCTTTTATTAAGAACTTGGGTAGTGAAAAAACGTTAGGCTCACTAGTTCTTTTATGTACACCATAGGAAACTGTAGTAGGAGACATTAATTATTTTCTTTAGAAGGCAGTTTAATCCAGGCATCAAAATGAAATGAGTAAACTTTTCAACACCTCAGTGCTATTAGTGAAGAGGCTTTTAGCATTACTTTATATTACTTAACCAGACTTACCAACATGTTCATATGCCGAGGACAATTTGTAAAAAAAAAAGTTACTGGTAGAAATGCATTGCCACATATCTCTGGTTATTTCCCAGTAATGTTTCAAAATCATAATTTCTAAATAGCTATTTGTAATTCATCTGTCTACAAAGTGACCACAATGCAGAAGACAGTCAGTTACTGGTTGCAATTACAGCTTTAGAAACATACTTTTTCCAGTTTTCCAGCTGTAGAAACATAATGAGGACAAGGGAGTCTACTTAGAATATCTAACACTGTATTATTCTATACTTTCAGATTCAAATACACATTGATGTGACAGCTAAATAGTGAGGTTTAGACTCTGCTACCAGATGCTTATTGCCATACCTTAAGAGTCGCCATGGGTGAATAGGTGGCAATATAAATAAAATAAAATAAATAAATAAAGATCTAATACACGCATTCAGAAGTGCATCTCCCTCCACAGAGATGCTGCTTCAAGGATCGAAGGGGATTGTAGATTGCAGAAGCCAAATGATTACTGTATGAGGAATCAGTTAATTGCAGAAGTTAATACATCATTTCTCAGAAGGCTAAGATGATAATGTTAGTAAATCATGAGAGCTTGTGTAGAGTTGGAGAAAAATTGCCTATTGTCAAAACAAGTGGAAAGACAAGGAATTCATGAACCTTTTTGAGAAGAAATGCTGATCTCCCCCCCCCCCCAAAGAATGCAATTTACTTTGGAATTGGAGAGATAGATAAAGTGCTGAAAAAGGCATTTTTTGTCAGAAATGTAAATAATTGTATGGCAATGGCTTTCTAGCTTGTGTAATTTTTCTTCCCCCCCCCCCCCCCCAAAAAAAAAAAAATTCCTGCTTCCAAAAGAAGTTGAAAGAAGATAGATATGAGAGAGGGAACAGACAGACAGACAGGATCACAAATGTTAATTAAGCTTCAGTAACCTTTTAAAAATTTTATGGTGCCATACTTGTCACTTCTGAGAGTTTTCAATGAGCTCTCAGCTTGAAACTATACATCATTGTCATTGAAATCTTGTTGGGAAATATAAGTAGTCTGAAATAGATGTTATTGATCTTAACAGTTGTTTGTGATAGGCCTAAATCCAGCAGATAGTTCTATTAAAAATGTTTTGTCCAAATTATTGAATTACTAATATCTTATAATTGAGAGCCACTTTGTATAATGTTTGGGTGAATGTGCATCACATTTTTTTAAGTCACACAATAAAAAATAATGAAAGCTTTGCCTCTGAAGTGCAGCTGAGCTAGCTGAACTAGTGGATCTAACATTAATTTTTTATTAGATATTTTTATATGTCATTCTGCCTCCCCCTAGAGGGGTGTTTTATATTCTTCTCCATTGTGGATATTTTTTATTTTTCAGAAATTTTTCATAAAATAATTTTGTGTGAATGATACATACCAGAATCTGTCCAGAGAGTATCTATACATGAAATTTAACACTTGAATTTCTCTGTTGAATTGTTGGCAAGAGCTTTAAAAAATGTACTTTATTCATTAAATTACTTCAGATTTTCCGGTTCTTTTGCTACTGTAGTTATTTAAAAAATAACTCTTAGGACCTCATTGAGCTATGGATGTGTGCATATTTCCATATACCGAAAAGATAACTTTGTACCTAACAAAAGTTCCAAATTTGATGCAGAAAATTATTTTCATACAGATATGAGATTATCTTTTTATTACTGTATCCTATTAATTACAGACATACATAATATATTTGTATTGGAACATACTCTTCTTGGTGTTATTGTTCCTGCGTTTATAAAATGCTGGCAATATTTTTTAATATTTGTGACTTGCATTAACTCTTTGATTTTTTTAAAGTTTCTTTCCCAAACTTTATATAAAGGAAGAAGAGGCATTATTATAGGAACATTAGAAGCTGCCTTAAAGTAGGGCACAGTATTTGTCCTTCTCACATAGTTTTAAAGTAGAAAAGGGTCTTTTTTTCATTGTGTGTAACTTCGTGTTATTGGAAATGCCAATCATTAAACCTGCAGTCTAAACTAAGCACCTACCATCTCTTCTCTGTAAAATGCCTATGTGTTAAATCTGAGGGCTCTCAGTAGCTACTCCCAATTTTTGCCATCTTCAGCAGCTGCCTAAATTCTTGAGAACTCCTACAATTTGGAAATCCCCTTGTAGGGGTGACAAGCTTTTGCTTTCTTGCTTTCAATGTTAAGGCATTATGGAGCAATATATGGTTTTGTGGTTTGGGAGCATTTTTCTGGGACAAAGCCCGATCCTGAGCAAAAGGCAAGAAGGTGCAATTACAGTATTTTCTGATTTAAAACATAGAGTTTTGGCAACTGCCTCTTTCTTTTAGAATTGTTCAGAAAACAGACCATCATCTTTGAAAGCGCTGCTTGAAAGAACGAGAATTCCTTGGGAGTAGTTTTAAGTGAAGTTGTTGATAAGAATGCGGTATAAGTTTTCCATACTATTTCAGCCAGTTCAGGTTTCTTTAAGTAGCAGTATGCAAAGTATGCAAACACAACTTTGGTTGTATTTCAACCAGAATATCACAGTGTTCAAAAAAATAATTTTCTAATGTTCAAGTGATCTTTGCAGGAAGCACTGAAGTATATATACATTAGTATAATAGAAAGGAGTAGATAATAGCATCTTCATAATTAGGTATAGAATGTTTTCTGGTTTTTTGTTTGTTTTCAGTTTTATTATAATAATACACACAAATGAACCTAATTTTGTTATGTTATAGGGTTTTATTTATTTATTTAAGTAGCACACAATTATTGTCGATGGAGATATACAATATGTATTCTGCAAGGAGTTGTATGTGGATTTGTAATTCAGAAACTTTCATTTAAAAAATGAAAGCTCTTCTTTAAAATAATGTTTGACAATATTAATATCTTTAATTCCATTGATTAACGGATAACATGACACAGACATTTCTCTTCTTTTTAGGATCCCAGAAGCAAGCATAAGTTCAAAATCCACACATATGGGAGCCCAACATTTTGTGACCATTGTGGTTCTTTACTTTATGGACTTCTGCACCAAGGGATGAAATGTGACAGTAAGATATTTATTTCATGTAGTGTTAAGGTATTTTTTTTAAAAAAAAAATCAATGAAGCCATTAGAGTTGTGCCTAACTACTTTCCAGTAAAATTTATTGTAGTTCCTGTTACTTACAAATGCAGCAGTTCATTTGAAATGAATATTTCAACACATCTAGCAAAAGACTGTAAATGAGGAGAGCTTTTTCTCATGTTGATTTTTCGGTAGCCATATTTTAATGGAAACTTACTGGAAGAAAGAAGCATTATATTCAATCAGCAGTTGACCTGCAATATTATATTAAAAGCCGAAGCATTAAAAAAATTAAGGGCAATTTGTGGCTTCATAATAAATGCTTCATAATGCTTGTTCACTATCCTTTTGGTTTTTTTGGTTGATTCACCCTTGCAAATTGCAATCACTAGAACCCACTTTGTTCTGGGGAATTGACTTTCCCATAAATAAAGCATTAGGGCTATTTCCAAAAAACTGTGATATTTTGGCTATTTCTATATGATTTTCACTGGAGCAAGCCCAGTGGAACTGGCAACAAAAGCTAGCGCACCCAAGGATCATACCGTAATAGATCCATGAGTGAGTTCTTCTGCTATGTCATTCCCAGGGAATTAGCTGAAGTATGGAAAACTAGAAGACTGTAGATGAGTATAAATACCCAATGCTATAGAAGCCAGGACTCTCACACCGGGGTGTCTGAGCTTACTGATCCCATTACAATTTTATCAAAAGGCTCTTCTTTTTTTAAAAAAAAGTCAAAATAATTTATGCTGCTTCAGGTAGAAGGAGAGAAGTTGAAACAATGGAGTGGGGACAGTGCCTCACAAACAATTTCACAACAGAACCTAAGGCAGTTTGTCAAATTCTAAGTATAAGGTAACCTGCTACTAGGACCGCAACAGTAGCTGCAACAAAGAGATGAATAAAAACAGCTGTTGTCAGAAAGTACACAAACTGCTGTTTCTCCTCATGTGGTTTGAATAGAACTCCTCTTCAATAGCTGTAAAAATAGCAAGCTGTCACCTATGACTAATTAAATGGCTTGGAAGCTATTTTGGGGATTCCTTAGAAACCTGCTCCTATGGAATCCTTGGTGCTCTCTGAGCTTGGTTGTTTGCTTGCAGATATTTCATTACCCAGCTAGGTAACCACATTAGTGCAAGCAAATATGGGATTTGCTTTCTGTTTGTATACACTAACTTGCTCTGCCAGTGTCGTTGTGGGTGTGGCTTTCTCCCTGATGGTTCCTTGATTGGGTATTGTTAATAGTCCATCACTTCCTCAATGCAGTCCACTCCACACTACATTTCCCCACTGCATTGCAAATATATTATCAATTCTCTACTATGGTACTTCCAGAAAATCAAAAACCTAAAAATAGAAGAATCTATTACAACAGTACTACACAATTCACCTGACCTAGCTAAAATAGCTAGAATCATGGATCCATCAACTTCTGCCTCACTACCAACATGCAGTTTGATTGACAGATATATGAACAAATCAGAAGAACATCCAAAGGATCACCACTCTTAGGACTTATAGAAGAGACTTTAATGCAGTAGTATGTGTAAACACACAGCACTCCCACACAAGCCGCCAAAATATGGATCTGATATGTAAATGACACTTTTGTCATAATAAAAAAGAAACACAAGAAACAATAACATCTTCCAAGGAATAAAATTTAATAGAGAAGAAAGCAACATCATGCTTTTCTTTCTGGATATCTTCATCAACAGAGGAAACAACTGCAAGATATTAGAAACACAAGTATGTTGAAAAACAACCCACACTAAACAAGTCTCTCCACAAGAGGAGCTGTATAAAAGAACATTATTCAAATGAGCACAAACTGCAGCAACCCAGAAAAAAGGAAATGGATTGCCTATACAACATCTTCCAATAAAATGGATACCTATGTAACTATCAAAATGTGTCCAATTGTTCAACCCATAACAACACTACCCAAACAAGATATAAAAAGGATAACACTGACCATACATTAAAAAAAATCTCAGAAACAACCAACAGACTATTACAACCACGTGACATCACTGTAGCATACAAACCAATTAAAGCCATCAAAAACATCTTATGTAAGTCAAAAGACCCAGTAGCCTAAGAAGAAAAAAATGTAGTAATTTACAACATAGAGTGTAAAGAAGGTAGGACAAAAAGGTAGAAGATTAGGCAGAATGCATCTATCGACACCAACTAGCAGTCAAAAGGCATGATGAAAACTCCATCTCAAAACAGATGTACAGACCGAGCCACTGTTTCAGCTGGGAAATTATGAGCATCATAAACCAAGTCAAATCCATAAATGCTAGGGAATTCCTGGAAACCTGGCATTCAGAGAAATCAGCCATAAATAAATAGATGCATAGAAGTAAACTATATTTACACACCATTCAAAAGAGACAACAAAAAGTTACAATGAAACAGAAAACAATAGAAGTCATCTATTCAGTACCCAATATCCAGATAAGCAAGGATTAACAGCAGGCAAACAATCAAGCAGAAAACAATACCCCAATCAAGAAACTACCAAAGAGAAAAAACTACACTGGTGGGATTCAATTTGTTTTACTACCGGTTCTGTGGGTGTGGCTTGGTGGGCGTGGCAGGGGAAGGATGCTGTAAAATCTCCAGTCAGAGGTGGTATTTGTCGGTTCTCCGAACTACTCAAAATTTCTGCTACCGGTTTTCCAGAACTGGTCAGAACCTGCTGAATACCACCTCTGACTCCCACCAACACTGGCGGGACAAGGAATTGTATATAAACAGGAAGTAAAAACCATGCTCTATCATTGATGTTATTTAGTTAGATAATGAAACATCTGCAAGCAAACAACCAAGCTCAGACAGCACCAAAAACTCTACTGTTCAACCTGAAGCTACATATAATCTCTTCTGTTCAAACTCAAAACCAGTAATAAGAAATTGTTTAAATCAATTAAGGTACAAAAGGAATGAAAATATTTTAATTTATTTCATCCTACAAAGCTACCTCTTTCTATCTGGATTTTTTAAAAATCAATACAATATGATGCTACAGTTCAGGCTACCTTTCTTCTTGAATGTATGCGTGTTGTGGAGAACTCTATATTAAAAAGGATTAACGTCCATTGTTGCTTGGTCTACAGTTTTGATAGGCTTGAGATTTTTTTTTAATTTGTTTAGTATTGCATCTATATTCTGTCTTCTCTCTTAAGAACACAAGGTAGCATCCATGGTAGCCCTCCCTTATTCTATCACCAGAGCATCAAGGCTGAGAAGCTGGTTGAGCTAAGAGTAAGTGGGTTCAAAGTCACTCAGTGAGCTTCATTGCTGAGAGGGGAGTGGAACTTGCATTTCTGTGGTTGAAGCCCAGCATTTTAATCACTGTGTTACTCTGACTTTCACTTGTTCAACTCCCCACTTTCCCATGGCTCAGTGATTGGCTTTGAAAAAATCAGGCGTTCTTAAGGCTTCATTTCTTATGGAAGAAAGACAAAGAACTCTTTCTGTTTTTCTGCCTTTCAACATATGTTGCTGTTTCCCACTCTTAGATATGAGAATCTTGCATAACTAGGTTTACCTCTAGAATTAAAACTGTGTCTATAATTTCTGAAGGGATTCTAATGTCAAGGTATAAAGATACGTTTTCCATAATATGGAAGAGCTAAAAATTAGGTGTCTCAATTCTTACAACATTTTGATTCAGCTGTTTTATTGTCAAATAAAGCACTTGTCAAGACTTTGATTAAAAATAGTTATGGTCATTTATTTTCCCAAACAGATTTTTAGAAAATCAATCCAGAAAACATTTTCGTGTTTCCTAGGAAATAACTAAAACATATAATTCTTTTGCTGATATACGACAGCTTTCCTGATGAGGCATAATCTAGGTTTTTATTAATGGAACCACTATGTATGTATTAATGGATGCTGAAAAACAAAAGCATTGAAATAGTCATCGATAGTTGTGCAGTGTTTTTTTTAAAAACTGGAATTTAATGATTGGCCAGTGGTCAATTCTGAAAAAGAGGAGATCTTATCTTATTGAGTATGTTTTTATTTTCATTTTGCTTTCTATAAAATGTTTCCCAACATTTTCCTCCTAATTTTCAACTAAATGCCACCCATATAGTTTTTAATGTCTACACTGGCATCACTAACATTTGTCTCAAAACATTTGGTATATCGGGGAATCATTGACTCTGGCCAAATTTGTCACTGTATGATTTGTGGAAAAGCAGTTTGCAAGACTGCAGCAGAAATGGCTGTAACTTAACTCAAAATCATTTTCCTCAAGATTTGTTTTTGTCTTATTTTGTTCTGACCTGTGACGGAGAAGATACTTGCTTTCATTCATGAGAAGATACTGCAAACACATTTCTTACCTTATGTACTGAATGTGGAAAGAATTTATTTTTTTTGAGTGGACTATAAATTGACAAGTTTTCCCTAATAGCCCAAAGGAAAGATCAACTTCCCAGGCAATGTGAAACTGGTAGCGCCAATTAGTTATGTCTGTCCTTTTCACTCCTTAGGATGTTAAATTATTTATTTTCTGGTTTTCAGCTTGTGATATGAATGTTCACAAACAATGTGTAATAAATGTTCCAAGTCTTTGTGGAATGGATCACACAGAAAAAAGAGGGAGGATTTATTTGAAAGTTGAAGTGACTGGTGACAAGCTGGAAGTCACAGGTAAGGAAAGCTTCTTAGATGTAATGTACCTCATTTAAGGATACTTTTATTCATTTACAGTATATTGAATAGCTTTAAGGCAATAAGCATTAAAAATGGCTTATGTACTATATTCAGTAAAACTTCAGCTCCTGGCTGGAACAAAGGATTATGAATTCCTTTGAACTGAAGGATGTAACAGGCTTCTTACTATCCATATAAGAACGCATCCAGCATCCATGGCTGGAAAGTGAGGATGGAAAATGACACAGTATGCCCATATTCTGCTTTGGGGTTTCCAGCAAGGAACAGAATGTCCTTTTGGCCTAATTCAGCATGGTGTTTCCTAGTTATGCAACAATACTAAGGAAAAAAATTTCTTGAAATAATAATTGATTACAAACTGAATAGAAGTCAGCAATGTGATGCAGCTGCAAAATAGGCAAATGCCTGTGGAGGCGGTTAGATTAGGAGAAGATCCCACTTCCATCTTGTTTACACATTGATTCCTTTTTGTCTAGTTCTTGATCAATTTTAATGTTTTAATACCTAATGTTTAATGCTTTTAATGTTCTTATTCTTTTATATCACACTTTGATAGTGTTGTAAGCTGCCCAAAGTCATTTGACAGTGAAATGGGCGGCATATCAGTTAAAGAAATAAGTAAATAAACATATTCAGAGAATGGCATTGTGGATGATCAGGCAACTAGAGCCTAAATCTGAAGAGGCAAATGTGAAGGAAGTTGGTATTTTAGCTTTGGGGTGTGTGATAACTTACTTCAAGTGTCAAATGTCATTGAAAGATACGTCAAAATCACTCTTTTATTTTTTCAAGGTGCAGAAAATAAACACTGTATTTAGGTTGTGTTAAAATTGAAGACTAGGAAATAGCTTCCCAACAGTAACATGAGTTTTGACTGTGGAATTAATTTACCAGAAAAGCTGATGGGCCATCCTTTATTGAATGTATTCACTGGAAGTAGACCTCCATCTGTTAGGAATGCTTTTGCTTGGGTGACTATACTGAGCGAATAATGTTATGATTCTATCTTCACCAGAAACTACAAAAATAGAAAATGAAACAAGAAAGCTAGATGTTTTGTTTTCTTTGTTATTTTTAAATATTTTTAAATAGATACAGTGAAATCATGACAAAATGCAGGCAACTCAATCCTACTGCTTAAGGTAGCTTGTTTTCCTTTCAACTTCAGTGACCCCTCTGAAGTAGCAGCCCATGAAAAGGAAAACTAAGCTTTCTGCAGATTATTTTTTTTTTCAAATTAGGAAAGACAAAGTAATTTTAAGTCTATTTTTATTCGTAGGCTAGTGGCAATATAATTGACACTGAATTTAGTAGGCCACTATCTGTAATATTTCTAGCATTTTCTGTGACAAGGTTATTATGCTGATGGCAAACGTTTTCGCAAGAATGAAAACAGAAATCTCTTCCTTTTAGTGTGTGTATGATACAGTTGGACGATTTAATTCATGTCCAACATAGTAGTTCTTGGTGTGACAATGAAATGTTAATCTGTAGTTCTTCTCTTCACTTGTCTGCTGCTTCCTTCATCCTAAGAAAACTTTGTGTTGTACTGTTCCCTAATATAAGACTTATATAACCTGTTTCTTCATTCAATCAGTCTTCATGAGTGTTACAGGTAGTCCTCAATTTACAACCAAAATTGAACCCAAAATTTCTGTTGCTGAATGAACTCATTTGCTAAGTAAGTTTTGCCCCATTTTATGATCTTTCTTGCCACAGTTGTGAAATGAATCACTACAAGTGTTAAGTTAGTAATGTAGTTGTTAAGTGAATCTGGCTTCCCAATGGACTTCGCTTGTCAGAATGTCGCAGAAGATGATCATATGACCCCGAGTCACTGCAACAACCATAAGTATGAGTCAGTTGCCAAGTGTCTGAATTTTGATCATATGACTATGCTGCAATGGTCGTAAGTGTGGAAAACAGCCATAAGTTACTTCTTTCAGTGCTGTTGTAATTTCAAATGGTCACTAAATGAACAGTTGTAAGACAAACACTACCTGTATTTCTTTTGGGGTTAAATTTTAAGCTAAAGGTTTGTTTACTGTGGGCTGATTCATATTGATCGTTTGTTAAACTTGGAAGCACAGCTTCTGTTACTAATCATTGGTACCAATTCTTTTGTCTTGGCCAGAAGTGTGTAGTATGGAGGACTCCGAGTCACATCATGCGCACCATATCACGATAGCGCACCCAACGATCAGAACCCCAGATAATGTAAGGCAGGTTATTTCTCAACCTTGTCAGCTTGAAGATATGTGGACTTCAATTCCCAGAATTCCCCAGCCAGCAAAGGGAGTTCAAACATTGATATAAGATACAAAAGATTCTGGTAGAGAAATCTACCTTAACGAAACTAGCTGGCCTGATATTTCAAGAGAACTACCAATGGTGGATGCTGTTTTCTCTATTCTCATAGCCCGGATAGCTGAGGGAGAGGAAAATTATGGGGGAGCTCTCCTCACAACTTGAGGCGGAAGGAAGCATGATATTCTTAGCCTGGCAAGATGTAGGAGTGTCAGTAATCTGAATCATCTTCCGGAAAGTGGTATTGAGTTACCTCTAATTTTTGCTGATCTTAGGGCTTAATTTAGTGTTACCCAGGGCAGAATTCTGTAGGAGTCTGAATCAGACTTCAAATTGCTCTTAAAATGCATTGTGCTAAATAAATAAATAAAGTAGGCCTTACTTTGCCAGATGCCCTGGAGGTAGAAAAGGCAGTTAAGCAGATACAAAACTGACAGTGTCACATAAGCCTTGAAGCACTGACAGAATTACTATCCACCTCCACCCTGCTGCTAGCACAATACTTTATCTTTTCTCTATTGTATGCTTCTCCTCCTCCTCCTGTCTCCTAATTAACTCTTTTGAATTGTCATGCTAAAAGAGAGGACATGGCCTGCTTTTATAGCCCTATAGCAAATTGGAAGAAAGGGACGCAGTGTTTTGTTTTTGTTTGTTTGGTGGTTTGGGGGGGGTTAGTTGGTGGGCAGTTGCCTGTTAGCAGAACTATGTCCTCCCCTTTTTTCCTTCCTTGATTCCTCACAATCATCTCTGACGGGGGGGTGTCTGGAAGAGCAGCTTTTCTTGAAAGGCGCCTGACCTTGTTTTCTTTGCTTTTGCCCGTCATGCACAATTCTTGTAGGGACATTTTGGAGAAAAGAATGCCTTTTGTTTCTCAAATGACTGGTTTGGTCATTTGGGGCAATTACATAGATGGAGATTTCCTACTTCTTATAAAACAGTAGACTCTGAGACCCAATAAATAAAGCTAAATGAAGGGAGAAGAGCAGAATAACAGGGCTGGAAAGAACCTTGGAGGTCTTCTAATCCAACCCCTTGCTCAGGCAGGAAACCCTATAACATTTCAGACAAATGGTTGTCCAATTTCTTATTAAAAACCTCCAATGATGGGAGCACCCACAACTTCTGGAGGCAAAACCGATTAATCGTTTTCACTGTCAGGAAATTTCTCCTTAGTTCTAGGCTGGATCTCTCCTCCATAGGTTTTCGCCCGTTATACCTTTGTCCTGCCCTTAGGTGTTTTAGAGAAAAGGCTGACACCCCTCTACTGTGTGACAATCCCTCAAATAGTGGAAGATTGTTATCATGTCACACACACACACACACATACACACACACACACAGAGTTCTTCTCTTTGTTAGACTAGACATACCCAGTATTCTAGCACCTATTCGCTAGAACCAGTTGTTAACATTCTAAGCAGTTCGGAGAACCGGTTGTTAGAAGAAATTACTGGCCTAATCCTGTAAGGAAGGCAGGAAGGAAACATTTTGGTGTTGCTTATAGAAACTGACTCTCTGTTAACCCTTATTACATTCTTGGCAGGACTAGACTTCCTATTTCAGGAACTTCTCTGGAGTTTTTTTCCCTTCCTTTGTTGGTACTTTGCTTGTGTGGAGTGATCATTCAAAGTTACAATGGCACTGAAAAATGTGACTTATGACAATTTTTCACACTTACGACTGTTACAGCATCCCCACAGTCATGAGACGCCAGGCGAGGAGATGCGTGCCTCAGTGTGAGTGATATTGAGTTGGCCACACCCAGCCAATAACATGGCCACCAAGCCATGTCCACCCAGTCACATGATCACCAAGCCACACCCACCACCTAAGCCATGCCCACAGAACCAGTTGTTAAAAATTTGAATCCTATCCCTGAGCAGCATGCACATCCACCTGCTGCTGATATAAATGGAGCACCCACACATGCATTCTCCCGCTGCTCACATTTCTACGGCCCTGTTGCAACTCCCTTATGGCCCACTAGTGTGCTATGGCCCACAGGTTGGGGACCCCTGTTCTAGAATCTCAGCATATTTTTGTATCCTGGTGGTTTGAACTGACACAGCATCTCAAGTGTGGTCTTACCAAAACAGCATAAAGTAATACTAACACTTCACATGATCTTGCTACTATCTGTTGATGCAGTCTAGGACTGCACTGGACTTTTGGGCAACTGCAGCACATTGCTGGCTCATACTTAAATGGTTGTCCATTAGGACTCCTAAATCCCTAGATCTCAGTGATTGCTGTTGAGTGAACTACCATCTATTCTATACCTATGCATTTGGTTTTTCTTGCCTAAATATAAAACTTTACTTTTCTCACCAATGAAATGCATTTTGTTGGTAAGGGGACAGTTTTCAAGTCTGTCAAGATCCTGGATCTTGAGCCTATCTTCTAAAGTGTTGGGTATTCCTTCCAACTGCCAGTTTAATGTTGTCTGCAAATTTGATGAGTTCTCCTTCTAGACCAGGGGTGTCAAACTCGCAGCCCATGGGCCAGATGCGTCATGTGCTGGCCCTGCCCCCATCCAGTTTAACGAAGGGGGGAAAAGTCCCAATACATCATGCGATGCCACCGTAACAACTCGAGTTTGACACTCCTGTTCTAGACCCTCATTTAAATTGTCTATGAAGATGTTGAACAATACTGGGGCTAAGACAGAACATTGGGGTACCCCTGAATGCTTCCTCCATGTAGATGTAGTTCCACTGAGGACTACATGTTGAATAAAGGTTAACAGCCAGTTACAAATCCATCTGGTGGTGGTGCTGTCTATTCCACATTTTTCTATGTCTTACTGAACTCCAGGTATACAATGTCCACAACGTTGGTCCACTAATTTAGCTGCTTTGTCAAAGAATACAATAAGATTTGTTTGGCATGATCTATTTTTGACAAATCCATGTTGGCTTCTAGTAATAGCCTTGCTTGTTGAAGGGAAGTATTTTACATAGTGCTACTGAACTATAAAGTTCATTGTCAGCATATAATAAAACAATAGCTATTAGCTTGGGTGTTTTTCTTATTTGTGTTTGTCAATGGCACTAATCGGGATAGTTATATGCTACTTGAAGGAACAACAATAGGAGAAAGCAATTACCTTCACATCTTGCTTGTGGTGCTTCCTACACAGATAGTCCTAGTACATAAAACAAAGTCTGGCATTTATAACTTAGATTGAAAATTCAGTACAATCCCCCCCCCCCGATAATTGGTGTGTCTATAGCCAAAATAACTCCAATTATTAAAATAATAATTCACATTTCATTATATAAATTCACCAAGCAGATATCACAATTCATGATTAATCTCAGAGAATATATTTGTATTTAATCATTAAAAATGTGATATTTTAGCCAAAAAGTAAAAAAAATAATCTGGGTATAAGATACACTGGAAAAACTGAGAGAATTTTGTTATCTCTTCAAATGTCATGTGGATTTGCATTTGAAAAAAAGATCTTTTCAAATGGCCAGGAATATCTTTCTATGCTTAGAGGACTAATATTACTGCAAATTAAAAAGCAAGAAATAGTATCGTTTTTAAAAAATAGAATAAAACTTATTTTAATTTATAGCATGTATTGGACATGCATTCTTGCCAGACTTATTCTCTTTAGGGCAAATCATTTTGGCCTAGGCTTTACAGGAAGTTCTTAGTTAATTATGATAATTAGGACATCTGGAACTTCAAGGGCCAGTTGTAAGTACCACGTGTTCAGCACTGTTGTAAAGTTGAACGGTTGTTAAATGAGAACTGATTGTAGGATGTTTCCAACAGTAGACCTGACTGCTGCTGAGGTGAGCCGATCATTAAGAATATATGTATGTCCGTTTATGCATCCTTGTCATTCAGCACATACTGTACTACAGTGCAAACACAAGTCTTCAGAACTAGAGATGGACAGCAGAAAGCTCTCCAAATGATGGACTGCAACTTGTTATGTTTTTTAGAAAGAAGGATTCTCTTGAGGATATTATTCTCTCTCTCTCTCTCTCTCTCTCTTTCTCTTTCTCTCTCTCTCTCTCTCTCTCACACACACACACACAACTGGATTAATTTTTTAAGGCATGTCACCTATTTCACTGTTTTTACCTTCATGTATGCTCTCGTTCCTTTTTTTTCCCATAACGGAGAGAATACATGGACATTTTCAGAAGGTGAGCATTATGATAAAAATTTTGTTCTATGCCTTTAGGCTTCGCTAGAAAATGGCATCTTATGAAATTGTGAAAGAATTTATGAATTTAAACTTTGGAGCAAGACAAACCATTAGCTGATATATTCTTTTTTTAGGTAGGGTCTACAAGAAGTCAATCACCGTGGGGAAAGGTTGTTCATATTTTACTGGTAGTGCATTCTACAAAGTATATTGAGGGAATATGGACATTTTTCATGTGCATTTGATTTCTGAAACAGTAATAAATGTCTGTGGTTGCAATAGGTAGAACTGAAAAATATTTTCCCATTTTTTAAAGATTGTTTTTATCCCTATATTGTTGTTTATGAATAACTCAGGGTAGAAAACATACCTAACACTCCTTCTTCCTCCTATTTACCCCCACAACAATAACCCTGTAAGGTGAACTGGGTTGAGGGAGAGGGACTGGCCCAAAGTCACCCAGCTGGCTTCCATGCCTAAGGCAAAACCAGAACTCCCAGTCTCCTGGTTTCTAGTCTGTGCCTTAATCACTACACCAAAGCATTTTCTTTTTCTGCTTCAAATATAGTACAATAAAGTTACAGCAATGTCATTACATTAGGTATTAAACTTATTTTCAGAGAAATGAATCACTGTTCTCTACCTTGCGGTGTAGAGCATGGGTGAAATAGAAACTTCTTAATGCTCTGTAGTTATTACAGAATTATGCCTCAGGAGTCAAAACCTGGGAATATAATGAAGTGCTATTGCTCTTGAGAGATACATTAAAATAACTTCGGTGAACTGGAAATCATAATGTATTACAGAGCCTCAAGGTATAGAAAGGCATCCTGCACGATGAAACTTAATGCTACAGGAAAAATATAATCTTCCTAATTTATTTTGGTGATGATCAGGTAACTGTGGCAAATAAAATGAGAAAATGCAATGCTTCTTTAACCTTGCATCCTTAGACACCTCAATGGAATAGTTTTGGATTTCTTGTTTTCTGTATGAAGAAAGTACTAAGCACTTTCTCTTAAAAGTCTCCTCAGTGCAGGTTTAACAACTGGGGAGGCTGATTTCTGCTCTGTGTTACATGAATTGCATTAGAGACTGGAGTCAATCCCAGCCTATCTCAATGCAGATGTAGTTACTACAGATATTTCCCATATGATATATATATTTATTTTTATTTGTCAATTGTTTACAAGATAATAGGTATAAGTAAAAACATAGTTATGAATAGATGGATACATATAAGAAAAATTAAAAAAATATATTTCCCATATGATGTATGCACAAAAGAAGCTCAGAACAACACATGGAAAGGAGTGGAGGGGGCCTTGGGCTTTGAAAAACAATGAAACCACAATAGGCACAGTGTTCTCCAGGTGGTTGGCAATTTCTAGGAGGTTGGCAATGACCACTTTTCATCTGTTACAGCTGGCGCAGCCAATGGCAAAAGATGGTGAGAGTTTTGACCCAAAACTTCTGAAGAATATCAGCTTGCACGCACATGTAATAAACATAGTATTTACACTTGGTTGATGATTTGATTTCTTGGCTATCCTATTCCAGGATTTGAGGCATGTAGCATTACAATATATTTGGAACAAAACAGGTGGAAATTAACAGCCAGCAAATTTCCCAAACTAATTTGCAGTTGACTCAGACTGCTTCCAAAAAAAGGTACTGATTACGGCTTTGCTTTCAAAATTTCTGTTTTACTTGATGCCTGCATGTTAATGTCCAACCTTTGATTTTGAAAGGAAAAAGCAGCCGCTTCTAACCTCTCTTGACCTGTCTCATTCAAGACAGGTTGCTATCAAAGAGGCAGACTACAGAAATGGTAGTCCTTTCTAATTGGTATTCTTTCCAATCACTATCACCAAAAAGGGGAAATAATAAACCTTGATCAGCTAAATAGAAAGAAGATATCAGAGTGCTAATTATATAGATAAAAGTACAAATAGAACAGATCTTATAAAACAAAGGCGAGAAAAGCAAAGATTTTTCCTTCAACAGCCTGTGTTTTAGCCTGAAGGTTTTTACAATGTGTCATGAAGTATCTCTCTCTCTCTCTCTCTCTCTCTCTCCCCCTCTCTTTTTCTCTTTTTCTCTCTTGATATTCAGTGCCATGAGAAATAAAATAGAAATACTTCTTATTTGCAGTTCCATGGATGCTGCCCATCAGTATGGATTCCTAGATCACAGAGTGTACCGCAGCTTCATCCTTGTTACTACAAGGATACAGTTTTCTGGGTCTTTCATAAAAAATAATTTTGTACCACAGAAACTCATAGATACAATGTCTATTAATTTTAAGCTAGAATTTCCATTTGTAAGGTACTCAGCATGTGGACAACAACTTTGCCAATAATGCTGGTCAGGAATCAACAGGAGAGATATTTCCTCCTTCATAGGTTATGGAGAAGGTAGTTTCAGGTGGGAGCTACTTGAGAGAAATTATTAAATGTAGCAAACAAAGGGGAGGAAAGCATGTTCAGCCATGCAATTCTTCCTTGGTCTTTTTTTCTCAAAGCATTTAATCGCTGTATTTTTCGCAATATAAGACACATCTGACCATAAGACGCACCTAGGTTTAGAGGAGGAAAGCAAGAAAAAAAAATCAGGCGGAGCCGGAGAGGACCACAAATAGGTGTCCTCTCATGTGCCAGCTCTGCCTATTGACTCCTGCATTGCAGAAAATAAACAAAAGAGGCAGACAATGACAAAGACAGAAGAGGCTGAGTTCAGCACTGTAAAAGGACCCTGCCGCCACGGCCCAGCTGCTATTCACCAAAGGACCGGCAACAACGCACAGACATTTCCACCCAATTTTGGTGGGAGGGGAGTGCATCTTTATGGAGTGAAAAATACGGTAATCCCACTTAGATTATTTTTATAAATAACATATGTTGGCGAACATACCTAATATTCCCTCCATCTCCTATTTTCCCCCCCAACAACAAACCTGCATGAAGTGTTGGGCTGAGAAAAAGTGACTGGCCCAAAGTCACTCAGCAACTTTCTTGCCTAAGGTAGGACCCTGATGATTGGTCCAAAGTCACCCAGTTGCTTTTTCATGCTTAAGATAGAACTAGAACTCATTGTCTCCTGGTTTCTAGACTAGCACTTAACCACTAGACCAAACTGACTCTCATTACCATATACAAACATACTGTTTTGAGCTGAATCATGAAGCATCAATATTTTATTTAATGTATGATGGCAGCAACATATCCCTGGGATTTACATTGTTAACAACCAGTTCTGTGGGCGTGGATTAGGTGGTGGGCATGGCTTGGTCATGTGACTGGGTAGACATGGCTTGGTGGTCATGTTATTGGCTAGGCGTGGCCAACTCAATATGATTCACATCGAGGCATGCATCTCCTTGCCTGGCCTCTCATGACTGTGGGGATGCTGCAACAGTTATAAGTGTGAAAAGGGGTAATAAGTCACTTTTTTCAGTACCATTGTAACTTTGAATGGTCATTCCACACAAGCAAAGTACCAGCAAAGGAGGGGGAAAAATTCCAGAGACGTTCCTGAGACAGGAAGTCTAGTCCTGCCAAAAATGTAATAAGGGTTAACGGAGAGGTAAGCAACACCAGAATGTTTCCTTCCTGCCTTCCTTACAGGATTAGGCCAGTAATTTCTTCTAACAACCGGTTCTCCGAACTGCTTAGAATGTTAACAACCGGTTCTAGTGAATAGGTGCGAATCTCACCCCTGCCTGTAATTGGGGAGAAACTGTTTCTGAGTGGCAGCCCAGATGCACTTAAAGCGGGAGCTTCTAGACAAAATTAGGAAGAAAAAAGCTAGTTGACTCTAGACACAATTAGCCAGAAGTTTATTTTCTCTTGTGCACACTAAGAATTTTCAGTTTGAGAGAATCAGACTTGCTTGCACCACATGACCTGTTTTGAGGAATGGAAGCAGAGGTGGGCTTCAAAATTTTTAGCAATGGATTCTCTGCCCAGTTGCTGGCTGGGTGTGGCTATGGTGGGAGTGGCCTGGTCAGCCTCCTGCACCATGGCGGAGGGGGCATCTTTGCCCTCTCTGGGCTCTGGAGGCTCTCTGGAAGCCAGAAACAGGCCCATTTCCGGTCTTCCCAAACTTCCGGGAAGCCAATTTTTCACCCTCCCCAAACCTCTGCGTTTGCCCTACATCCAAAACAGGCTGTGTGGGGACTCCTGAGAGGGGAGGGGCAGGGTGAGCAGGGCCATCCAGGAGTGGGATTTGGGAGTTCCCTGAACTGTACAGACTCTTAGCTAGAGGATCTCCCAAACCCCTGCGAACCCCCAGCAGCCCACCCCTGGGTAGAAGTCTTGGACATAGACTTTTGAAATAGACCATTTGAAATGAGTGTGTAAGATTAATCCTTCCTATATGCTCTATGTCTTCTTCAATCCTTCCCTATGCACTGCAGGCTTTAGCATCTTCCCTCTATTCTCCTGGATCCTTCCCCAGTTAATAGTGCATGTGGGCCTGTCATGCTTTATTAACTCAGTGTTTTAGTGGGAGCTTTTTAGTAGTAGTCCTCCCTTTAATATTGATCTGTTTGTGTTTCAACTGTGAACATAACTGACATAAGTATTTATGACCTTATAGAACCCTTCTGATTTCTCCCCCTGCCCCCCCCCAAAGTGAGATTTTGACACGTACAACAGATTGGCTTCTGAACCTGTCACCATTCTTCATTCTAACTATCAAATCTGTGGTTGGTGTCACCATTTCCACGGTTTAAAAATCTATTTTTAATTGTTGCCCAAAACTTATTTGAGTTAGATCTGTGCTTAAACAAAAGAATGCTACTGTCTTAATTGAAAAATTAATGGCTTTTCCCTCTGAGCTTAAGTGCTTTTCTTCACTATTATTTTTGTCCTCTAATTTCCTCTTTCTTTAACCTTGGTTCTTCTCCTTTTTCAGTAGAATATGATTTTGCCCACAATTTGTAATATTGACCACATTCAAATACCAGGCTAAATGGTATTAGGGCTTAACCATGAACAAGCAGCAGAGTGACACAGTTGCCAATGTCCAAATGGATCAAATCATGCAAACCATGGATTTTAGTTTATTTCATGAAGAACTAGCCAAGGGAGATGGGGGAAGGAAACCCTGTTGGAGCAGCCAGCAGGCTCTGCAAGACATGTTTAGTACTAAATTGTGGCATTGTTTCTTTCATAAACCCCATGAATGGAGTCATTGATGAAGCTTAGCCAAGCACTGACAAAGGTTCCAATACTAAACAATAGTTACTATTTTTAGAATATGCATAGAGTGGCAAAAATGCCATAATGTTTTTAATATAATCTTTAAAAATGGCTTGTGGTTAGAATGCTGAGACAAAAGATCATTGAGAAGTCAATAGCTCCGCGCTTCAAAATTCAAAAGAGCGAGACGTGTGATGGAATGAGCTCCCGTCAATTTGTCCCAGATCCTGCCAACCTAGTAGTTTGAAAGCGTGCAAATGCGAGTAGATGAATAGGTACCACTTCAGTGGGAAAATACCAGGGACATGAAAGGAACCCCCTCAAGTATCTCCTGGACAAAGGGGATGTCACCGGCTAATCCTTTCAACCCAGAAACACCTTGGTAGGTGCATCCAACACAAAACACACTAATAATAGAATTTGGAGTTACAAAGCAAGTATAAATGACTTTGAATAGTTGGCTATTCAATGTATCCTAAATGAGATTAGGTACTATCTTTTTTATCCCCTCAAGATATTGAAGAGCCTAACTGATAAAATTATTGAAGTGTTGAGCATGCAGTTCTTGTTCTTATATTTGAAATAGTTGCTCTTGGATATATGATTTATTGATAAGAAGATGTATTGATGCTATATATCATTTTAGTTTAACACTGTTTCTAGTTCAGCATTGTAACCATGCCCAAGTAGTCATAAAATATGTCAGTATGTTTTTGTAAAATTCAAATGTATTTTAATGAGAATAATACAGTTCAGTTAAATTATAAGTCTACTCTTTTACAATTGAATTGCAGACAAAACAGGAAACTAGTTACATTGGTCGACATCAATCCTACATGCATGCATTCTGTCCTAATCTTTAATTAACAGTTCTATTAAAATAAGGTAATGGGAGGGGGGGACTTGAGAGTGAGAAGGCAATGATCTTCTACATGTCATGAACTTAAAATTATTTATGGAAGGACCATAAGTTGTGGTAAGCCATAAATCACTGAGCTATAAATCTCATCATATTCCAGCCATCACATTCAACAATTAAATATTGAAGTTATGGATGGATGGATGGATGATAGATAGATAGATAGATAGATAGATAGATAGATAGATAGATAGATAGATAGATAGATAGATAGATAGATAGATATGGGTATATGGATGCATAAATGGATACATATTTAATACTATTCATCCCCAGCTGAAAAATTAAATATGTTATTCTAGTTACCCTATCATTCAAATAAATAATCCATTTTCTACTTATTTTTTCACTTTTTTAAGCATTTGGATTTTGCAAAGAAGTAATTTTATTGTACCTAAATGCTTGTTTTCTTCACCCCATGTTACAAGGTAGAGATTTTTTGGTGCCAGATTTAATATTAAAGAAACTAAAATGATTCAGCTGACCTTTTACTGAACAGTTATGCTCATTTCACTGGGTGTTTTGGTGACATGGCCAGAGATTCTGAGCCTTTTGCTCTTCGTTGTTTATTATTTCTGATAGACAAAAGCAGTACTGTGTTGCTGCAACTCCCACCACAGTCATTCCTTTATTTCCAGAAAGGAAAATGGGTCATGTTCTCAGAAGCTGTCTGGAAAAATGTTCTGACTTGCGATTTATAGCTAAGTTCTTTCTGCATTGGTAGCCAAATTTAAAGTTTACAGAATGCTGGGCTTTGTTTATCTAGCAAGTTTGTCTAAGTTCTTTTTTTTTAATCTTTAGATCTGAAAGAAAGTTAAGAGGTATGAGCTAAAAAAGAAAGAAACTACCCGCATCACATATTTTATCTCTCTCTCCTGCCTTTCTTTATTGATCTTGTGAATAAATAAAGAGTTTTTTAATTTGTTTGTTCAATTTATATGCCACGCATCTCATGGTTCAAGGCGACTCTGAGCAGTTTACAATATAATAAAACATACAGATACAACAATTGTAAGAACAGATTGAAATTACAAAAAATTAAAAGAAACTAAAACCTAAAAGTAAAAACCATGGGAAGTGGTGGTATCTTCTCTGTTACTGCACCCTCTCCAACCAACAGCTTCTCCTTCAGGGCCCCATGCCAACTGGCACAGTCTGATTTTAAGGCTTTTCCTGAAGGCCAAAAGAAAGGAGACGAATCTCATCTCCTGCAGCAAGATGTCCCAAAGAGTGGAGGCCATGTCAGAAAAGGCTCTTCTGGACCTCACCAAACAAATTCCTTGGCTAATGGGGTCTGCAGTAGGCCCCTTCTGCCAGCATGAGTGAGGCAGGACAATCCCATTGGGGAAAGATGGTTTCTCAGATATTCAATTCAATTAATAGAAATTCATTGGAAGAGGAAAGGTTTGCTGATGCTACTTCTATAGAATTTGCTCCTGAGTTTTAGGCAATCGGTAGAATAACTCCAAATTGTGGAGACTGCAGGAGAAAACAAAATGTTCCTCCTGTCAGACCTGCCCAAATCAGAGCCCTTAGGAAAGAAAGACCCTCAACTCCATTTGGTTGAAGCGATAGGTTCTTTTATTAAAGGTTGCTGGCTGCAGCAAAGTCAGGTTAGAATTAAGATTCCCATGCAAAAGGTTACAAACTTTTCTCCTTCGTCCCGGCTCTCCCTCCTTGACCAGTCTATCTTCAGCCAGTGTATGTTTTGAGAACCTCTCGGATGTTGGGAACAATCCACTCTCAAGCTTCATGGCCTTGAAGACTGACACAGGCTGGTTTCTTGCATCCCTGGTATCTGTCAAGCTGTCATCTCCCCTCCCTTCTTTCTACCTATGGCCCATATATGTTTATTTCCCACTTCATGCCTCCCCTGAAGCTGATGGCAGGATGCCAGTGGGGCACAAAGCCGAAGATGGCAGAGCTGACATCTTCCTTACTCCCGGAAAAGCTTTGACTAGATCAAATACACTTCTGCCACAGGAAAAAGTTGCATGTGTAAAGAGTACTTTTTAAAAAACATTACTCTCCTTTTTTTTAATTTGAAAAAAAAGTATTATCTTCAGCAAATAAAACTTCCCCAAATAATTTCTGTGCCTGAAAAAAGCAAGTTTATTCTCTGTTTTGGTTGAACCTGAAAGATTATTAAAATCAAGACAAAATTCAGAGAACCATCCGGTTCCTGTACTACCCAGGCTAGCTTGGAGGTGTGCTTTGAGTTTCATTGATCATCAGTCGTTAACTGGTTCAAGAAAAATAAAAGGGTCGTGTTAAGATTTGTAGAGGTTAAAAGGATTTTGACAATTCTAATTCTACAGCAAGGATGGCTACATAATCCACATATTTTTCTTTCCCAGAATCCCAAGATCAGGCAGGCAGTCAAATTTCAATAAGATTTTCATTTGTTTGTTTGTTTAGTGTATTCCCTGCTTTTTTTTCCAGCTTAATTAGAATGCTGATAAGCCATCAGTAGGATTCTGTTCTCTTTTGAGCAAATGTAAGCTGAATGTTCTGTACTGAAAACAGATGGATCAGTTCAGGAATACAAAGCCAGGCATAATAGTAATTACTTCAACGGCAAAATTAGAATCCTTTTTTATATTGACAAGTAGTCCTCGACTTAAGGACCACCACTGAGCCCAAAATTTATGTCGCTAAGCGAGACATTTGTTAAGTGAGTTTTGCCTCATTTTACGACCTTTATTTCCACAGTTGTTAAAGTGAATCACTGCAGTTAAGTGAAACATACGGTCGTTAAGCAAATCTGGCTTCCCCCATTGACTTTGCTTGTCAGAAGCCAGTTGGGAAGCTTACAAATGGTGATGATATGACCATGGGACAGTGCAATTGTCATAAATACATGCTGATTGCCAACCACCCAAATTTTTATCACATTTTATCGCATGCTCCAACTGTCATAAATGTGAATAAGTCACTTTTTTCAGTTTCCATTGTACCTTCGAATGGTCATTAAACAAAAGGTTGCAAGCCAAGAATTGATATCTTGGTATATTCATTGTTTAACAGCTGAGCCATTATATTTTATATCAATGGAAGCTTTTGAACTTTGTTATTATTAGCATCAATAGCTCTCTGAAAAGATTTCCACTATGTTATTTGGACCACAAGGTATTTTGGGAAAAGGAAATGTGAAATCCTAGCGTGTCTCTTTTTCTTCTCTTTACTTTTTCTCAAATGAATGATATTTCTCTCATAACAACTTGCCGCATGTTTTTAACATTTAATGTGGGATTATAGCTCAATGTTGTGTTGACTGTATTACAGTAGAGATCTTTATTTATTTCCCACCTTTATTATTGTTACAAAAAAAATTGAGGCTGGGAACATACCTAATACTCCTTCCTCCTATTTTTCTTGCAACAACAACCCCATGAAGTGGGTTGAATGGAGATAGAGATAAAACTGGTCCAAGGTCACCCAGCTGGCTTATTTTTATAATCTTTATAACTTATCGACAGTTATTTTGTATGTTTGCAGTGCGGGATGCAAGAAATCTAATCCCTATGGATCCCAATGGACTCTCAGACCCGTATGTTAAACTGAAACTTATTCCAGATCCTAAGAACGAAAGTAAACAGAAAACAAAAACCATCCGCTCGACGCTCAATCCACACTGGAATGAGTCCTTCGCATTGTAAGTGGCAGGCGGATACTTTGCTTAATCATATTTCAATGACATTTTGTTGCACGAATGCCTAAATACTGTAAATTGCTTTTCTGTTTGTAGTAAATTAAAGCCCACAGACAAAGACAGAAGGTTATCAGTGGAAGTCTGGGACTGGGATAGAACCACTAGGAATGATTTCATGGGATCCCTCTCTTTTGGAGTGTCAGAACTGAAGAAGTCGCCAGCTTGTGGGTGGTAAGACCCCTTTGTAACAATGAACTGTTTCACTGATCCATCGTTAACATGTTAACCATGCATTCTATTCAGTTGTTGAATGCTTTCTCACTGTGTCAGTTAAATAGTTGCAGAATGTGTAATTATTAGCTTATAGGAATTGGAAAGCAGAAAAGTTGCTGAGTTTTAAAATAATACTTCAGTCAGTAACTTGCTTTGATGTAGAAACAGCATCTTTTTTTCAGTTGGTTCCCCAACTTCAAAGGGAAGAATCCAAGGCAATAGTACAACCCCTAGTTTTCCGGAAGGCATGATGAGGCAGCCTTCAAATCAGCTGCCCACTTAGCATCCTCTATGCTAATTTCTTACTGCAGGCAAATGCTGCACCCTTTAAGATTATTTACCATCATTTATGAAGGAGAGCCTGTTTGGCCTCGGTAAATTTAGAATACTAGGACTGTACAGCACAGCTTCCTATTTCTGGTCTTTTCTTCTAGAAAAAAAAAATGACCTGCATTCAAATAGTAAGAACAAAAATGCATAAAACAATCCTTTTTATATATCTCAAAGTATTTTCCTCATATTGTTCAGGTATAAATTACTTAACGAGGAAGAAGGCGAGTATTATAATGTGCCAATACCAGAAGCTGATGAAGATGGAAATACAGAACTGAGGCAGAAGTTTGAGGTGAGAACATATTATTGCAGTCAATATAAGGTCATAGGAGTGTTTAGAGTAGAGAAATATATAGGGGTCTGTTTAGGAGTCCATTCTCGTATCTCAGAAGTTTTTCCTGTAGAAATACTACCTAAAAAATAAACATTTCAATACCTCTGGTCCCATTGGATTAATACTATTCTTTTCTTGCCAGCAATTTGCCATGATTATATTATGTTCAGTATGTTGATAACTCCCATTTAATACCAACATAAATTTCAGCACCTGTCATATTCACTGGGTTTTTAAAAAAATGATTGCATGGATAAATTACGGTTAAGTAGAAAGTATGCATTCAGATTTGCAAAAAGATGTGACATGTAAAGGCTTGTGTCAGTTTCTGCTCATTTATGAATTCATTTGCCCAGGAGAGCCTAAATATTGTTTTCCACTGCAGTCTCTGGAACCCAATTAAGTGTATTGTGAACATTATTTTTCAATCAATGGGACAACTTTTGACTTTAATTTACTTTGGGATATGTCTAGAAAACATGTAAATACCTGGTCACTACACTTGTTTCTGATTTAAATTAATGCTGTTCTTATTAATGTTTAATTAATCTGACCTACTATGCCAATTTTAAACTCGTGGCACTCTCATTCTAACATTGTGTATTTCACACCTCAGAGTTGCTGAGTTGTGGGGGCCATTTAATATTATTATTATTATTATTATTATTATTATTGTTGTTGTTGTTGTTGTTGTTGTTATTGTTATTATTATTAATATACCGCTCCTCTCCCAAAGGACTCGGAGCGGTGCACAGCCATACAATTAAAAACATTAAATATATAAAAGTTAAAACTAAATTAAATTAGAGACCCTGGCTGAAAACAATTAAAACCCCTCCCTTAAATCCTAAAATTTGATATAAAAATTAAAATACCCAAATCTAAAATCAGCTCAAGCCGGCTGATCAAAGAGCCAGGTTTTCAAGGCACGCCTGAAGGTCCCCAGGTCCGTGGCTGTACGTAACTCCGGAGGCAACCCATTCCAGAGGGCAGACCCCCCCACAGAGAAGGCCCTATTCCTCGGGGTCACCAGCCGGCACATAGATGCCGACGGGACCCGCAAGAGACCCTCCCTGTAGGAGCGCACCGGACAGTGAAAGGAAAATGGCAGAATGCGGTCTTGTAAATATCCTGGTCCGATGCCATGGAGCGCTTTAAAAGTTAACACTAAAATCTTAAAGTGCACCCGAGAGGCCACTGGCAACCAATGCAGCTCACGCAGGAGGGGCGTCACATGAGAGAACCTTGACGCCCCCATAACCACCCGCGCGGCCGCATTCTGTACCAGTTGAAGTCTCCGGATGCTCCCATTCAGGAGCCCCATGTAGAGGGCGTTACAGTAGTCCAGTCGGGAGGTGACCAGGGCATGAGTGACCGTACATAAGGCATCCCGATCCAGAAAGGGCCGCATCTGGCGGATCAGGCGAACCTGATAAAACACCCTCCTGGAGACGGATGTAATTTGATCTTCGAAAGACAGCCGTACATCCAGGAGGACACCCAGATTGCGAGCCCTCTCTGAAGGGGCAAAATCTCACCCCCAATAGCCAGTGAAGGAACTACCTGGCTATATCGGGACGCCAGAAACCACAGCCACTCAGTCTTGGAAGGGTTGAGTTGGAGCCTGTTCCCGCCCATCCAGTTCCGCACGGCCTCCAGACAACGGGACATGACCTCCATGGCATCATTGGGGTGGCTTGGGGTGGAGATGTACAGCTGAGTATCATCAACGTACAGATGACACTTCACCCCAAAGCCACGGATGATCTCCCCCAGCGGCTTCACATAAATGTTGAACAAGAGAGGAGAGAGGACCGACCCCTGAGGCACCCCACAATCGAGGGGCCTAGAGGTGGACCTCTCCCCCCCATCAACACAAATTGCAGACGGTCAGAGAGGAAGGAGGCGAACCACTGCAACACGGTGCCCCCAACCCCCAACCCCCCCAACCGTCGCAATAGGATACTATGGTCGATAGTATAAAAAGCTGCTGATAGGTCTAATAGGACCAGGACAGAGGAATAACCCTGTCACGGGCCCTCCAGAGATCAACGTGACCAATGCCGTTTCACTACTATGTCTGGGCCTGAAGCCCAATTGGAAGGGATCCAGGTACGTATCTTCATCCAGGTACTGGGGAAGCTGACCTGCCACCACACTCTCAACAACCTTCGCCACGAAGGGAAGGTTGGAGACAGGACGATAGTTGTTCAAAAGAGTTGGGTCCAGGGAGGGCTTCTTAAGGAGGGGTCGCACCACTGCCGTTTTCAAGGCAGTGGGCAGCGAGCCCTCCATCAAAGAGACGTTAACAATTCCCTGGAGCCAACTCCGCATCACCTCTCTGGCGGTAGAAACCAGCCAGGAGAGGCAAGGGTCTAATAAACATGTGGTGGCATTTCACTGCATATTTGTACCTGGAATGGAAGCATGCAATGCAAAGAGGTGTAAAACTCAAATTTTTCTCTGCAGCCCCCAACCTGCTCTGTCCGTTTGCCGATATAATCAACATTGCCATTTGCGCCGATAGAGGTAGTCCTTTACTTATGACCACCACTGGGATCAGAATTTCTGTTGCTAATTAATTAAGGTGGCTGTTAAGTGGATTACACTTGATTTTATGACCTTCTGCCATGATTGCTAAATGGATCGAGGCAGTTGTTAAGTGAATCACATAACCTGTAAGCAGATCCCATTAACTTCGCTTGTCTGAAGCCAACTGGGAATGCTGCAAATTGTGATCACATGACCCCTGGGATGCTGCAGCTGTCCAGTTACCATGCCCCTGAATTTTGATCATGGGGATGCTGCAATAGTTGTAAATACCTTTTTCAGTGACATTGTAACTTCAAACAGTCACTAAATGAATGGTTGTAAGTTGAGGATTACCCCCATTACCTTCTCGGTTTCACAGAGGGTTCTGCAAAGATCACAGGAGATGTAAATAGTTTCTGTAAGCAGCCTCCTTTGAACAACAGGTCCTGGGAGAGCACTGGTCCCTTCCAAACTCTTTTTACATTCTGGTTGCTGGTTTCTATCTCAAACCAGGTATGTCTGGTAAAGCACCAATGTTTCAAGTGAGAAACCAGAAGCCAACAGGGAAACCTAAAACTGCATAGAAAAGCAAATTTGGGGGTTCCTGAATGTGCTGAACCTAATTTTTTTATAACACTTAGTTTTTTGTTCAAATACAATTAATTTGTTTTAGAGTAACTTTACACATGACAATTTTTAGTGCAGATCTCTTCAGGAAAAAATACATCCTAGCAGGTCAACAAACTCAAGCATAATACTTGGAGAGAAATCGATGCAACTCATAGTTATGAGCTGCAGTTTGAATTAAAAAATAAACGTTGCTATTTTCAAGAGGCAACTGGACTTCCTAGTTTTTCTTTGAAGAAGTTTTGCTTCTCATTCTTGGATGAGAAGCGAAACATCTTCAAAGAAAAACCAGAAATAAGAAGCGAAAGGTCTTCAAAGAAAAACTAGGAAGTCCAGTTGCCTCTTGAAAAAGCACCTTTGGGACAACCATGATCTGGATGACTGAGAAGCTCCATAGACAGAAAAGGTAATGGTTAATAACAAGACACATGAACAGCACTTCTAAGTTCACATGACTTACAGTACAAGCTACTTTTATGTAGAAAATCCTGTATATTTTATTGGTTTATGCTTGATTTTCATGCTGTCCTTTGGCTTGTAGTGGATAATCATGGCAGCTTTTTCAAAGGGCACTTAATAACTTGAGTTTGTGTTAAGGAATAAACCAAGGAATGCAAGAAGATGGAAACACTAGCAGATTTCACTAGAGACAGATTATTCTCTATATTGTTTTTTAAATTATTATTTGTTCTCACTGTGTGGCATCATGAATTTACTGGAAGCTCACCATTCCTTGGCAATTACGAAAGATAAAAAAATTTGATTTGTAACCTGCAATTTTAAGGAATAGCATCTGGAATAGAAGCTGGAATAGTATGTTTGGTCCCACTCCTCTGGGCAGAGGGGTAACCAAACCAAAGTTCACTGCAAGTACTATTTTGTTCTTTGGGGGTTTTTTTCTCCTTCTTTAAGCCAATTGATACATTAGGCTTATTTTCCTCTTTTGATTATATTATTTCTGGAATCTGGACTCAGGAGGTTAAGCCTCCCGCCCCCTACTCTGCTCTCTGAGAGAGGCCAGGATGCACTTTCCATGAGCTGAAAATCATCCTAATACTTTCATCTATATAATGAACATGGTAGAGAGACAGGTATACAGGTTGTCCTCAATGTATGACCACAATTGGGATCAGAATTTCCATTACTAAGCAAATCAGTTGTTATGGTCATTTGTTTGCCCTTAAGAAAAGCAACACTGCTATGATGGATATAAAATATAGTTCCTCCAATATTTTCTAATTAGCAGGGATAAACCTGTGAGCAAATAGCGCAGATATGAAACTTGGACAAATATACTTTTCCTGCTTATAAAGTCCGTTTCTGTAAAATGGTAAAACTGTTGCTCAGCTCATACAATTTTTCTCCCAATTGGACCTTGCAAGTCCAAGTTCAAACAGGAGTGCTAATTGGCTGCTCCTTTCGGGAATTTGTTGGAAAATACAGCTCTGCTTTGCCATTCACTGAAGCACCGAGTGGTTCCTAAATTACAGTCTTGAATAAAATAAATGCAGTTTTAAGAACAGGGTAGTGTCATGGCATAATAAGTGTTATGAGAGGGATGAGCAAACATCTGTGCCAGAGAACATAAAATGTTAGCTAATGAAAGTAAGCATGATCACTCATCTGGGTAGCTCTGTGCTATGGTGGCTGTGAGAAATACAAATGAGTGTATCTGCAGGCACGTAGCATAATGCTATCCAACTCCACAGAAAACTGATAATTGTTTCTAAGGACATTTTCATTGTATAATACTATACTGCAATTATCCTGCAATTCCTCTTTTTACCATTTTATTTCTGTCTTCCATCTAAAGATCTGCAAATTACTCTTGCACATACTGTAAGCTCCACTAAACCTATTGGAAATAAAGCAGTTTTTTTTCCCTTCTTCCCTCATTGCTATTTAGAGAAGAAGTAAGGTCAGTTTGGTACCTATAATTCCCCCCTCCTCTTAACTTTTTTTAGATGAAGTCCTTGGGAGAGGATGTCCATCAGTTTAAATAAAGTAACATCAGTATCAATATGCTATTGATACCCAACTTTACATTGCTATCCCACACTAGGTTGGAGATGATGTTAATGTCATTTGGAGGTTATTAAGACAAAAAAGCCTTCATTCTTTAAGTTTTTCACTTTGGATTGTTTGAGGGTCTCAGAAAGTCCATCCAAACATAATAATCTTTCTCTTCCACTCAGTGTACTTTTCCTTCATGTATTTGTCTAATGATTTAATCCTTGTTCATTCTCTTGCTATATATAACCAAACTATCCCTATCTTTTGTAGCCTTCTCTATTTAATATACATTCCTCCATCACAAATGAATCCCTGATTCCCTCACTTGTTCTACCACGTACACTTTTTCAGGAACCCATTCCCACTTTATTCAACTTGCTTTTAGTTTTCTCCAGACACATCCTGCACTCCCTTCCAGATAACAAAGTAGGGAAAAGCAAGATCTTATTCAGTTATTATTTCTTTCAATAAACTTTTTCATACTCCTACAAGCCCCGTGCTACCCACAACCTTTCTCCTAGCGTTTTCCCATCATAACATTTCTTTTTCCAGTCTCATCTTTAACATCTTCAAGCATTCTACTAAATGTTGAGTTTCATCCACTACCTCTATGTTTTTCCATTTGTGTAAAACTTAACATCATTTTCTCCATTCATTGTCAAAAGCAACTGTGTTGATCATTGGTATATAAATTTTAGTTGCATATTTTACGGCAGCATGTTAGCCATTCAGCATACTTTGCAAGTCAAATTCACAGCCAAAATACAGTATAACTTGTTCATTATGTCTCCCACCAAATGTCCCTAAAATATTTTTATATATTTATGTAAATATACAACAAAGGGATGTTGATTTCAGCCTTATAAAGTGTGTGTGTGGAGAATACCTGGACTATTCCCCGCAGTTTTCTTGGCAACATTTTAAAGAAATAACTGAAATAACAGTACTTTCAACTGAATTGGAAATGTTCTTGTTGGCCAAAGAAATCCTCATAGTTATAAATTTGTTACTAGCAGTGGCTCTACTAAAAGGTAAGTCCAAAATAAGCTATTTCATGACCTGCTCAAAGCAGTCTTGGATCATAAACTGCAGGAAAGCTGGATCAAATGTTACTTTCAATAGCATTGGGTGAGGGGTAATCCCATTTCAAAGCCTGCGCAGCTTAACTTCTTGGTTATGTTTTTTAAAAAGAGAGGTTTTTTTCCTACTGTTCTTAACAGAGACATGCTAGGACATGTTCGTTTTCTCTGACATTAATAAAATGTAATTTAATAGGTACCTAATTCTTTTTTGCAGTACACCTATTTTTAAAGTAACCTATTACTTTGTTTATAGCAAGTGGATTTCTTCAGAGTAATGTTTGCAATTATTGTAATGGGTATCATTGAAATCTGCTGGTTTCTATTGCTAGTAGAATTTTTTATAAGATGCAGAGATCCTTATTTTTGCACAATTGTAATTTTTCCACAATTGGAGAGTAAATTTTAATTATAAAGGAGAATGCTCACTTTGTTTCTGTTACTCTCAGCTGACAAGGACTAATGTGTTCTTTTGATAGAGACTCTCCTTTTTTTAAACCACATGAGGGCAGTAGCACATTACTATAATACAGCAAATACCATTGGTAACTATTCCTTTAAGAAATAAATCAATAAATGATGCATAATATCTAATCACAGTAAATTATTCATAAAAATGAACAGATTCATCTTTTAGTTAATGGTAAGTATTTATCTAGAACATCTGGCTCTAACATTTAAATAATTATAATATACCAAATATGTAGCTTGTAAATTTATATCTTGCAAATAAACTCCATGTAGCTCCATGTATCTCTCCTCCAATTTAACCTCCACACAGGTTAAATACAAAGTCTTCTTTGAGCTTTTGAATTCCTATGGAAATATAGAACAATGGGAACTTTTCTGTTATTCCACTCTTGGTTATTTCACTCAGAAGCTGTTCATCTTGCTCATTTGTAATAATAATAATAATAATAATAATAATAATAATAATAATAATAATAATAATAATAAAAAATAAAATAAAAATATTTATTTATATACCGTTCCTCTCCCGAAGGACTCGGAGCGATGCACAGCCGTACAATTAAAACAATAAATATGTGAAAAAATAAAACTAAATTAAACTAAGACCCTTGCTGTAAACAATTAAAACCCTTCCCTAAAACCCTAAAATTTAATAAAAAAGTAAAACACCCAAAACTAAAATCAGCCCAAGCCGGCCTGGTCAAAGAGCCAGGTTTTCAAGGCACGCCTGAAGGTCCCCAGGTCCGTGGCTGTCCGTAACTCTGGGGGCAACCCCTTCCAGAGGGCAGACACCCCCACAGAGAAGGCCCTATTCCTCGGGGTCACCAGCCGGCACATAGATGCCGACGGGACCCGCAGGAGATCCTCCCTGTGGGAGCGCACCGGATGGTGAGAGGAAAATGGCAGAATGCGGTCTTGTAAATATCCTGGTCCGATGCCATGGAGCGCTTTAAAAGTTAACACTAAAATTTTAAAGCGCACCTGAGAGGCCACTAGCAACCAATGCAGCTCATGCAGGAGGGGCGTCACATGCGAGAACCTTGACGCCCCCATAACATTCCTGCTGTTGGTCAGTGTCATCTAACCATTTAACCGTTATCTCGTGATATCCCCATTACAACCCCTTTTTTATTCCTCAAAGGAGTCATGATTCAGAGACCTGTTCTGTTCCAAAATTGACCTCTAGCTTGTCTCACATATCCATCAGGACTGAAGACATCTTGCCAGCTTAGCAAAAAACATTCACTACGGGTAATATGTAGAATTTCAGGCAGGCTTACATCAGGTAGACATAAGTCAGGGCTGTCAAACTCATGGCCTGTGGGCCAGATGGATCACACACTGGCCACGCCCAGTTTAGTGAAGGGGAAAAAGTCATGATATATCATGTGACAACACCCTGATGACGCACGTTTGACACCCCTGATGTAAGCACTTAGGAGAAAAACAACAAGAAGCAAAAATAAATAAAAAAATAAAGATGAAGTAGGATATTTCAATCTTTCTTAGCTCTCTTCACACTTACTTCATTCACCATATATCTTTTCATTCTACTTCTTTGTTGGGGTACTCAACTGAATCTGCAAATCCTCAACAAATATATTCTCAAATATTTATCAGTTGTGCCATCATGTATAATTTTTATCAAAGGTAATAACACTGATATTAAATGTTTACACAATGCCAGGGAATTGAAGAAAAAAGAAAGGGAATTGAGACAAAGATCAAAGCAAAATGCGTGTTGGGTTCAGTCAGCTTGTACATCAACACCAGAACTTTAACTGATAATTTCATTTGGCTTAAAGTATTAAAAATCTGATTACTTGCCTATTTTAAAACATCTTTACTCTTGGAAATTGCAATGTACATGATTCTGCTAAAATTAAAAGCAGGCTCATTTTTTTTCAACTCATGCAAAGAAATTTCTGCTATTAGGCATTGTTTTGTACTTCTTTGCTCCCATGCTGTTTATATCTATTTTTTTCCTTAAGAACAAAGTAATAATTTACAAAGAACTGTTGCTTCTATGGATTTAGATCGTCAAATTTGCTTGACTCACTTAAGAGAATTTTCTGAAATCAACTGCAGAAAAAAGCTGTTTGGCCACTAGATGTCGCTGAAGTGAATGAAAACAGTACAGTAAATATGTTCTTCAGAAAATACAGGTTCATTTGTTCAGTGTGTAAAAAGCATTAACCAGATTCTAGCCTTCTACATATCCAGCAAGTGAAATCAAGCTAGTGAGCTCCATAGAGATATAAAACATGTTGCTATGACAACCAGCCTATGGTGCTTTCTAAGATCAGATAGTAGTCTCACTGCTACTAGCAATTTGTTGTAATGACTCACAATCTTAATTTTTTAATATAGGTCTCATAGTCTCTCTTGCTTTCTTGTACAATGTCCTTCTTCCACCCTCCTCCTCCTTTATAACAATTGTTTGATGTGATGTCCCATTGGCAGGTTATGGTTATCACTCTTGGGAAATCCCATTAAACTGTAGCTTCAAATTATTGAAGACAAGACAGTAATCATTGTTTGAACTGAACTGAGAAAAGAGTGTGTATGTGTGTGTGTGTGTGTGTGTATAGGTGTATATATGTCTATAGTCTCTCTCACACACACACACATACACTCACAAACCTCTTTCTTTCTTTCTTTCTTTCTTTCTTTCTTTCTTTCTTTCTTTCTTTCTTTCTTTCTTTCTTTCTTTCTTTCTATCTATCTATCTATCTATCTATCTATCTATCTATCTATCTATCTATCTATCTATCTATCTATCTATCAATCATATGTATCTGCCTGGCTGCCTAAATTAATATATAAGCAGTATTGCATTGAGTAATGCAGATTGGTTCTCCAAGATCAATAATTTACTTGAATGCGAGAGGTAATGTTTGCTTCCTGATAAAATTATTAAGAGATATAAGAAGTGGGGCTGTATGCAGCTCATCCTTTTTTTTCAGCTTTCCGAAGACTCCTTAAATGTAACTTGGACCCATAGTTTCAGCCTCATTGTTGGTATTTTTAAGGGATTTCAGAAGGCAAAATTTCACTCAGAATTGGACCCCCCCACCTTTTCTTTTTTTTTAATCTTAGCCCCACTTTGCAGTTTGGTCTTTAATATGCCACGCAAAGTCTAGTATAGTCCTTGACAGTCCAGCCATAAACTATGAGCCTTTCGCTGAACTGGGAAGTCCGCCTAACTTGTTTCCCTACCCAGTTAAGCATATTGTATTGTCAGACAACATCAGGCCAGATGCCATTTGGCCTTAGGTGATAATGTTTATATAATTAGGAATTGGAGTTAGGTTATAATCCGACATATGGGGATCTATGAGATAGAATAATCTTGCTTTTTATTGTCACATGGAGAACTTTCTTCCAAGCATAACCTGATTTTGATAGGAAGAAAATACACTTAAGTAGGAGAGATAATAACCATAGTCCAAGTCTAGAAACTGCTAAGTAAACAAATTGGTAGGTCGATGACATGGAATGAAGTTCCTCTCATGTTAAACATTTTTAACAAATATAAATTATCCAGAGTAGCTGGGAGTTGGGCAACATATAAGTTTAGAAGGTGATGATTGCGATTGTCAATATCCAATCAGGAAAGAGGCCAATTTCCTGCCTTAAAATGCTTCCCCACAAAAATTAAGTTTATTTAAAGAAACAAGTTGAACAACAGATTTTGACGATCAGTATACTTCACTTGTTAATTTCACCTATTTATGATGTGGTGGAATTTGTGGTTATACATAGTATGTGTGCACCATTAAGATCATAACTTCCCTTCAGTTTCAAGTTAAGGGATACATGAAAGAGAGTTACACAGGTTTCCAAGTTGAGAAACAGCCATGATGAAATGGCTACTCTATTTATAGAGCCATGGTGGTGCAGTGGTTACAATGCCATATTGCAGGCTAACTCTGTCAACTGACAGGGGTTCGATCCTCTCCAGCTCAAGGTTGACTCAGCTTTCCATTCTTCTCAGGCTAATAAAATCAGGACCCAGATTGTTGGGGACAAGAGGCTGACTCTGTAAACTGCTTAGAGAGGGTTGTAAAAGCACTGTGAAGCAGTATATAAGTCCAAGTGCTATTGCTGTAATAGGTAGAAGTGAGTTTGAGTTTGTTTCCACCACTATAGCCTTTTTGTTTATAACTTAGAGTTTAAAAATGTATAAAGTGTCTTGCCTGTGGTTACAGGGTAAAAGAAAGGTCCAAGATAAGGTGCGTCCAAACCAAAGAAAGTAAGATTACATGCATGTCTTGCTTTTTTTCCTTCTCTCATTAGAACTAATTTTTTTAAAAAAACCTAGGTTTGAGTTTGCAGTGAAAGGTTTTGTGTGGGTTTTTTGTTTGTTTGTTCGAATGTTCTAAGAATATTAATTTCTATGATAAATCATGCAAAATGGGCCCTAATCGTATTACAGGAGAAATGCATGTAGCTGTCTCCAGGACAGTTTGATACTTGATGCTTGTACTAACGTAGAGACCAGTGCTAACAAAAACTAGCTCTGGTATCTGATGAAAGTTCATCAACAAAACATGTGGCCTGAAAAGGGTCCCAGGTGGACTTAAGCCCTTTCCATATTTTACAGAAGACTACAGGGGAAATAGTACTAATAGAGGTCCTACTCAGCTCATATTTTGGTTGTGAGAATTGGCACAAGGGTTTTATATGATGTGTTGGTCTACAAGTGTATATGGAATCTGCTTATTTTTTAAAAATATACCTATATAAGAACCAAAGAGCAGAGGCATCTTTTGTTAAACATACGTTTGACTGTATTAAACATATATTTTTAATTTTTTTAATAATTGTTTTTAATGTACTTATTGTTTTATTAACTGAAGCACACTGCCTGGAGTCACTTTTTGAGAGATTGGCAGCCATATAAATTTGAGATTATGCACATGCCAGTCTCATTAATATCTAAAATTTCTCCTCTCACTAAGACAATGCACGTGTCCTGCATGGGCTCAAAACCTGTCTAGCATGTGTTGCAACTGCATGGTGAAATTTGGCTTGTAATAGAATGTGACAAAGTATTGTGATTCCATTTTTGAAAGGTCCCTGTGTTCTTCACAACCAATACTATGAGAGAAATACTTTTAAAAGAGATATTTTTTAATGAAGATCTATGTTAGAATGTTTATCTATTACTATATTGGTCTTAACTGGTCTGTTTCATAGCCTGCTCTCTTCTTCAACTTGCAAGATTAGAAATTAAACTTTTTTTCCTGTGTTGTTTGGTCACAATTAAAAGTGTTTAAACTGGGTATTTTTCCTCGGAATTGGATTCTGTTGCTGCCTATTAAAACTCTTCTTTTCCCACTTCCTGTTTTTCTCTTCTACCTTTATCCATGTCTTCACTAAATATGCAGCATGTTAATTCTTTTGAAATGAAATCAATTTTTTCAGAACTCATTCCTGTTAGGGAAAATGTCTTCCTGACAATGTGAGCCATCTGTCCATGTTAGAAACCATGACTGAAGGACACATGACTTCTGGGATGCAATATTTTAGATTCCTGCAGTTGTAGAATAATGAGCAGTATATTTACGCCCATTATCTGAAATAAGTGCTTTTGAAACCAACAGTGTGGGGGGGATGTAGCAGATGGAGGGAATCACCCAACAAATAAGCATAATATAATTACTAAGTGTTGCATGGTGTTTTGTGGAGATAGTGTAAAATTGTTCTAGCAAATTAGTTTTTGACTTTCAAATGATATTTTAATTAAAACTATAAATCTTTTAAGACTGAGAAAATATGCACTACATACTACGATACAATAATTAACAATATTTTGTTTCCTAAAAATGAGAACATGTTAATTGTATTTTGTATATTGAGTAATATTTCATATCTCTACAGTTGCTTTCAATATGTCAATTATTCATTGTATTATGATGTTCTGAGCTCATTTCTTAACAACAAAGAATAGCTGATTAGCGGCTTAGGTTGAGATGTGTATCTTGAGCAATAATATTCAACAATCCCAAAATGGAAACTAAAATTGGCTAATAGTTCTGTTCAATCTCAAGAAGGGTGGGGGATTATTGTTCAATGGTAGTGGGTCACCAACTGTGGGAACTGGACAGGTTCTATATTATCATTTTGAAATCACAGAAGAAAAATTACAAATTATATAGCATCACTGTCAACATCCAGCTTGAATATCTAACTCTTCCAATAGTAACTCTTTTCTGGACTTTGGATATTTACATTGTACTTTTCAAAATATTTCTTGATAAACAATCTAATGCTTGTATATTTGGGGAAATGGAAGATATCAGAGAGCAGCAGGGATTTATTGGACATAATATATCTTGATGCTTTCCATACTCTTAAGCGGGGTGGTTTCTACCGGTTCTGTCCACCTCTGTAGAACCGGTTGCTCCGAAGAGCAGGAGACATAGAACCGGTTCTATGTCTGCTGATGTTTTTGCCCACCCACCCACCTGGGCTCTTATCTGACCTTTATTTCCTTCTTTTTCAACTGCAGCTGCTTTGCGCGACACAGCTGCAGTTGAAAAAGCAGGAAAAAAGGGCTTTTCCAACTGCTGCGCACTTGCACGCAGCACTGCTCAGCTTTCCAGACAGCTCAGCAGGACGTAAATTGAACTCATGCGACTCGCGCATGCACGCACGATGCTAATAGACAGAAACGGTAGTTATACCAGTCAGATCCTATCCCTGCTCTTAAGTACTGTTGTTTCAATCCCTAAAGGACTTTTAAATTTTCTTCTTTATTTTGTTTTTTTATCAATACTAATTTCTGAACAACGTGATTTTTAAAGATTCATTCACTTGCTGAATACTTTTAAGAATCTCCCAGATCAAGAACTGGAATTACTAAGGATATGTAAATAATTCAATTTGCTTTGCTTTTCCATTCTCGTGATGGGGAGGAGCATCTCAAAGCAACTATGTTAGGTCAGATTTCAAGCAACTTGATTGCTTTGTAGCTTTCAGGAATGAATCCAGGTGGGGGCCTTTGCTCTTGAAGGATACTCTTGTGAGGGAATTGCATAGCGTAATAACTACAACATTGTCTGAATATGTTTAAAATGTACTCTTACTAATTTTGACTTCAGCAAGGGCGCTGTTATTTTCCATACTAACACTGAAAATAGAAGGGCCACTCCCCTCCCATCTATCCCTTGGATATAGGTCACAGGTTCTTTTACTTTCCATGTTAGTGGGCTACAACATCCCAGAGAGCCAACACAATCCCATCAGGCATCTAGACAACATTCCCACAAGTACTCAAAGGCTAGTTAGTACTCATTGTTTACTTGAATCATTTTTCCCACTTTTCCTGTTCCTCTACTACTTCTCGTTACGAGCCCTACTTCTGAAGAAGAGTACTGCTTCTATTTGCCTTATGCTGCTTCAGGCTGTTTTAGTATCCAAAATAAACACAATAGCTTTCTCTCTCACAGCAACACTACCACATCCAGCTGCCTGTCTGCTCATGTGTCATAACCACCTACTACTGGGCTGGTTTGGGGCAGGTGACCAGCGGCTCAGGTGCTGGCCATTTTGCTGGCAACTATCCTCTCACAATATAGAATATAATGGGGGTGAACACGTTATATGAATTCTTAACATAACTTTTATGATTTTGGGAGCTTGTTGCTCCAACTAAATTGTCAAAATTTTCAGTGTCTTTTCTTTAATCAAATGATTGTTTAATACTGGTACATCACTGAAGACATGCTAAGACATCCAACATGCCCACCCCATGGTACACCCTGAAGTATGTTCTGGTGGGCTTCATGAGTTTTGATTGCTTACCATGGGATGGTTGTGTGGGAGGCTTTAGGGAAATTTTATCATGAAAACATCACAAATGTTTCTCAGCTCCTGATATGCTTCATTCTTCGGCTGCTGCTGCTGCTTCTTTTTTTGAGAACTTTTTTTAGGAGTGACAGTTTTCTGCATTTATATTATAGCATCTACACAATAGTATTAAAGTGATTGTATAGCATGTACTTATGTCTGACAGGAAAGGAAGGGGGAGAGGGGGAGGGGAAGGGAGGGAGAGAGGAAGAAAAAATATATGAATCATTCTATAAATTGATTTTTTAAGTCATCTTTTAAAAAATCCCACGCAGATAAAAAATAGTGAAATAAAATAGAAGAAGTTTGCAATTGGATTTTAAGGTAGAAATTTTCTTAGAGGTGAACTTTGCAGACATTCATGAATGGATACAACGTGAACTGAAAAACATTTTATATAAAGATTTGCTGTCTTAGTTATTTCAATGTATGCTTCTGCAAGCCACAAAAACCTTACCAAAAGGCTTGGAATACAATGTTTTTACACTGAAATCCGCATTTGATTAGATATAAATTACAATGCTTGATAATTGGCAATGATTTATTCAATATGCTATCTATTCAGTTAAAGTTTTAAAAAATAATCACAAAACTAGTACAAACTATGTGTGAAGTGTGAATTTCAACAAATCATTAAAATATTTAGTATGTTATTACATTCAAGCTGCCATCCTACTCTCAAAATAAAATATTTTATACTAAATAGGACTCTTACATCTGAACAGGTGGCAATGCCTAGGATAAGGCCTGCATTTTATTTTCAACACTGTCCATGATTGAAAAGAAAAAAAAAGGCAATTGAATTTTGAAATTTTAGCATGAAAGTAATGACTTACAATATTTGGACTTTGCTTTGTTAACCCACCCACCCCAACAAGATGTTGCTTCTACTTCTGTGCTACTTTATATCACTTTAACTATATCCATAATTGAAATATTTGAATGGGCAGTTGAATTTGTGTTTGTTCTCTATTTACTACAAAGTAATATCTGAAAGTACAAACCTTCAAACTTATCCTGATCTTTCATCATTTCTAAAACTAAACTGTAGGTCTGACAGCCGTTTTCTTTGTCTGTTTAGAAAGCCAGGCTTGGCCCATCGGCTAACAAAGTTATATCTCCAGTTGAAGATCGGACTTATAACTTACCATCCAATAATCTTGATCAGGTTAAACTAACAGACTTCAACTTTATAATGGTGCTTGGAAAAGGGAGCTTTGGGAAGGTAAGAAATATTGATAATTTGCAAGGTTCTTTATAAACAATACAATTTCTAAAATACATACACAAAGAACAAGAATAAAATATGGAAGGGACATAATGCTTCTGGGTCTTCCAAAAAAAAGGTGGGGGGATTAAACTGGCATCCAAATCCAGACAATCTATTCCTCCAAACACTCCAAAAGTAATGGTGCATATGTTCCTTGCGCAGACAGTAATGCAGAATAAGCTCAATCAAAAGTTAGGAATAATAAATAATGAATAATTCCTGAATCTATAACTTCTGGTTTAAAATTAAAGATCAACAACATACTTATAATTTAAATGCAATGACATATTTATAATTTAAATGCAGTGACATATTTGTATGTTTAAAACAAACTTCAAAAATTTGGAATATAGACTTGGCAGAAATACCTTGAGCAGGAGGTTTTTTTCAGGTGTAAAGAATCTCCCCAGACTTCCAGGGTGTCAAGATTTCCTGGGGGGAGGGAATGCTAGCTTTTTACAGAGCAGGGGTGTCAAACTGCTGGCACCTCCTACTCCAGCTCTGCAAAGGGGAGTTTGGGAAGGGAAGGGAAGTTTGACATTTGTGTTATAGAGGATTGTTCAAAACTTTATACTGAATCAGATGCAGTTTTAATCAAGTGATGATAACTTAAATCATATGGTACTTTAGTTACCAAAACAAAGTCTATCCATGCTTGGGTAGATACAAGGGTATTACAGACACAGATTAGTATATGCAATCTACTGACAGTCACAAAGTGGCTTATAGTAATGATCCAACTTCTGCATGATCAGAATAAAGCCATTTTTTACTTTAAAAGAAGCCCAACCTCCAGGCAGTTTGATCTGGAGTCAGTTGGTATCTTGATTCCAAATTGTCCAACATGAAAACAAACTTAAGTGTCAGGTTTTGTGAATGAGGGTACAATATCATGCTGTCTTACTTTTAGGGAGACTAAGGTAACAAGAAAGTAAGGGAGAGCACTCTTTAGAATCAAAGGCCAAGGTGTCATGAATTATGTAAATAAAAATTGGAAAAGCAAATCACCCATAATAAATAAATCACCCCATCCATATATGTTTTAGTAAACAATTTACAGAAATGTCAATAGACCAGGAAGAAATATAGGGTTCTGAACTTAGATGGGGAAAACAGAATGCACAGGTTCAAATAGGTGACCCCTGATTTAGCACTAGCAAGAAGGATGTGGATGCCCTGGTAGACCACAGAGTAAACATAAACCAGCTGTGTGCTGCAGCTGCCAAAAAAATAAATGCAATTTTGGGTTTGCATCAACAGAGGTATAGTGTCAAGATCACAGGAATTATAGTAATGCTCTGTGCTGCAGTGGCGGGACCATACTTGTAATATTGTGTCCACTTTTAATTGCCATAATGTAAGAAAGATGCTGAGAAACTGGGAAAGGTGTTGAGAGGAATAACAAAGACAGTGAGAGGCTTGGAATCTAAATGCTATGAAGAACAGTTCAAAGAAGTGGGTATATTTAACCTTAAAAATAGACGAATGGAGACATGATAGCAGTCTTCTAATACTTGAAGGACTGTAACAAAGAAGGTTTGGACATTGTTTTCATGGGCTCTGAGGCTGGTAAAATATGTGAGAGTGAGACCTATACAGAGAGAGATCCAGATTTAAATGCAGTTTTGCCAAGTGTCAGGGTAGTGATTAGGAGCCCTGGCAATGGATTCTTTTAGATCCCAGACAATAAGCCTTCCAGTAAATAAAGGGGTTTTAAACTTTATTATTATTATTCAAACAGATTAAGAAGCATAACAAAAAGCCTAGTACCAAGCAAGGTAATACCCACATCTCTCACAAGCTGCCAGAAGCTCCTTAATAACAAAGCAAAGCAACAACAGCAACAACTCCAAGGTTTTTTATCAAAACCTGGCACCATGACTTCATGGTCCTGCTATGATCAGGAGATTGCAAGACCTGGCCTTGACCGGTTGGCACATGATCCTGGGATGGGAATCGAGAGTCCGAGGCTTTCACAACAAGAAAGGCTTTGAAACTATATGAAGATCCCTCCCCTGTCTCCTTTATTCAGCAAGCAAGAGTGAAAAAATAAAGCAGACCAGCTCAGAATGCCCATGGAGAAGATTCTCAATCGTTCAAGTCATGGTTATCCCAAAGATGTTTTTTCCAAAAGGCAACTAGAGTTTCTTGAGTTTTGTGTTCTTTGAAAATGTTTTGCTTTTCATCCAAGAAGCTTCTTCAGTTCCTCATCCAAGAAGCTCTTTGGATGAAAAGCAAAACGTTTTCAGAGAAAAAAATTAAAGAAACTGCAGTTGCCTTTTCGAAAAAACAAAAAAAACTTTGGGATGACCAGCTCAGAATGAGCTCTAAATTTCTAGACTTTTCTTAATGTGAAGAAGAAATGAAAATGGCACTAACTCTGCAAAATAAACACGATCTTCCTGTATTACCATCAGAGAGGAGGGACATCTTGATAGTGAGAGTTGTTAACCAGTGGAACCTCTTGCTTCCTGAAGTCATGGGTGAACCTGGATTGAAGGTTTTCAGACAAAGATTGGACAGCTATTATCTTGAATGGTCTAAAATTGCATTAGAAGACCTCCAAAGTATCTTCCAACCCAATGATTCAATGATTTCATTTTAAATGTGAAATGTTAGAGACTCAGCTGATTTGTTAATAATTCCTTTAGCTGTTCTGTTAACAAAGCTGCAATCCAATATTTGCCTACGTGCCTACAATCCTACATTTGCTTACATGAGGAATTAGTTTCACTAAATTCTGTGGGATTTAATTCTGAGGAGACATATATAAACTTTAGTGTAAACATAATAAAGATTTAGTGTAAGCATAATAAAACTTTATATTCAGGATCATGCTTTTGTACAGTTTGAGAGTCAGGTAAATACTGCTTTGAAAAGATTATTTGATTTAGAGAATATATTGTATGTACAGTATTTGCTGAAGAATCTACTGTATAAGCAGCTGGCAACTAGACTACTAGCCTTCCAAGAATATGTTTGCCCTATCTTTAAGCAACCTCAAGTTTTAATTGTTAAAATTAGAATATGCAAATTAGCAAAATATAGACTAGCTGTTAATGAAGTGTCATATTTTGTGCTTTGATGGAAGTGCAAAGAAATGAGTCGTGAAACTTGTTTCCACAAAAGGAGCTATTTTGTGCATCTTAATTATAATCCATTTAATAATATGTTAACTTTGTAGCAAGAAACATACAAGAGAGATAATTGACTCTTTTATTTATCCATTTATTTAATCAATGTATGTAGTCATCCAATTATGTGCACTTTAGGGCAGGAAGATAAAAACTAAGCAATAGCAGTCATTGATCCTGACCTGAGGGGAGAAAGCTGGGTCTTAAAAGACAGGTATGGCTGAGGCTATTCAAATCTCAGGGAAAGTTCTTTTCTAGAGAACAGATGCAGTGTCAGAAAAGACACATCTTAGTCCCACCAGAAGGCACTATTTAAAATATGGAACCCAGACCTTAGACAGCCAAGCATTGACATCTATAACTGAATAGGATCAGCACATTGATTATACCTGTCCTCATACTGATAAGTGACCTCATCCAGCAGTCTCAGGTACAGGAGCTGGAACAGAACCAATCCCTGAGATACATCCCCTCACAGTAGAGACTCCTCTACTCCTCTTTTCAATCAACATTGACTTAAATTGACCCTGGAATAAAGAGCAGAACTATTGTAATATCATGTCACCCATCCCCACCCCTTGAGCTTTTCTAAAAGGATACCACATATCCCTTATTCTGAACCAGTTGCAGGTCATAAAAAAATGCAACCGATGCTACCTTAGTCTACATTCTGTTCTACTAGATTGGAGGGGTCCATACAATCCACTTTCTCCAGAGTTCTCTGAAGCTTCAGGGTAACCACCTTCTCCAGAAAGAGAAAGTTGGAGACAGATAAAAAAATTATCCAACACTGCATGGTTTAGTAATGACTCCTTAACTGAAGGCAGAACTATCTCTCTCTCACACACACACTACTGGTTGGACCCACCTGCGGCTTTGACTAGCTAGGATTCAGGTGGGCTGCCCTTAATTTTCTCAGGGCCAACAGGCACAGATTCTTTCCAAATAACCTTGATGGATCCATATCTCACTTAGCTGAATCTGAACAGCTATAAACCAACCCAGAATGAATCCAAGAAACTTTTTCTGCAGATGCCTCACATAGTCTTCATAGCAATCCTTCAAAGGTATTCTAACCAATTCTTTCCTAGGAGACCCACTGATACAATAAGAGTGGAGAAATAGTTCCATTTTGCTGCTTTCATTGTCACTGTGTGATCCTTATCAGATGCTTTTAGATCAATGTTCCATCAGCATTGTTCTTCATCTCCAGTGACATACTAAGAATTTCTTGTGCTATTTCATCTCCCAAAATGTCTGTAAAACTAGGTAGTGATTTAGATCCACATGCAGGAAGAGATCAATTTTAGGTCCTTATTCATTTATGAACTTCTGGAATAGTTAGTCTGGAATGTAGTTTTTATGTAAGAAATGGAAGAGATACATTGAAAAACAAAATAATTCCTTAGAATGCAAGTTAATGAATGTATGTAGGGAACTGAATTACTAGAAAAGTTTTTCCATATTTCTGAGTGGAAATTACTAGTGGTCTGTAATCAGCAAAATCTTCACCTTCACTTTATATTTGCTCAGGTGATGCTCTCAGAACGAAAGGGAACAGAAGAATTGTATGCAGTCAAAATATTGAAAAAAGATGTGGTGATTCAAGATGATGATGTAGAGTGTACCATGGTTGAAAAGCGAGTTCTAGCTTTGATGGACAAACCTCCTTTCTTAACACAGCTTCACTCTTGCTTCCAGACAGTGGTATGTGTTCATATGTCCTCCTTGTGCTGTGGTTTCTTACACACTCTGACATCACAGAGTTTTTAAACGGTGTGAGTGAAAATGGGGTAAGTTGGGGTAGGGTGATTAATATGCAATAGTTCTGTCAACTGATCTATTTATGTATCAGCAGAAAGAAATGGAAAACATTAGGTTGGTTAGAGATCATTTCTTTTGAATATCTGCTAGTAGATGATCGATAGATGGACGAGATTGACATTCCTTGCATTTTATTTTATTTATTTTATTTTATTTGTCATGGAATTGTGCAGCAGCTGTCCAGATGAATTCAGAGACACCAACACAAATTTGTAGTTTTTTATATATAAAAATATACAGGTGAAACTCGAAAAATTAGAATATCGTGTAAAAGTTCATTTATTTCAGTAATGCAACTTAAAAGGTGAAACTAATATATGAGCTAGACTCATTACATGCAAACCAAGATAGTTAAGGCCGTGATATGTCATAATTGTGATCATTATGGCTTACAACTCATAAAAACTCCAAATCCACAATCTCAGAAAATTAGAATATTGTGAAAAGGTTCAATATTCTAGGCTCAAAGTGTCCCACTCTAATCAGTTAATTAAGCCATAACACCTGCAAAGGGTTCCTGAGCCTTTAAATGGTCTCTCAGCCTGGTTCAGTAGGAATCACAATCATGGGAAAGACTGCTGACCTGACAGTTGTGCAGGAAACCATCATTGACACCCTCCATAAGGAGGGAAAGCCTCAAAAGGTAATTGCAAAAGAAGTTGGATGTATCCAAAGTGCTGTATCAAAGCACATTAATAGAAAGTTATGTGGAAGGGAAAAGTGTGGAAGAAAAAGGTACACAAGCAGCAGGGATGACCGCAGCCTGGAGAGGATTGTCAGGAAAAGGCCATTAAAAAGTGTTGGAGACTTTCACAAGGAATGGACTGAGGCTGAAGTCAGTGCATCAAGAGCCACCACACACAGACGGATCCTGGACATGGGCTTCAAATGTCATATTCCTCTTGTCAAGCCCAATGGTAGGATTCAAATTTTTTTACTACCGGTTCTGTGGGCATGGCTTGGTGGGCGTGGCAGGGGAAGGATACTGTAAAATCTCCAATCAGAGGTGGTATTTGCCGGTTCTCCGAACTACTCAAAATTTCTGCTACTGGTTCTCCAGAACTGGTCAGAACCTGCTGAATACCACCTCTGGTCAAGCCGCTTCTGAACAACAAACAATGTCAGAAGCATTTTACCTGGGCTAAAGAAAAACAGAACTGGTCTGTTGCTCAGTGGTCCAAAGTTCTCTTTTCTGATGAGAGCAACTTTTGCATCTCATTTGGAAACCAAGGACCCAGAGTCTGGAGGAAGAATGGAGAGGCACACACTGCAAGATGCTTGAAGTCCAGTGTGAAGTTTCCACAGTCTGTGTTGATTTGGGGAACCATGTCATCTGCTGGTATTGGTCCACTGTGCTTCATTAAGTCCAGGGTCAACGCAGCCGTCTATCAGGAGATTTTGGAGCACTTCATGGTTCCTTCCACAGACAAGCTTTATGGGGATGCTGAGTTCATTTTCCAGCAGGACTTGGCACCTGCCCACACTGCCAAGAGCACCAAAAGCTGGTTCAATGACCATGGGATTACTGTGTTTGATTGGCCAGCAAACTCGTCTGACCTGAACCCCATAGAGAATCTATGGGGCATTGCCAAGAGAAAGATGAGAGACATGAGACCGAACAATGCAGAAGAGCTGAAGGCCGCTATTGAAGCATCCTGGTCTTCCATAACACCTCAGCAGTGCCACAGACTGATAGCTTCCATGCCATGCTGCATTGAGACAGTAATTGCTACAAAAGGGGCCCAAACCAAGTAATGAGTACATATGCATGCTTATACTTTTCAGACGTCCGATATTGTTCTATGTACAATCCTTGTTTTATTGATTGCATGTAATATTCTAATTTTCTGAGATTGTGGAGTTGGGGTTTTCATGAGCTGTAAGCCATAATCATCACAATTATGACAAATCACGGCTTGAACTGTCTTGCTTTGCATGTAATGAGTCTATCTCATATATTAGTTTCACCTTTTAAGTTGCATTACTGAAATAAATGAACTTTTGCACGATATTCTGATTTTTCATGTTTCACCTGTATTTAACATTCAAATTTGCAGCAGTCTTTGTCATCATCCAGAAAGAAACAACACAAGATAGTCAGGAATATCATGAAGTAAATTAAACAGTATACAGAGCACACAGAAGCAAAAAAGGAGGGGGAAAAGGGGAAACTCCCCCTTTATACTTACAGCAACCAATCACAGTGTAGATTGCCTCATGCATAAGTCAGCACTCTCTAACTAATCAGCTACAACTGTGTGTTCTGGCCTATTGTACACTTTACTGCTCCAGCTTCTAAATTCAATATCCTAACATTTTATTATTTTATTTTATTTTGCTATGTACAAAGAAATGCAAAGGAGTCTGCCTTGGGGGGTGGAGAATGGGAAGGAAAAGCTGCCAGCTAAACACCTGCTCTCATCCTGATAAAAGTCATTCTTGAAAGCTACTGCATTTCTTAATAATGAAAAGAAACAGCAGCTTAACATATGGAACAAAAGGAGTGCATATGACTTGTATTCATGACATTTAAGTTGGCCATAGGTTCTTTAAATGAGGATGCTGGAATCGTATCCTAGAAAGCAAAATTCTTCCAATGTCAGTGGTTTCCTTTGTTAACCAATGCAGTAGTTAGATAAAAGAAAGAAGTGGGACATTCAGAATTAAGCATTTTGACTTATTCATATTTTAAAACCTGGCGTGGGGGAATCCACTTCATCTTACTGATGTAGTTAATAATAACAATTACTGCTATAAAAAGAAAGATCAAATATGCATCTGAATACAGAACATAACTTTAAAGTTGATCTAATTAGACCAATAAACAATTGTTTTAAATATCTGATAATTCGTGTGACTGTGTTTTAATTGTGCAGATGCACTTAAGACTATTTCCCTAATTTTCTGTATTGACCATTCTTGACCAGTCTGCTGCTTGACCTATTCGTTGGTTTCATATTGTCTGCTAGGATCGCCTGTACTTTGTCATGGAGTATGTGAATGGTGGCGACCTCATGTATCATATTCAGCAAGTAGGAAAATTTAAGGAGCCCCAAGCAGTGTGAGTGCATTTTCTGTTGATTATATATTGAATTTGTCATAAAATATTCTGCTTTAGGAAGATGTATCTTTCCATTCCCCACCTTACTCATATTTTCTAATTTTTTGTGTAATTGTCACTGCTTCACAGGAAAGCTAGCTTCAAAAACTCATCAATATTGCACAGGCTTAAAACTACTCAGAAGAATTAAATTCTTAATTAGCACAGTCTCTATTAATTTCATACAATTAATCAAGTAAACTTTTTGAAAGGAGCTGCATTTCTTAAATTATTGTATTATGTGTGAATCACAGAGCAAATAACTTGTAGTGTGAATCACAAGCATTTTAGAAATAGCTGATTGTGGCACTATACACTCTACAATTCAGATTGTCTAAAAGCAAACTAATATTATATATCACAGTTCTTGCCTGATGCTAATAATACCTGCTAATAATGTCATAGAGGAGGAATCCTCATTTGTCCAAATTCCTTGTGTCTAATCACATTTGGCCAAATAAAGTATTCTGTTCTATTCTCTTGTAAATAACAGGACTTTGATTCATAGCGTTAATGGAGTCTTCTGTGACTTGCAGCCATTGTGTTAATCTTGTCCCATAATAGCAATAGCACTTAGACTTATATACTGCTTTATAGTGCTTTACAGCCCTCTCAAAGCAGTTTACAGAGTCAGCATATTGCCCCCAACAATTTGGGTCCTCATTTTACGCACCTCGGAAGGATGGAAGGTTGAGTCAATCTTGAGCCTGGTGGAATTCGATCTGCCAAATTGCAGTGGGAGTAGCTTGCAGTACTGCACTCTAACCACTGCGCCACCGAGGCTCTCATCCTATGTAAGCATCCTTGCTTTTGCCCAGTGAGATGACTCATATGAGATACATACTACAATGTAAACATTTATATCAGGGGCCTGAACTCTTGGGGAAAAGATTCTGTTTGCAACCAAGAATCCAGGGCAATCCGGATTTTATAATAATGCGAGGCTGACGATCCAATAGTAGCCATCAGCCTCCAAATTTTATAGTGTGTCAGAATCTACCAGTGGGAACTTAATGGAGAGGACAAGACCAGTCCACACAAGCGTGCTCTGTGAATGGCATGAAGGAACATTTCTGAATGGATGGTTGTAAATTATTCAAATCTTGCATATGCAGGTGACGTTCTTTTGATTAGCAAGAGTCTTTTTTTCTTTTCAGATTCTATGCAGCAGAAATCTCAGTGGGTCTTTTTTTTCTCCATAAGAAAGGAATTGTTTATCGGTAAGTAGAGCAACTCTGTGTAACAACACAAGTTTGTCACAGGTTGTACAAAAGAAATGTTTGTGGGCAAAAATGGGGGAAGAAAGCACTGATCTGGGAACACATATTTCCCAAATAATAGAAAACATTATACATACATACATAACATCCATACATCCATACATATATTCAGAGTTGCTTATTCAACTTGGTACACTAGCAGAAATCTTTAGTGCTGTAAGATTTGCAAAACATATAAAAGGCTTTTTGTATAAGCATTATAAGACAAAGAAATGTACCCACATTTGCTCTCAATAGATCTTCTAAAACCGTTGGAATATACAGCAATCAAGTCAGATTTGAATTGTATTCTATACATTTAAATAAAATATTGTCACAAGAGATGCAGAAGTGAATTACCCCAAAACAGCAGCCTTTCAGATAAAATGAACAGTAGCAAAATGAAGGCGATTTATCTTCATGGACTAGTATGCTTGACCATGAAGCAAATTTTATACACATTTGGACCCCAAAGCCTGTCCATTTAATCCCAAATCTGACTTCATTGAACGAAGTTGGTCTGAACAGACTTACTCAATATATCTCAATAAGAAGAGAGAGTGGTATGTGTTTAAGACATACAATAGAAGAGAATATATGTTCCAGTAGCACAGGTTGAACTCTGGAGTCCTTGGTGCTCTCTGAGGTTGGCTGTTTTCATGCAGACATTTCATTACCCAACTAGGTAACAACATCACTGTGAGTGTGAGGTTTGCTCCCTATTTGTATACAGTACAGTACAGGGGTATTTAAGAGACACTGTTTGATCTGCATAGTTATATAAGCAACACAGTGGCTACATGTTCCATTGTACCCCCCCCTCCCCCAATCATTTCCCTTGGCATTTACAAATAAGTTGTCTGTTAAGCCTTCTCAGTAGATGAGCAGGTTTGCCTAGGAAAACATGGTCTTTGTGCTCTCCTAGTTTTAAGTTACATGTAACTTAAAACTAGGATAGCACAATACAATAACTTGTATTTCTTGCAATGAGACTGCCACCAGCATTTCTGACAGCTGATATTTAACTTTCTTAATTGTTGTGATTTTTCATAGAGATCTGAAATTAGATAATGTAATGTTAGACTCTGAAGGACATATTAAGATTGCAGACTTTGGCATGTGCAAGGAGAACATGAGTGATGGAGTGTCAACAAGAACCTTCTGTGGGACTCCAGATTATATTGCACCAGAGGTATTTGTTGTTTGAGATATTATGTACCATACCCATAATTCCTCCAGAAGATAATGTACTTTTGAACAATCAATCAGTGCTAGATCTTCTAACATGATTGTTTACCGTTGACAGAAATTGAAAGGTGATAAACATTGATAAACTCACTCAGGTTTCCTGCTGCTCTCCAGTTAGTAAGGAAAAATGATGGGGAACTGGATGAAATGACTATCACTGTCAACTCTGAATTGAACCTGGCTGAAACCATCTTTTGCTGCTTCACAGTTGTCCTGTACCCTTGAGGGAGGAAGTGGGGGAAGTAAATAGAATGACTCAGAGACATAACCAAGAGTTCTCCCATGGGAACCAAGGTCATCCCAACGGGTGTCAGTTGAAGGAGGAAAAGAATGACCAAGGAGCCCACCAACTGCTTTGATTGGACAATGTGACCTGTGACACTTTGGGAGGGAAATTTTACTCTTTTAATTATGCTTATAATCACGGGAAACTTTTAGAGTTGCTTTTCACTAAGCCATGCAGATATGATATATCCAATAAACATGTTCTTTGAGGAATCTTCCTGCCTCAAAGTTCTGATTTCTTTGGATGCTTTTCTTGGAACCTTGACAATCACTCTTATCACTATCTTTTAAGCTCATTCTTACATTGCTCTATAGGTGTTTCTGGACATGGGTGGGGGATAAAGTTGGTGGCACTTTATGAGGAAATCTATATTGTGAGATTTCAAGTTCAAGCCTCTGGCTTACAAACTTAAGTGTGACATAAGTTTAAGGATACATTAAAATATGAAAGGCTACAGTTTGTCACCATAGACAGAAGCGAATAGCTATAACTTAGAATTGAACTGTGAGGTCCTTGGTGCTCTGTGGGCTTGATTGTTTTCTTGCAGACATTTCATTGTCCAGCTAGATAACATCATCTCTGAATAGAGAGCAAAGTCCACTCCCTTCTAGCACTGATGATGTTATCTAGTTTGCTAATGAAATGCCTACAAGAAAACAACCAAGCTCAGAGAGCACCAAGGCCCCCACACAGACTAAGAACCTAGGGTAAAATCTGACCTCATCTCATTGTATCTTGAATTAGTGTCAGCCAGGACTGGTTCATTTTTTAAAAGGAAGTAAATTCATATCATGATTAATTTTAAATGCATCATTATATTGCTATAACATTTCCATTGTCGTGAAGCCAAAAAAATTGAAAGTCCTTCTTCTTCCATCTTAGCTTTCCATTCCGTTTCTCTTTATAGCTAGAAAGAAAATAAATCACTTTTCCAGTTGCTCATGTTTTGAAATAATATTCTTGCAATTAATGTCTTGAATAGCACCTATTGTTCACTTTTATGAAATAGCTATTTTGCATTTGTGTATATTTCAAATTAAAATATAAATGAAAATTCACTTAAAATGTGCAAACCATAGTATTTTTAAAGTCTTTTTTGAGTCTCAGGAAAGAGAGTAGCTTAATATTAATATTAACTTGTGACATTTTGCCATTCTGGATTTTTATTTCTTCTTTCATAATTAACATTTCAGAAATACTTCTGATAAAATGTGGAATCTGATTTCCTGATTATATCTATAAATTTCCACTGAAACTTTGTACCTCAAATGAGTGTTTTATCAAAACCACATCCTGGAAAAACCCCTAGCCTACTCTTTATATAGTATAGGTAGTCTTTGATGTGCAACCACAATTGAGCCTGATATCTCCATTGCTAAGCAAGGCAATTGTTAAATGAGTTTTGCCCCATTTTACAACCTTTCTTGCCATAGATGTTCAGTGAATCATTGCAGTTGCTAAGTTAATAATATGGTTGTTAAGTGAATCTGACTTCCCCATTGACTTTGCTTGTCAGGTGGTCGCAAAAGGTGATCACATGACCCCCCTGAGACTGCAATGGTCATAAATACACACCAGTATTTAAACCTCTGAGTTTTGATTATGTGACCATGCCGCATGGGTCATAAGTGTGAAAAACAGTCATTAGGCACTTTTTTCACTACTGTTGTACTTTCAAATAGTCACTAAATGAATGGTTGTAAATCAAGGACCACCTGAAATGAATTTACTTGTTTGTTTATTTTACAGTTTATAATCTGCCTTAGTCCCAAAGGGTTTGGAACAGCATTCTTAACCAAACCAAAAGAAAACAAATTAAACAAAGATATACATAATAGTGAAGAACTAAATCCTAACAGTATCAAAAAGAAAGAATCACCACATAAGGCATCCCTTTGGGCCCAAATAGTAGGTGCCCATAGTCAGTCTGCTGGCACCAGAAGCACATTGAAATGAAATAGTTTTAACTAGTTTTCAGAGTTGCAGCAAGACAGGGGGCTGCAATGTACTTGCAGGAGATAAAAGTATATTATAAGGTGGACACTTCAGGCCTGACAAGGGGTGGAAACTGTCAGCAGGGCCTCTCTCAGTGACCAGACAGGATGAGCAGATTCCCTTTTGCCAAGGCAATGCCTGTTTTATCCCAGGGCTGGCTTATGTAGAATTTTAGTCTATGGCTCTCAGTAGTAGTATTTTATCAGTGGAGGTTTCAAATAAAAAGCAGCCTGTTTCTTTAAATAAGAGAGCCAGTTTGGTCTGGTGATTAAGGTACCCGGCTAGAAAAGAGGGGACTGGGAGTTCTAGCTTTCCAGTTCTCTCAGCCCAACCCACCTCACGGGATTGTTGTTAAGGCTTAACAACAGGTAACAGAGTTTGCAATAAAGATTGCTAAAGGATAAAAATCTAATTAATAAATAATTCCTTTGGTGAGAGAATCACTAATCAATCAGAAAATAGGTTTGAGAAAATACTTGATTTCAAACTTGAATTTATTACTATGAGATCCAGAATTCTCTAAATGCACCCATGTGGTGTTAATCAAAGGATGTCTTTGACTAATGTGTGTGTAGTAGCACAAATGATAACTATCATTATAATTCCAGCAAATGTGCTTTTCATTGTAGCACATTCCATAAGGCCTAATCATCCAATTTAAACTATGGTTCAGTACTGCTGACAGAAAAAAAGTGCTGCTTCTTCTTTAATGGGAGCTGAATATACTTTTAGTGTTGATATGTCTCAAGGGTCAATGGGGGGGGGGGGGACATCACTAAGATTTGTTGCTGTGTAAACTCTATAGACAGTAGGCAGAATCAAATGTCCTCTTGGTTCTATGTATTAGTTCAGAATCCACTGAATTGCCCAGTTCATTCAGGAAGGCTAACCCAGTCATCCACCTCACAATTGGATTATTCCCCATTGCACCTGAGTGATTGACAGCAGGGCCATTATTTTAGACTTTCATTTCTTTTCCCATTATCCATTTTTCCCTCTTTCTGAAGCAGATGAAAAATCAAATCCATAGGGATGATGTAACAGACTTTATAATATTATTATGGATGGCAACATGCTCATCCATTTTTGCCTGTTTATCTCGTCTTCAAATTAAAGTAGAATAGTTATAGAGACAGATTATCTAGAGAGATGTCATTATAGAGACTTTATAGGATATTGTCTCTACTATGGTATAATATGTGTATATATATATACTATGGTATATGGTATGGTTAAGTAATTTCTGTCTCCGGTCAGCTCTTCAGATAACATAATTGACTGCAGAAATAGAGTCATGCCAAACCATCCAGGGCTATTGGGGCAAATTTAACCCCTTCAAGCTTAATTGGCTAGGCAAGACCTGTTTCCCTTAAAACAATAAAGCTTAAATACCACTACTTGAGATATAGTACTTTATAATATAAAAATATCCATGATTTCAGTATCAACCATTTTAAAAAAAGAGTTACTATACTTTAATGCCACTGAGATATTAATGTAATTGACGTTTGTTGTATCTTTTTCAAAAACAGATATATTCAAGGTATGTTACTAAATCTTTTTATTGGAATTCATAGATTATTGCCTATCAACCATATGGAAAGTCAGTGGATTGGTGGGCCTACGGCGTACTTTTATATGAGATGCTGGCTGGTCAGGTAAGAATGGCTAGTTCCATTTCATGAGGTAAGCCTTAAACAATTAAATTAGTTAGGAATGAAAGACACAGTAAAAAAAATAAAAGTTATTAGCTACATTTCAAGTTAACAGACCAACTGCATATCCTCTGGAAATTAAAATTGCAAGGTTTCAGTGATACAATGGCTTTGTCCATTTAGATCATCTAGATGATCTAAATAATATTTTCTCTTAAAATATGATGTTGAACAGTCTTGAAGGTCAGTGGTTTCCAAACTTGACAATTTTAAGACTTTTGCTGGCTGAGAGGTGAAATCCACAAGTCTTAAAGTTGCCAAGTTTGGAGGTCCCTGTTGCAGACAAATCAGATAAATAAAGTTTAATTATTGACCAATTCCTGATTTGTTTTCCTTCTTTTTAGCTATTCTTTGTCTTGCAACTCTTCAGATTGAGGATTGTGAAGGACAAAGGCCAGAAATCCAACCATATTACTTTATTTACATGTTTTTTCTCAATCCACATGCTGGCAACAAATCATATTTTCAGATACTGTCAAATATTGAAGTATGATTTATTCACATAACCCATACATTAACACATCACATATTAATTAAAAATAAACAAGCCATATTTGTTGCAAACTGTCTTATCCGTAGAAGAATAAATGATAGGCTTCATTTGTGGAGAATGGTACATGAAGCTGAAAAGAAGGCCTCTATTTAAAAATTTTAAAGATAATAGAAGAAATGAACTTTGAGGAAGCTTAAAATAAGGTTAGGATCTACAGAAAAATACAATACTCCAATTAATTGGAAACCCTTTAGAGCTTGATCATAGTCTGCTCTTTGAATTATACCCCAAAACAGACAATGTTTCAATTTCTTTCCCTTCATATAGTTACTGTATAGTCAACAGCTCCTTTTAAAAACTTGAACAGCTTCTTTAGATTGAGATTGAGAGGGTCGGAACACAGCATTGTGGTGACATTGGATTCCAAAATTCCAGGTAACTTCATATGTAGATGCTAAGCAGCAGGGAGACCATGATTTTCCAACAGACAGGGCCTCAGATATGAGGCCAGCCCACTTGGTGGGACCGCCAACAAAAGCTCTGAAGGAGCATAAAATATTGTCTCTTCTATTCCCACCCCACAAAAAAGAAAAAGCTCTGTCCTACAACTCAACAGGATGTTACCCATTCTTTGCCCAAACTCCCAGCTTCTCCAGTTAGCTTGATCAAAAGGGTAGTCTGAGCCAGCAGGAACTAACAATCTGCTTTCGAATAAATGTTCAGGGTAAGCATTCATTTTTGAATGTCCTGCCAACCTTGCTTTCTTTAAACAGCCTCCATTTGATGGCGAGGATGAAGATGAACTCTTTCAGTCAATAATGGAACATAATGTTTCCTATCCCAAAGCAATGTCCAAAGAAGCTGTGTCCATCTGCAAAGGGGTAAGGTTTGTTCATTCCATTGATCACTGCAGTCAAATGACCGTATCAAATCAAAACATGGTATTGACGTAATAAAACAAAATAGATATACTGTATTAAGTTGCTAAAAAGGTATTCAGTGAATGCATTTGTCATCTCTGCAATTAATCTTAATCCATTAGATGGCTTTAGCTATGAAATTGTTAGTTTATTTATAACCTGAAAGAAATAAGATAATTTGAAAATGGTCCCAAACAGCTACCCTCAATTAGAAGCTGTAAATACTGATCCAGAGATGGGGAATATGGTTGTCTGTATCTATTTAAGGCAACATATATGCATTTCATTTCTGAGTACAGCATTCAGTGAAATAACCCATATTTTACTATAGAATCCAGGAGCTCGAATTGTGTTCTTTCACTGGCTCTGAGCCAGACCCATTATTAAGTTCCCCCCCCAAGTGGAATGTCTTTTTATTCTTGGCCAACCATTTTAGGGATTTAATGCCAACTTGAGCATTGATATCCAAGATCTTCTGCTTGTAAGGTGCACTGATCTAAGATGTTATTGTATTTATTTTGAAACATATAAATTTATGGGTGCGATATTAAGATTTATTAGTTAGTATCTGGGTAAAGAAAAAATTGATATTTCATTAAGCACTGTTGCAATAGAATTGGCCTAATATATCTGGATTTTTTTTAATATTTATCACTTGGATTCACTTTTGTACAATCAAAATAGTTAATAAAATGTATTCCTCCCTAAGAATCATTTTTTAAATTTAAAAAACATTTTCAGTTCTCTCTAAGTGCTGGTGAGCCAAACATCTGATAAGTACTGATAATGAAAAAAGACCTTTTGTTTGTTTTTTGTTGTGTGGTTCACACCAGATGATTTCCTTAACATAAACGGATATTGCTTCTGCTTGAGAACATGGATAATCGCCATAACTAGAAAACATGCAATTTCCCCCCAAAAAAACTATGTGTGGAAAGGGTTGTTCATCTTATATAGTCTTATTGGTGATAAAGTAGTCCCAACTGTATGTAAAACTTTTAAACTTTAAATGGCACGCATGTTTTTCATGATTTGCTCTGTAGATAGCTATCTTTCTTTTTTCTTTGTTGCTACAATAGTTGAAGCTTATGCTTTTAGAATTATATACTGTCCAAAAACTTAAAAAATTTTCAACCTTCTTTGTGGCAGTTGGTTTTTTTTGAAATATAGATTTTTTTTTTAAAAAAGTGCTAGCTATTTAATTCTTGATAGAAGAGGAACATTGTTTTTGTATCTAAGAAGGATATCTATTTTTGTGTAACAGTGGGAAGAAAAAGGTCTATAAATATACATCCTAGTAAGTACTTTTTCCAGCTACCATTGTCTAATCAAGTGAACATTTTAAAGTGATGGTAGTGAGTATTACTTTAGTAATTCTGGGTTCAAAAATGTATCTGTTCTTTCTTCAAATCTCTCTCTCTTTTTTACTTGTTGACATTAAAGAAAAAAGAATTTCTAGCAAAGTGACAAAATCTGCCTTTAATCTGTATTTAGACAAAACAGCAACCAATGGAGTGTAGGAATATAGTATGAATTATAGACATTTAGGATTAACAGCAGCAGGTATTAAGAAAAAACAAGATGACTTTATTGACTGTGTGCTGCTCCACTCATTCCGAAAAATCTCATTGTATCCTTTATGTATTTGATTTACAGTTAATGACTAAACACCCTGCCAAACGTCTCGGCTGTGGGCCGGAAGGAGAGAGAGACATTAGGGAACATGCCTTCTTTAGGAGAATTGACTGGGAAAGACTGGAGAACAGAGACATCCAGCCTCCATTCAAACCAAAAGTGGTAAATGAGATGGACAGTAATGTTTCTTTCAGCATTTGATGTCTATGGTCTCATAACAAAATACAAGTTTTATTTTATTTAGATATTTAATAGTCTTTTCAAGTGAAAGGTTCTTAAGCAGATGCCATTACTGTATACACTCAAAACATGTGTAATAAAATTAAGGCAGACCCAAAAAAATAGTTGCAGAAGATATAACAGTACACTGTCAGATAACGAAAGGCAGAATTTAAAAAGACCGCATGGAAGGTACTTAGGAGAATTGAAACGGCACCAGCTGAAAGGGGTCAGCAGTCTGAACAGAGAGATTCAGACCCAGAGCGCCATCAGAAGGAAGGCCTACTCTCTCATGTTGCAGTCTTCTCATCTGCAACCTAGAGAAGGATCCCAAAAGCAGCTCTGAATGCACAGTAGAGGTTTATGCAATAAGCTCAAGCAGAAGAAGCAAAGGAAATCCTTTCAAATCCCATGAGAGATCCTTGTAGTACAACCTAGGCAGAAATGATGCATTAATAGGTTGAGTGGAACTTTTATATATGTATGAACGGGCTTCAAGTGTTCCAGTGAAAGACATATCACATGGGATAGCAATTTAACGTATCTCACTCAGCCATTTTTTTCCCAGCATACAAGCTAGATAGATTCAACTTTCTTGCTTTCACATTAATCAAAATAAAAGGACTTTGTGAACCATGAATCTTCAGAGATTGGAGAATGACCTGTAATGCTGACTGTTTGGAATTACATGGAACTTTTGCTGTGATGGCATGATTCTATTCATCTTTATCAGTCAGAAAGCTGTGGTAAAATCAGGGGACAACAGCTGTGTAAAAGTCTATCAGAAAACCAGAATAACGGAGTTGGAAGGGACCTTGGAGATCCTCTAGTCCAACTTGCTGCTGAAGCAGGAGACCCTATATCATTTCAGACAAATGGTCTTCTTAAAAACCTCCAGTGTTTGGGCACCCACAATTTCCTGAGACAAATAATTCCACTGATTAATTGTTCTCACTGTCAGGAAATTTCTTCTTAGTTCTAAGTTGGTTTTCTCTTTGATTAGTTTCCATCCATTGCTTCTTGTTATGTCTTCAGGTGCTTTGGAAAATACACCCCCCACTCCCCATTCCTTGTGGCAGCCCCTTAGATATTTGAACACTGCTATTCCATGCTATCCTATGGGATTAGTACTTAACTATACATTGGCCCCTTTCTAAAGCTAAGATTATTCGTTAATAAAGTCTTATTCTTTTAAGCATAGAGTGGGAATATATTCCATATCAGTTAGTGGAATTAATGGGTACCTTCTAATCCCTTTGCATGCAGTCATCCTTTTTTTATTTCCTAAGTGAAATTAGCTTGAAGTCATTATCCTAAAAGACCTGTCTTAATTGATTAACAGATGGCTGGGAGTGTATGAGGAAACTGCATAGGTCAGAAAGTGTAGTTTGAGTGATATTTCCCACTTTCTCAAAAATCTGTCAGTTTAAATGATAGCTCTTGGGTTCAATTTTTCTTTTCCCAGTAATTATTCTTTTTCTGTTGGAATATATATGATTGAACATGTAAAAACAAATCCCACATGGACATAAAGCACCAGTAGTCATATATTTCTAAGATTAAGTAGTACTTGTACTTTTAAAGAGTTTGATCAAATTATTTTTCATACAATCACTAGGTGCTTGAAGCTATTTTTTCTACTTTAGTGTGGGCAATAGAGAAGATCTTGAATTACATTTTGTACCAAAATGGGCTTTTAAAAATGTTGGGAGGAGATGTAACTCCATTAAAAAAAATGGAACAGAATAAACTGGGGATATGAAAGAAGTAATCTGTAAAGCATTTATTTTTAGTACGTGGGCTGGAATTCAACCATTATTCCCATCATGTTAAAACCTTTTTTGATTGCTATGAAGTAGTTTGCCCTTTGAAAACACAACAAAAAATCCATAATATGTATTATTCAAACCATTTTTCAGTTGATTGCTGCAACCAGAAATTAAGAGAGTGCATTTGGCAGAAAAATAAACGTGTTCATGAGAAAACTCCCTCAAAGACAGCTGTGAACAGCAGCAGTTACCATTTCATGTATATTTCCCCACCAAGATGGAATATTGTCCTCTGAATGCCAGGGTTCCTGTTTGAATGTTAGAATATTATAGCAAGAATGACCTGGGGGGAGAGTACATTCAGTATGTAAATCTACCAGCACAGTTCAGTAATTCAAAACAGAAAGTCTATGACATTGATTTTTAAAGAATTTTAAAATTATGGCATTGCATATTTTTAATACAGTGAGATTTTATTTTACTTAAAAGATAATTCATCTTGAAGTATTTCTGTTGAAGTTATTTTCCTATGGGAAGAACCTAACCAACCAGAATGGAGACATTTCTACCACCGATTTCATTTCATCTCACTTAGTTTAATATACCACCACCCCAATTTGTATAACTTCCCATGGTTCACCTGTTTCAGGGCTATGTTTCTGACTGGTAAGAGTATTCCCAAATAATTGGAATGCAGAAATCCAACAATATAAATATTTTGTGCATACTTAACTAGGTCCTAGATGGACATTCAAATGAAGATATGTAATGTATAAATAAAAAAATTGCATATGAGCTTTAAATATGTTCACCATTGTTGAACCAGGTAGCCTGGTCAGCACAAAAATTCTTACTTTTCATATTCCCAGTCACCAGATTTAGTTTTTATCCACCTGAATGTAATACCCGAGACAGTTGTGACTTTTAGTATCAAGAATATTATTATAGCCCAAAAAAATGTGCTTCCCCTCTAAGATCCTCAGAGCAGGTTAAGAATTTTTAAGTAATATAGCATCTGTTTACTTAAGCTTGCTTTCCAATTTGTAATATAATTTTTTTTAATTGCAGTGTGGCAAGGGTGCCGAAAACTTTGACAAATTCTTCACCAGAGGACAACCAGTATTAACGCCACCCGATCAGCTGGTCATTTCTAACATAGACCAAGCAGATTTTGAAGGGTTCTCTTATGTCAACCCACAGTTTGTACATCCCATGTTGCAGTGTGAAGTATGAAAACAATAGACTCAGGAAAGCCCTCCTCCCCACTGGGAAATTGCCCTTAGCCCTGGAGTTTTTAGACCTTTGCCTTGTTGATTCCATTCAGGTCTGGGAATTGTAGGGGTAACGAGGAAGGGAAGATGCCAAGGAATGTGTGGACGTAGAAAATCACCCAGTGTATTTATTTAGGAATCACTGATGCTTATAGATTACTGCTAGCCTTTGTCATTTTTATAACTTTGACTATTTTTCTCTATCTCCTGTACCTCTGAAAACTTCTTCTTAAACAGTTAATAATGAATCTGAGACTATCATGTAGGGTTGAGGAAAAAAGAGATGAAAATGTAAGTTGACTGAAGAATAAGGGGCGAGGGGGGGCAAGGGGGAGAATGGAATAAATTTTATTCAATATTACAGTTGGCCAGATCTATGATAAAAACGAAGATATGAACAAAGAAGGCCTATAAAGTTTTTAAAATTATTTGATCAAGATAGAGGTTTCGTATAAGTTTTCAATATAAAGTTTTCTGTATAAAATAAAAATTATGTGCATAGGATGAATACTAACGAGAGCCTGTGATGAACTAGCTCCAAGGTAAAATTGCATAATACTGATATATGTATTATTTTTAATCTCCATGAGATTATATTATGATCCAGGGTGCCAATTTGCTATTTAATTTACATCACTAGTCAAGTTTATTGTAAAGCCAGTTTTAATATTTTATCCTAAATATTTCTTAACTGGGCTCTGAATCTATACATCCCTAACTCTTTGATTTATACTTATTTATTTAGTAAACTGCATGAATAGAATATAAAAAGTGTACAGTAAATTAATAGAGATGTAGAATTCAGAGTCAAGCCTGAAATGTTTCTAAAAATAATTAAGGAATGTTTCTAAAAATAATTTCAGCTTTTAACAGATTGGGTTTTAGAATACTTGGAACCACAGAAATCAAAGTGAAAACTTAACACAGAATAAGTTTTCTTCAACTGTTGTTGGAAGCTATTAAATACATTTTTGAATATGCATCATGCAATGTATTTTGCATGTTTAATGAACAACATTTAAGTGAATCTATATTATGAGTAATTGTATCACCTGTGATACACATAATGCATATTTTAATAAGACACAGCTGTGCTATATGAGGAAAGGTTCTTTGGGACGAACTTTTTAGCTACAGCTTAATGTTCTATTACAATTTGGTTTTGTTTAGGGTTCTAAAACTTCTGCACCTTGTTGATAATTCAAGGAAATCTGTGCTCTTCTCTGCTTATTTTTATGTAGTTTTACCGCTAAATTATCCTAAACCGCAGTGAGATTTTGAGCACAGCGAGCACCATGAACATGCATGTTCAAAGTTTACCCACTCCCAGCTAGTAGGAGGAGCTGCTGTTGCATGCTGAGCCAATTCCACTCATTTCTTGCTGAAGAACTTGCAACATGTCCCTAAATCAATTGTTTGATCTCAAAGACGTTTAAAAAGCAGTTATGATGATTATACAAGAACTTGAGCAGGAAATTTGGAGAACAACCATATACCTGTGCTTTTTTTTTTTTAATATGAGGCTTTCTTCCAAGAGGATGCTGGGCACTTACTGCATATCTATTACTTTGAAGCAGGAAAACAATATATTTAGAGCTATAATCAGATATTTCATAGAATTTTACACCCTTGCTTTTAAATTAGTTCATTTCCTCCCCTTGGCATTTTACTTGAATTTAACCCATTTTAAAGGTCACTAAATAGTGGGCCTGTGATTCTTTTGCATGTAAATGGGGTAGGTTTTTTCTTGTAATGTTTTCTCTCTTAATTTCTGTACATTTAGCTGCTAAAATATGTGCATGTAAGTCCCTGGATGGTCCATCTGCTTATCAGTTTTGCCACACAAAAATGCATTCCCGAAATGAAAGATATTCCACAAAATTCAGTAGAAAATGTTCCCCAATTGTATTTGAAGATTATTTTTTTCATACCAGCTTAGAATGTGTGAAAATCCTCTCTGGAAAACTCTGGCTTTCCTGCACATATTCATTTTCTCCAAGGATTTGGGCAAGAGTCGTTTTATACTTGCTTTTTTGCCTTTCTTTTGCGAATCTTTAGGATATAAAAAACATGCACAAGAAGCTACATGTGAACAGAACATTCATAGAAACATACTTTTCAGTGTCTTCAGAATGTATTAGGAAGGCTATTTTTTGAATACAGGCTGTCAGAAGATGTGCAATCATGACAATATAAGCCAGGTCCTCACACATGATAGCATGTATTTTCCTCTACATCTGTGTGCCAAATCTGTTGGTATGATCCTAAACGTAAACCCCAAATAAACCCTATCTAAGCTGTGAAACAAGTGTGCTACGTGGAAAAATTGAGGATGCTAGTTTCAGATGCCATGTTGCAAACAGGCTATGTATGAGATAGGCAACCATACAAATTCAATAAATAATTAATAAATCAATAAGAAGCGCACTGCCATCTTGCCAAACATGTAATGAGATTTTTGCATGTGATAGTTAACCGTTTTGTAAGCTTTGTGCTGCACCTTGTAAAAAATATTCCTATCATTGCCATACTTCTTATTCCAATTCCTATATCTAGTGTTCCATATAGACAGACAAAGAAATAAATAGGCCTGCAAAAATGCACTGTGTCTCTCGTTCAGCTGAGAATCAAACTAAGCAGCCATGCCCTTGGTGAAAACCACAGTACTAACAAATATCTTAAAACAGGAGATAGGCATGTTGTTAAGTGGATGTAATATTGGAAATTATTGCAGCCTGTAAGAGCTCTGCAGACTTAGCCATTCTTTAATAGTATAAATATATTTAAATATAACAAACATTAATATTTATACTTACAATAACCAATATACAGAAAGCCATCATTAAACATAAAAAATTGAACGTAATAGATAAAACTTAATTGACATATCTTTCTCTTTGCCTATTTTTTGTGATATTGCCAGTTTTATAAAAAGTTACATTTTCACATTTTCCTTTTTTAAGAGTATAATTTCATTAGGCTAGGGCACAGAACAACCACCAGTCCATAAACTGGGCATTTAAAGTTTTATTTTATTCAAACACACTTTAAGTTATTGGAGATATGCATCTGTCATGATAATAGTATCTGGGGGAACATAATGAAAAATTACCATGAATACCCTAAGTAGAAAACTTTTTTTCAAGAAACTAAAGATTTTGTTTATAAAATATCTTAGTTTGTTTCAAACTCTTTCAATAGATTGCTTTGTACGTAAAGCAATAACACTGCTATTAATAAGTGCCAACATTTTGCATAACATTTCCACAGTGAAAGAAACAAAATGGCAAGTTTCTCTTGTGCAAAATCTGATGATTGAGCAATTTTATTCAAGTCTGGGATATTTGAGTAACTTTACCAAAAAGGGATACCATGATATATGATGCAAACTCTCAAAATCTGGAGTTTAGGTTTCCACCCACTGAATAATTTATTGCAAAAATGTAAATTATGTAGATTTGGAATGTATTACATGGAAAATAATAATTTCAATTAAATCCAATTTAATTTTGTCCCAACTTATTGGTTATTTTTTCCTATTCCTATCAATTTGGATAGCATAACTTCCCCACTAAAAAGCCCTCAAAAGGCTGCAAAGAAAGAAAAGGCCATGGCTGAAGAGGGCCCTGATTTTCATTTTGAAATGCTGGGGTATCATCTCCCTCATTTCCAGTTAGAGAATTGTTTTGCAAGTGAAAGGAAATAGTGTCACTCTTGGACCCTAGAAAACAACTAGCTCCTAAAGCTGGCAATAGTAGACTAAGTAGACCAGACAACATACCAACCATGTGTTTTTATCCAAGAATTAGATAATGAGAAATTAAATTTTATTTATTAAATTTAAATAAACAAATGTGAGAAGTTGTGTCAGAATAAACAGAATAGCAAAGTTGGAAGGAACCTGGAAGTCTTTTAGCCCAACCCTCTGCTCAATCAGGAGACCTTACACCATTTCAGACAAATATTTGTCCAGCCTCTTCTTAAGGTGATCATAGGGAGTTAAATGTGTAGCACTTACATAGACAGTAATAATGATATATGCTATGACATTTACACTATGAAATTATATTTTGATCCCCTGATCAGCGTTTCCTTAGATGTTCATTGGTGTTATAAATGATTCAACAGCCTTCCCCACTCCGCTGCCCTCAGTCTAACTGTGATGTTATCTTACCACATCTTGTGGGAGTTGAAGTGGGAAAAATAGCTCTACAAATGGAGTTGTCTTCTTTTTAATTACCTCAGTTGACAATTCATAGCTGATGGCAAGAGCCAAGACAAGAAGCAAACAAATAAATGCAACAAAGCGCCCCCCTCCCCCCCCACACACACACATAGAGTAAAAATGCAACGCAGCAGTAACACAAATAATCCCTATCCTTTTGGACAATCCTTGTTTCCTCGTGCTAATAGCCATTGATTCTAACCTTTGGCACTTTATCCATCAGCTAAGATGTTGTATTGAACTGACAGGGCAGTCAATTAAGTCACCTATGGGAGATGAAAGATCACAGTCAAGATGGTGATAGGCAGAAAACAGAGGGTTTTGATCGCTTAGTCAGGCTGTCTTCTGGACCTTTATTATTTATTTTTTAACTGTTCTGCAGATGCTTTTGTCCTCCATATCGATACAATCAACTGCTGACTTGCAGTAATTACAGTATGCTGCTTAGGCCTGACTGCTTGTTCGTTATGTGAGCATGCTCCCAAGAATTGAAAAATCCCCCTTGTGTCTTCCTTGTAAAATGGGAGATATTACAGGTAGTCTTTGACTTAAGCCCATTCTGACTTACAAAAGCACTAAAAAGTGGTTTACAATAAGTGCCCGTGCTTATGACTGTTGCAGCATTCCAACATATCAAAATCCAGGCACTTGGCAACCGGCATGTATTTATTTTGGTTGCAGCATCCTGGGGTCATGTGTGGTTGCCATTTGTGACTTCCCAGACACTCAAAGTCAACGGAAGGAAAAGCCAGATTTGCTTAATGGCCATATTAACTGCAGTGATTCACTTAACAACCATGGAAAAAAAAAATTGTAAAGTCAGGCAGGACTCACTAACTGCCTTGTTTAGCAATAGAAATTCTGATCCCAAATCCCAATACCTGCATATTCAGCTTTGCCAAACAAGGTTTTGAAAATTAATTGCAAGCAGTCTATTAAGATAAGAAATTGGCTGAAACGCCTTTTCAAATAAAATGCCAAAAGATGAAATAAATGAGCATAAACTTAGAAGCTTGGAAAGGAAATACTCCAAATGTTAGTGCAGCTGCAGAATTATCTTTTACTCAGGAAGAGAAATAGTGAGTGGTAGCTCAATTCAATAGCTTCTTGGGCTTCCAAATGTAGTTAGGAGCAATTGTGGCCCTCTGCTGGGAGATAATGAAATAAATCTGGGGCTATCCTAAAAATAGGCCCTCTCAGCAAGCACAACAGTCCTGAGATAGTCCTGTTTCCAATAAAATGACTCTATTGGAAATACATGTTGGGAACTGTAAATAGGTACATAAGAAACCAGTTTTCCCTGATTCACATTTGGAGACATTCTCAGGATCCAAATGGCAGCACCATAAAGGAGGTGGCAGATTCACTTCAGCATTAAAAACTTAAATAATAGTGGAAAGACATTGATCTCTTCTAAAAGAAACTAGCAGTTTTGAACCCCAAAGTTTCTAGAAAGCATAACTCAGTGAGAAAAATAATGACCTATATGCTGAGTTTCTTATCTTTATGACGATTCTGACCTTTCACTTTACATATTTAATCCCTGAGGAATTGTTCTAAAATTTGAAAAATGGACCATTAACTATCATTTAATAATTCAGTTAGCTCATACAGTCCAGGTCTATAACAAGAGGATGATTGTGCTTAAAACATAAACGTTCCCCTTTCCAAATCCTGGCAAATGTGTATCAAGCTTATTTAATACATTTTTGAATCAAGTATAATTTGAGAAAAGATTAGAAAATGTTCCTTCCCTATTCCCTGGACCTTGGGAAGACTTCAGTAAAACTGGTCTGCATTGCCGTATTAGAAATGAAGGATGGAGGATCTTGACAAGATGAAGCAGTCTTTTGTCATTAAACAAATACTTCAGTTTTAGCCATAATGCACTTTTAAAAAATATACTCAACAGGTCCGTGAATTCTGCACACATTTTAAGGCCCCTGTTTCTTAAGATAGGAGAGATTATCTTTGTTAGATAATACAAATGCATTCCTTGTTAATTTATTTAGATAAATACTCATATTCATTTGCTTTGGGTGAGGTCTGCTGAACAAACTGCAATATTTTTTGTCATTGGCCAGTCCCATGTTACTCTAAAGCAAGGGTCTCCAACCTTGGCAACTTTTAAGAATTCTGGGAATTGAAGTCCACAAGTCCTAAAGTTGCCAAGGTTGGAGACCCCTGCTCTAAAGCCTTGTATTCTTTCTTAAAAGGCACAGGATGTGGAAGTAATAAAATTTCTTTAGCAGAATGGTGAACCGAGAGCAGATGTTGATTAAGATTTTTTTTAATGAAAATGAATTAACAATACTCCATGACCAGGAGCACCTTCACACAAGCACATTGCACAAATCCCATATGTTCTCATTCTTGCTGTTTTCCTATTGCTTTCATTCATGAAGAAGAGCCCAGCACATTCAAGCTCAAAGATTTGTCTGGTAGGAGACTTTGGCCCCAGAAAAGAGCATAGGTCCTTAGCAATTAGTATTAAATAAGAAAATAAATAAAGAGGTATTAGGGTCAAATTGGGCTATTGTGGTTAGTAATCATTAAGAGCCTTGCTCTCTGTGAATTTTTCTAATCTCCTTTTCAAAACAATCAGTGTTGGGTGTTGCTGCATCTTCTGCCACATTCCATACTTGTATTTGTGTTGTGGGATGACTTTTCTTTTTGTCCTCCATCTCCATCAATGACGGCTGCTGATAATATGCTCTAATATTTTGAGGGAGGAAAAAACAACCACACCTCCCTAATCACCTGCTTCAGCTCCTGCGTAATTGTAGACACCTCTTTCATCTCCCACTACAAAACAGTTTGGTTGCTTTGGCTTCCTTATCCTCCTGCTAAATTTGTAGGAATAGTTACATCATTATTAATTCCCTGTTTTAAAATCTGAATGCCGGATTGCTGGCATTAAGACACTTTATCATTGGTGCCATAGAGTTTGTCCTTACAAGACAATAGTCATGGCAAGTGTCTCCTTCTCTAGTTAATTTAGGCAAGTGTCTCCTGCTCTAGTTAATTTAGGCCTATGCATTTGCTTTTTAAACCCTTCCGACTTGGATTTTGTCTAAGTGTCTGGTTCAGGATGACTTTGCTAGAGTAGGGCTTTATAATTCCTAGAATTTAGCTCCTGAATTAAGTTTCTCAAAAGCAACCTGTAGAGACTCTAATCCCTTTGTTTTGTTTTCAGTTATTAATTAATTAATTAAAGAGTAGCATTTCTCCTCACCCAAGTGCTTAAGTTCTGTGTGTATTTAACTTCCATTTTGCTGCTTTGTCAGTGGGCTTTCTAGAAACTAAAATAGGTCAACCAACATAGCAGATAGGTTTTCCTGTTTGGCTTAACAGTATGTGGAATTAAAGCAATCTTTACTTGACTTAACAGCTAAGACTGTATACAGTATCATCAATTTAGAAAGCATCTTTTCACAGAACAAAGTATTGGTTCGACTTCAGAATAATCTTGTATGCAAAATGAGACCAATGGAACATCTTATAAGAATACACTTTTGAAGGTTGCCCAAAGTAATACTTTGATATAATTAGGGCATCGCCCCATCTCCCCCTCTGCCCCTCTTTCCTGCCCCCTGTTTACTCCAGAGGACTCTGTCCAATGAAGAAATGTGTAGGAGTTGGCATGGGCTGCTTGTGAGTCTAAGCTTATATTGCATGAGTCAAATGTATTCATATCCATTTAAGAGTCCTGAACCAAACTTTATACGTTATTTTAGAGATAAAATATTTTATTTTCAATATAGAAATTGGGAGGGTGAGGGTGGGAAAGAATGAAATTATATTGAGTATTAAATAGTTATGACAGCTGTCATTGCATCTGTAAAATGTGTTAAATTTGCAAAAATTCCATTACAATTGTTTTCAACCCCCCTTAAAAACACCCCCCAATTGTTTATTTGCAATGTAAGAAGCAAATTCAAAATTACAATATCTGAAATATTTAAAATTGACAGTGATTTAAAGCCGCTCATTTTATCAGTAAATAGTTGTATCAGTGAAGCTTGGCATTTATACCACTTTATAATGCCTGCCATTAAAAGGTCTCTTGTGATATGAAACTATTTACAGGTAGTCCTCAACTTACAACAGTTCATGTAGTGATTGTTCAAAGTTACAGTGCTACTGGGGAAAAAGTGAGTTATGACCCTTTTCCACACGAGTGTTGCAGCATCCCCATGGTCAGGTGATCAAAATTTGGATGTTTGGCAACTGGCGTATATTTATGATGGTTGCAGCATCCTGAGGCTGTGTGTAATCACCTCTTGTGATCTCCCAATAAGTGAAGTTAATGAGAAAGCCAGATTCACTTAACAATGGTGTTGCTAACTGAACAACTTCAATGATTTATTTAACAACTGTGGCACGAAAGGGCATAAAATGGGGCAAAATTCACTTTGCAACTATGTTGCTTAGCCACAGAAATGTTGGAGTCAATTGTGGTTGTAAGTCGAGGATTACCTTTAGTGGAGACAATATAGGTGTTTTTATAAGCTATATTACCAGTATGGGATCTAGGAATAATGGACTCCCTTTTCCCAAATCTGCCAATGATTCCCGTTGTGGCCTTGGGCAAGGTATGAAACTTTCTGCCTCAATTTCCTCATTTGTAAAATGGGGATAATAATATTACCCTCCCAGTCTACTGTGAGGAGTGTTTAGTTATTATTCTTGCTGCACTTCTAAGGTTAAAAAAAAAGTATTAAATTTTTTAATAGAGAATCCAACAATTTACATATTTTGCTGAAAATGCTGTGCTATTTGTACTTTTTTATACAACTTTTAATAGTACTGGTGAGGGAAAAAAATGCATAACCCAATATGTGTCTCATACATGATCTGGAATATTTTAGCTCTTAACCAAGCAAAGTTCTGTGTAGATGTTGCAAGATGCAGCTTTTGCTAAAGTATGAAAACAGTTTTTTCTATTAAAGGGGTTCAAACTTTGCATAAGCAGAAGCATAATGGAGTGTTCTAGTATATTGTCCAGATCATGAAATTGGACACCATATATTTTAAGGCAAGATTTCATGAAACACAGAAGGTGGGAGGACTTTTGTAGGCAACTATTCCCATCAACAGTAATTAAATCACTTTATTTCAAACCATAATTATATCATTATAAAAATTAGTGTGACAAGACAAAAAACTGGAGAACTCAGTTTTGCTCAGAGGTAATTGGGTGTCTTCTGTCAAAGATTGATTTGATTATTCCCAACAACTGGTGTAAAGAGTGTCATATTGTGTACTGAGGGACAACCTGAATCCATTTCGATTTGATGTCCAAATTTTTACAAAAATCACAGGGAATTTATTCTATGCAAACCTCATGACAATCTCTGTGAAGGAGATTTTGAGGTAAAGTAGGCAAATAACATATGTACAACCACCCGTTTTTAATAAGACACCCCTTCTCCCCTGAGTGTGCCTCAAGCCTTCCACTGCAATCCATCTTTCCATCTTAGGGAGTGATTAAGCCTTTTACAGAGAGCCAGTTTGGTATAGTGCATTGGGCTAGAAACCGGGAAACTGTGAGTTCTATTCCCATCTTGTGGACAGTCCACAAGACTTTGGGCCAGTCACTTTTTCTCAGTCCTAGGAAGGAGTCAATGACAAATCACCTCTGAAAACCTTACCAAGAAAAGTGCAGGGACTTATCCAGGCACTCTGAGAATCAGACACAATTGAACAAAAAAAGTATAGATACCTCTAACTCTTTCTGAAAATCTATAGATGCACCTGCATCCCTTCCCCCGTTCTCCAGATCCCATGTGGATTGGAATCAAAATGTTAATTTTAACCAATTCTTGACTATCTCATTTAAGATAGACAGGTTGCTTATACTTAATTATTATGTAGAATTTGTTTCTACTGTGATCAATGCCCCAAACAACAGACTTCAGAGCTTTTATTTATTTTCATTGCTTAGAAGATGTACACAATCCAATTTAATAAAAATATAATGTAATTTTTGTCAATGTAAAGCCTGAGATCCACGTGCCACATGGAAGTAGTATCATATAGCTTCAATACTATGAATTTTTTGCATGAAAGAATCATATTTGCTGTGTCCTTGTTCTCTCTTTGGACAAAAATCAAACCAATCAAATTTTACATTTTATATATGATACTATTTTAAGGCTCAATATTTCTATTTGGAAGACAGAAAAATGTTTTCTAACTATTTAATAATCGCATGGTACTGTAAAGTAAATGGAAAGGCCATTCATTTGCTGGGAGAAGATGTTTTTAAAAATGGACGAGACTAATGTACAAATTGTTGCACTTTTTCCTTAGACTTAACAATTAAACTTTGTTTGCATGATTTTTTTTGTTAAATAGTAATGATAGTTTGAAAGCAAGTTGAGTATGAATAAAGATACTGACAATTATTTTTGTGGAAGTCTTTCTTCAAAGGTTTTAGCAGGTTGCTGAATTAATCAGTGAGGATTTTTCAATTTTAATTAAATGGTTTTTCACTGGCTAAATAAGTCTTTCTGTATAATTGTTTTTTATATAAGAACAATCCCTTCCTTATCTGGATCTGCTGTAGTGGGAATGCAAACTCATTTCTGCTTAGAGGTAACTTCACATTCAATAATCTGCCTGTGCCGTATTTATTTAAAAATGGGGTTAGAGGTGCTTGGCAATTCCATATGTATAATGTAAATATGCACCCATCTGCCCCTTATTCTTTGAAGAAATATATGTTTTTATTGTATGGTGGCAATCCATCTAGGATCACCAGGAGCATCTGAAAATGCATAGACTAATACTATGTCAAAATAGAGTACAGCACAATGAAGTCAAAACCATTTACAACTATTCATGTTTTATATGTTGCCATTATAAGTGGGCAATTCCGGATTCATAATTATTTACCTTTTTGATATTTTCTTAGCCCTCATACAAATAATATTTAATGTGTGGAAGGAACCAGCTAGACTATAGCCTAGGTTCTAAGCACTGTTACATGGAATGAAAATTAATTTGATTGATGTTTTGCTATATATCTGTAAAATTACTTTCAGAAATGTAAATGCATTTTACATTTAGGAGCTTTGTACTCTCGCAGCTGACAGCTAAAATTTACTCAGCTGTGTTTATGTAAACCATCATACTAACCAGGAATTCTACAGTCAACATTACATTTTTTTAGTTCTGCAACTGAGTAAATATCCTTTTTTCTACAGATCAAAGAGGTATACCTTTCTGGCACTCCCATCAGATTTGACTGGGAGGAAAACCCTTCAAAATTACGGAACATTGTTGCTGATCGATGTAATAGACAACATTGAGTTGGTGGTGAGATAAAGATTTGAGTTCCTATCAGCCAGTTTCTAGCTGCTACTGTCCCTTCTGAACTACTGGATGTAACTATATATCTAAAATGATTAGATTATTACTTATAAAACTCTTCTGAAGCTCAGTTTATTAAGACAAACTGGAGAACAGTATTTTATATTCTTCTGGATCTTTTCAGTGCTTGTAGAGATGTGTGGTTATTAACAGACCTACAAAAAACTGCTGCCAAAGCAAAAAAGGGATTGCTGTCTAGGATCTTGCTAAGATGTAAAAAGCACAAGACCAGATAAAATAAGAAGGGAATGTATTGTTGATGTCAGCTCTGTTTATTTGAGACATTCCACCAGATAAGTATTGGGATGAGTTACAGAGAGAAATGCATGCACTTGCAATACAGAAAAGAGATTGGGATTCTTATGAGTTATTTCCCCCAAAATGCCACCTTCTCACAATCCATGAAAAATGAAAGTAACCTTCATTATCCATTCATTATTGTCTGTCTGTCAAATAAGTTCCATTAGAAAGGAAGCATGCTTTATGTGGCAAAGAATTATATTCTGATCATCTCAGCTGAAGAACAGAGAAAAAAACTCTTCTTTCCATTTTGATGAGGGAGGAAGCGAATAAGAGTAAAGGTCCTTTGATCTGGGTTTTGATGTAGGTGGTAAGAATGTGGCATGTAACTAAGTTGGAGAAGAAGGCAAATGAAAAAAAGAAATGGTGTCAGACTTGTTTGGCATTATCTGAAATGGAAAACAATCTATGGCAGGGATCCCAAAACTCTTCAGTTCATCAACCTCTTCATGAAGCTTTAAATAGTTCAGTGACCCTCAAACATTTCTCATACGAAAATAATTTAATGAATACTATTTTAACTAATAATACTATGAACTGTCAACAGTGGTGTCCCCCAAGGCAGTGTTCTAAGACCAACTCTCTTCATACTCTACATAAATGACCTCTGTGATCATATTAAGAGCAACTGCGTTCTCTTCGCTGATGATGTAAAGCTATTCAACACCACACAATACTGCTACCCTTCAAAAAGACCTCGACTATGTATCAGAATGGTCAAACAAATGGCAACTTCAAATCTCAACAAATAAATCTTACATATTGGCAAAAAAAAAATCAGAAAATAAAATACAAGCTGTATAGTGAAGGGTGGATGATCCAAACTCTGTCAAGAACCTTGGAGTACTCATCTCTAATGATCTAAGTGCTAGAGCCTACTGTAACTACATAGGCAAAAAGGCATTAAGAGTTGTTAACCTAATCCTACGTAGCTTTTTCTCTGGTAATATCACACTACTAACTAGAGCATACAAACATTTGCTAGACCAATACTCGAATACAGCTCATCAGTCTGGAACCCACATTACGTATCTGATATTAACACAGTTGAGAAAGTCCAGAAGTATTTTACAAGAAGAGTTCTCCACTCCTCTACTCGTTGCAGAATACCTTATGCCACCAGACTTGAAATTCTAGATCTAGAAAACTTAGAACTACGCCACCTTCGGTCCGATCTAAGTATAGTATATAAAATCATACCTTACAATGTTCTATCTGTAAATGAATACTTCAGCTTCAACCATAACAATAAAAGAGCACACAATAGATACAAACTCAAGGCTAATCGCACCAAACTTGATTGCAGGAAATATGACTTCAGCAATAGAGAGGTCAATGTCTGGAATACTCTACCTGACTGTGATTTCTTCCCCAAACCCCAAAAACTTTAACCTTAGACTTTCTACTATTGACCTCACCCCTTTCCTAAGAGGTCTGTAGGGAGCGTGCATAAATGCACCAACGTGCCTACTGTCCCTGTCCTATTGTTTCTTTTTATTTTTCTTATATGTATCCATTTCATGTATTCATAACTACCGTTATGTTTATACTTATACCTATTAACTTGTAATGATTGACAAATCAAATAAATAAATAACAACAATGGATAGTCCCATTGATCTTTGCGGGTCAGTATTAATCCCTTTGAAGAATCCTGACCTAGGGAATTAGTTTCTTTAACGTTTTGAGGGAAAGGTTTAAAGTAGCAACAGAAATTCCAGCTAATGTTTTGGTTTCCAAATAGAGTACATAAAGGCAAATCAAGGCTGTCAGCTTCTCATACTTGCCCTTGTGTTCTTCCAACCATAGTGGGAGGAGGCCTAGATCTCTTGAGAAGGGGATTAGCCTTCAACTAGAGATTGCTATGGAAATGACTACTAGTCACCTGTACCGATGTGAGAACCAGTTCTCACAAGTTCTGGCATTGAGAAGTGTCTCCCATTTATCTATTCAAAGAACTTGGTGGAGATGCAAAATTTTAAAAAGTGGAAGATCATTGAAATCTAAAACTGAATTCAAAACCATGTGCAGGGATCTTTCAAAATGTGAAAGTTAGATTTTAAAGCAGAATCTGCATAACCTAAACCAGTAGGATCAACTCCAAAGGTTGTCTTAAATGGTAACAATAATAATGTATGGCAGAAAATAGTTAAATGTATGGGAAAGGACCTTATCAGTTTTATTTTATGGTCCAGCTCATGAAATACTTTGCCTTCAGTCACTGTTTGTGAACATGGTCCTTGGCAGAGTAATCGATAGTCAAGGCTAGGCCTCGGTTGAAGACATTATTCATCCCTGTTTTGCAGAATTACAATTCTGGGATTGGGAGAAAACTTCTCAACAATCTGTCATGGAAAGTGTTCCAAATCTATAAACTTCAAAGTTGTAGAGATTTGAATCCTGACACTTACCCTAGCTCCAGAAATGCTGTTTTATAATTATCACCTTGATTCTGTCTTTCCCATTTCATCTTTTGAAAGCTTCTGGCCTTAGTTGCTCTTTCTGCACTTTTGCAGAAAGTCTTATATAATCAAAAGTCCATTAGAAGCCATTACCTCTTAAATTTAATATCTGATCTCAGCACCAATGGCTACGAATATAGTTTTGCTCAAGGTTTGAGAATGAGCTTTTTTTACATTGGAGTTGACTGTGACTAAACCATTCTTTCTCCTATGTTTCAATAGTAATTCAGCTTCTGAGGATGCAAAGCATTGAGCATCCTGCATCTAAACCAATGTCAATGCTACTTCTCTTCATAAGAGAAAATTATGTCTTAGTTTATTAGTCAGATAATGTCATATTATATTTCCCTTTGGGAAAAATATTGGATAGGCTTGGTCAATATTGAACACTTAGGATTTTTAAAAAGAATTACAATGTCAGGTGAATTTGGGATACATTTGCAATCACAGAATTTGATTGCTTGTTTTTTTAAAGGCGTTTTGTTGTTGCATCATGCTTTCCTCTTTGGATTTCAATCAGCAACATTTGTGGCATTATCTTATTGTTTGATACTGACAGTCTGTTTAAAGAGGTTCAAGATCAAAATGCTTTGTGGCATATGGGTTTCAATGGCCTAGCATAAGCTGCTGTTTTTCTGGCATTTATAGAGTGAGAAAAAAGAAGCTAAATTGTGATCTTAAATTGCACCTGCACTATCATGAGCACTGATCTGGCTGATAGCAGGGCTGTTGTGGGGAAATGTAAAGATAACAACCCCATTGGCCCAGTGATAGTCTTGTATATAGGTGATGAGGACTATAGCCTTGGGACAGGGAGAGACATTCATCTATCCAGTTGCTGGGGGACATGCTTTCAGTCAACCTAAAAATTAAAGGGAGGAGGAGGAAGCAAAGCAAGAGGAAGAAGAGGAAAAGCAAGAGGAGGAGGAGGAGCAAGAGAAGAAGGAAGAAAGAGAGGATAAGGAGGACAAAATGGAGGAAGAGCAGAAGGAGGAGTAAGAGGACAACGGAGGAAGAGGAGGAGTTTGCACAAAATAGAGTGGAGAGAATGGATCGAGACAAAAGTTGGAGAGAGAAGTTAAGTGTGCAGAGCAGTTAAGAAACAACCCAGAGGTGCGTTCCCTGGAAGAAGGGAAACGGAAGGAAGAAAAAGAGCTCCATCCAAGACCCAGAAACAGGAAGGGGGCACCTGGCTGGCTGCAAGCAGCTTCACCCAAGTCCCCAGGGGGGAAGGAGAAGATCAGCTGTCAGTGGATAAGCCCTGGTCTCTGGGGAAGGACTGGGCAAAAGATCCTGAGAGAGCTTCTTCCTCCAATTAGCATTTTGGCTGAAGAGCAGGTCAACCTGTGCTGACCTCACTAGTAAATTCCAGCATCTTCCGCTTTTTCGTTCACTCTCCTTATCAAGCCCCAAAATGGAGGAGGGAAATGGAGAGCTAGAGGGAATAGATTGACACCAATATGGTGGTATATGTTTCTCTTATACTTGTTTTAAATACTGTAAAAAGCATAAAAACCTCCACTGTTGTGTTTTTCAAGAGTTGTCATTCAAAAAGAGCCCTCTCACATTGCGATATAAAACACAAACAAAATTAATGATATAAATTGTATAGAATTTAAGCAACCAAGCACATGTCTGATTTGATGAAAAACATCTTATTTAACTTAACAATTTGCACAAGAGGAAGTTAGCTTTCTAACAGGACACATCATTTCCCACATTTTTTTACAGTCTTAGAAATAATGCCTTATTGCCAACCTTGTTCTAGGAAAGGCCATATGTTTTGCTAGAGTTTGCAGCTTTTGTGCACTAACACATGCACATTCTGGCAGCCGTTCCATGAAGTGATAAAAATACAAAGAACATACTGCTTGGAGGTGTTCTCAGCCCAATTCCCTGGCTTCTCACGACCAGCAAAAATAACTCTGTGCTGTGAAAATGCTAGGTCCTCAATATTATAAATTAATCAGGGCACAGGACTGGACTTCATTTCTGATGAGCAAGGAAGAGGCTCGCTGCCAGCCTGTGGGTTTAATAGGGCTGAAGCTGGCCACCTTGTTCAATTTTGGAGACTTTTTTCCCAGAAAGGGCTGGCAGGGAAGAATGGGCAGAGCAGATGAAGAGCACAAAAGCAGGGCTGTGAGGGAAATGAGGAAGACCTGTATGTGCAGTGGGTGAGACAGTGTGTGTCAAGAGACTGAAAAGGGGAGGGGAGAAGAGCTGAGGAGAAGAGAGGAGAGTTTGATGTCAAGCTGCTGATCTAGAAACCAGGAGAGTTTGAGTTCTAGTTCTACCTTAGGCACACACATACACACACACACACACACACAAACCTGACTGGGTGACTTTGGGCCAGTCATTTTCTCTCAGTCCAACACACCTCACGGGCTTGTTGTTGTGAGGAAAGTAGTCGGCGGCAGGAGTATTAGGTATGTTCGTCGCCTTGAGTTACTTATAAAAATAATAAAGGTGGGATAAAAAAAATAAAAAAAGAATCGTGCATCTAAATGAGAAGGAGGAGGATGGGTGTTTAGGGATTAAAAGGAGGCTGTGTGCATGTGCACGAGAGAAGAGCAGATGGCTACAAGCGAAAGAGTGTTCGTGAGAAAAGAAGGGGTGCCTGTGGAGAAGAAAGAGGCAGAAAGAAGGATGAATTTGTAGGTGTGTTTGTGTGGTAAAGAGAGAAGTTCTGTTCAAAAGGATACCTTTTAGGAGAAAAGAAGCAGTCTTCTCTATTTCTGACTTTCAATAACTGATTTGATAGTTTGATTTCATTTAATTTAATTTACATTACTAATTTACTACAATAAAATTGTGGCCTGAATCTGCCAAGGAAAACAGTTAGGTGAAAGAGTGGCTAAATTCCTTTTCCAAAAAGAGGACTCCTTGCTTGCTCTATGCGTTAAGTGCAGAAGGCCAGAGAAGCTGCGCTGACCAGTCAGCAGAAAAGACCTCCCGGAGGAACATGGCAAGTCTGACCCAGACAATCTGAGCCGTTCTAAAGCAATGTTCTTCGGACCTGGAGTGTAAGCAATTAGTCTCCAAATAAAGTTACATTTCTTTGACTTGATTCAATGTGTTGAAGTAGCAACTTGCACACATCAAAGAAGTAATCATCAACCCAGCACCAAGGACAGAAATTTTGTATCACCTCAAATTATCAATGTGAGGAGAATCAATTCATAGTCAGCAGTCACTTGCTGAGTGTGAAGGAAGTAATATTACAAATCTTTTTTAAACCTTTTATTTGTTTTCGTTGCTATCGTCATCGCCTTCACCCACCACCTCAGCCTCTATGAAGAGTGATAGGATTTATTTCCCATAGTAAAGAATGGATGAAGCTCCCATAATTCCTAAAGCTCTCTAATTCCATGGGGCAACTCCATGACTTGCTATGGAATCTCACCATCTATTGCAAGAATCACTGAGTCCTGTATAAAGGCAGTCCTTGACTCACAACCGAAACTGAACCCAAAATTTCTGTTGTTAAGCAAGACAGCTGCTCAGTGAATTTTGCCCCATTTTACAACCTTTCTTACCACAGTTGTAAGGGAATCACTGCAGGTGTTAAGTGAGTAACATGGTAAGTGAATCTGACTTCCTGTTCTGACCAAGGCTTCCAAGACCGTAATTACGCACACACTTATTTTAAAAACAAGTCTGGTTTTATTTCAACGTTGGGAATTATCTTCATTCCCAGCCGGTAATGAACCTCAAACAGTCCCTCAAAATAAGCACCCACCTTGCTTCCCTGTGAAGTGCTGCCAATAACAGAAGTGTCCAATGAACTAGAAAAAAAACCAACTGAAGTACAAAGAGCTTCGAGAATGACTCTGAACCGAACGAACGACTTTGCTTCCTGCAAAGGTTTCGTCACCTTTGCCTGTCCTTTATACCTTATGGGAGGGGCAGTCACCTCCCAGCCTTACTCCCGAGTCACCCCTTTTGTTTTAGCTGTTCTTGGCTTCTAGCAGCTCTGTGCACATGTGCACTGGGAACAGGTTCCCCTGGGTCCTCTGCCTCACTGCTGCCAGACTCTTAGGGCTCCGGAGGCAGCATCCCACTCCCAGATAGTCCTGGCTCCATCTCTGCATAGGACGCAGGACCCTCGTCAGAATCCTCTCCAGACTGGTCCCTGTTCTTCCCCACTGTCCAATTCCGCTGCCGTCTGCAGAGGCTGCCAATGAACCACAACACTTCCCCATTGACTTTGCTAGTCAAAAGGTTGCAAATGGGGATCACATGACCCCAGAAAAGTGCAATCATTGTAACAACATGCCATTTGCCAAGCTGGCAGTTGATCTCTTGACTGTGGGAATGCTGCAATGGTCATAAGTAGGAAAAACAGTCATAAGTCACTTTTTTCAGGGCTGTGATCACTAAACAAATGGTTGTAAGTCAAGGATTACGTGTAGTTTTGCCTTCTTCTGGAATGCTCCTAAGCTTCCAGGCTAGAGGAACACCTGTCCTTCCTGGAGATTTCCCAGCCAAGTCTTCCCTAGGGCAGTTTAGTTTCCAAGCCCTAAGAAAATCATCCAGGGACTCTCATCCACCAATAACGTAAACTCGAATTTGGGAGTCATGGCCAACTACACAAATGTCAGTGCAAGATCTTCGCCATTCCAATCTTATCCCATGGCTGAAAGAAAAAAAGAATGGATGGCAGTAGGCCTGATTTCCCCCTTTTCTCTTCCCTGTTTACTTAAGACTGGTACCCCACACCTGACCTCTGTTTTACCTCTGTTTTCTATTACCTCTGTTTTCAGTTACCTCTGTTTTCTATTGATGAATCTGAGATCTGGCCCATTAAAAAAAAACCCAGCCAATTGGTTTTGAAATGTTGTCTTCTAAAATAGGTGCATTTATTTTACAAGAAATATATCACGGCTCTCATTTTCCTCTCCTTCCTATTTCCTCTTTCTTCCAGCAACTGCTCCCTCAACACTTTTGTTCATTGTAGATGACAAACTCTTTATTTTTTTTTATTTTTTTTAAATTTTATTTATATGTCACCCTTCTCCGAAGACTCAGGGCGGCTTGCAGTCTTTAGAGCACCATGCTCTTCTCATTCCATTTCTCCTATTATTTGCCTGTTGATCTGATTTCTTCTCCTGCTGTTCCCCTAAAGCTCCCTCGCTTTCATGCCCCCCCGCCTTGCTCCTCTTTCTATTCTCCACATTAAATTGGCAAGGAGGCCATATTCTTTGCCTTATCCCAAGGGATTTGGGATCAAGGCCAAGTTGTTTAGGGGTGGTCCGTTCTGCAGGTAGCTACGGTAATAGGTGAGGCAAGATCCCCTCTCCATCTGGCTTTTGTCTCCTTTGCCATTAGTATTTGAATTGCAATGCTTCATGTTTTAATATTTCAAAGCTTTTTAATTGAGTCTCTTGATACTAAGATGGGCAGGATATGAATGTAATAAATAAATAAATAAATAACACCCCAACTCTTTTGTAAGATCATGACCCCCACCTTTTGAAAGGTTTGATTTTCTACTGCAGAAACCCCTGTTTGGGGTTTAAAATGTACCAGTTTTATGAAAAGTGGCTTCCCTGTTGAGAGGGAGGGAGAGAGAGAGAGTGAGAGAGTGAGTGAATTCTCCTCCAAACAAGCTTTTCTGGATCTAGTCCGACCCCTAATCCGTGGGACACATAAGGCTCTGAACAGCTAGTAATGCAGCCTCACAAGATAACCAAAAATACTTTAAAAAAGAAGTTTGGTATTTATTATTATTATTATTATTTATTGAATTTCTATACCGCCCCCTCTCCCAAAAAAGGGACTCGGGGCGGTGTACAGCCAACTAAAAACAGACAATATATACAATTAAAAACAGATTAAACAATTACATCAAGGCCGAAATACAATTTAAAATATAAAACTAATACAAATTTAAAATTTAGAAATTTTTTAAAATTTAAAAACCTAGTTATTAAAAACCCCAAAAAACCATTACTGGGCCAGGCCGGCCTGTTGAAAAAACAGGGTCTTTACTGCGCGCCGGAAGGTCTGAATGTCGGTAATGGCCCATATCTCCGGGGGCAAATTGTTCCACAGGGAGGGGGGCCCCACAGAGAAGGCCTGTACCCTCGGGGCCGCCAACCGGCAACGATCAGGCGGCGGAACCCCGAGGAGGCCAACCCTGTGGGAGTGCACTGGGTGGTGGGAGGCTGTTGATGGCAGCAGGCGGTCCCGTAAGTACCCAGGTCCCAAGCCATGGAACGCTTTAAAAACGATCAATACCACCTTGAATCGGATCCGGAAAGCCACAGGAAGCCTATTTAGATACATTAACTATTTTATATATTTTATATGCAGCCCAAGAAAATTTCTCTTCACTCAATGTAGCCAAGGTGAGCCAAAAGTATATGGGAAGTATATGGGAAGTATATGGGATGACCAAAGTATATGGGAAGGGGGAAATTCACTGCTACTGGGCTCAGTAGTTTCTGCTGCATAAAGTCATTCAGATTTGTGTGTCCGTGCAAAGTCGTCTCTGTATGCTGGGTCTCCGTGGATGGATGGGTGGGGTGTTCCCTTAGCACCTCCTGCTGGCTGGAAGATTTTGCAGTAGACTTGACTAGGGAGAGATGGACGTTTACTTCCAAACCCAGGCACAGCTTCTGTGAAGCTGCAGAGGTGAGCTTCCCTCAAGAATAGTCTTATCTCTGTCAACATAAAAGTTACTCTTGATTCCGGTGAGATCTAGTTATCTAAAATTAGGCTGTTTCTGAAAGGGATGAAGCACCAACCTTTAATTAAGAATTGTGTTGCTTTTGTTATAAGAGTGAAATATATGGGAGTACAAACTTCCGGTCCCATGTCAGCTTTTGTTAAGTTTGTGACTCAGACACAAACAATTGCCTGATTGCAAACGAAATACAGGCCTGTCTTGATCAGGCATTAAATGGAGGATGAGAGCAATTTTAGGAGTAAACTAACAGCTTTTATGGGGTGCCAAAGTCCTCACAGCTTACCCTTTCCCATCCATCCATGCCCTTGTCTCTCAGCCAGAACAAACTGCTGAATTCACTTCATCTTTCTGCCTGACCTTTTAATAAAGTGAACCAGGGTGATTATGCCTGAGCTGCAAATTTCAGATGGGCACCACTAAGGGACAGTAGAAAAGTACAAAAATGGTACCAAAATGCTGCCATCTAGTCAACGATGCTGTGGAGGCTATGTCCCGGTGCCTGGAGGCCGTGCGGAATTGGATGGGCAGGAACAGGCTCCGACTCAACCCATCCAAGATCGAGTGGCTGTGGTTTCCGGCGGCCCGATATAGTCAGCTGACGCCATCGCTGGCTATTGGGGGAGAGATTCTACCCCCTACAGGGAGGGCTCGCAATTTGGGTGTCCTCCTGGATGCACGGCTGTCTCTAGAAGACCATATTGCGGCCATCTCCAGGGGGGCTTTTTATCAGGTTCGCCTGATCTACCAGTTGCGGCCCTTCCTAGATCGGGATGCCCTACGCACGGTCACTCACGCCCTTGTCACCTCTCGCCTGGATTACTGTAACACTCTCTACATGGGGCTCCCTGCGGGGAGCACCCGGAGACTCCAACTGGTGCAAAATGCGGCCGCGTGGGTGATTATGGGGGCGTCGCGAAGCTCCCATGTGACGCCTCTCCTGCGCGAGCTGCATTGGTTGCCGGTGGCTTTCCGGGTTCACTTTAAGGTTCTGGTTTTGACCTTTAAAGTGATCCATGGCATTGGGCCAGGCTACCTGCAGGACCGCGTTCTGCTGGTGACCTCCAACAGACCTGTGCGTTCCCACAGCCAGGGCCTTCTCCGGGTGCTGTCGGCTTCTATGTGTCGGCTAGCGGCCCCCAGGAGTAGGGCCTTCTCTGTGGGGGCCCCCACCCTCTGGAATAGTCTGCCCCCAGAGATGCGCACCAACACGGACCTGAGAGCCTTCAGACGGGCGTTAAAAACTTGGCTCTTTGAGCAGGCTGGCCTAGGCTGATACAAGATTTTAACTCTGTCTCCCGTTTTAAATTGGGTTTTAATATTTGGGGTTTTTAATTAGTTATGGGGGAGGGTAAACTTTTTAATTAAAACAGCCTAAATTATTTAATTCATTTTAATTTTTGTATAGTGTATTGGGGTAGGATTGGCTGTGCACCGCCCTGAGTCCTTCGGGAGAAGGGCGGTATATAAGTACTTAAATAAATAAATAAATAAATAAAAATAGTCATTTTTGTAGCCCAGGTAGAGTAGGCCCTATTAGCTAATCAGTGCTCCATCAGTTGATGGAACTGAGAGCTGCTCCTATTTTACTGGGAACTGCCAAAGGCAATATCAGCTGTTATTTCTCCAGGAGGAGGAGGAGATTAAGATTGTAGAGATGTGTGGGGTAGTTCAGCTATGCTCTGCTCCCTTAAAAAGAAGCAAGCCCAGTGTTTTAGCTCTTTTTTAAATTATTAAACCAATTGGGTGTTCAGGATCTAAATTCCAACCTTCTCTAGGAAAGACCCAGTATATGGTAACTTTATATTGGAAACAAGTACTGGTTGTTTCTTCTTCCTGTTCCCTCTTTTGGGGATGGAGTACTACAGCCCAGATACATCTATGACTGTCATGTCCCAACATATGATTTTTATATACTGTTGTTACTCTTTAGCCCCATCTAGTGGCAAGAGAGACAAATGCCAATTATATTGTTTGAAGCTGATCCAACCACTTTACCCATCAGCCCACACTCTCAAAACAAGTGCACCCTGGGAAGCCAGACTCCATTTCCTTTAGCATTTGGAGAAGGCAGAAGCACAAAGAAGAATCTATCTTAATCTGTGGCCCATAGTCATCAAAGGACAAACCCACATCCCACACACAGAGCATCTGGTGAGATTTAGATTGCTTGTATTTATTAATTGTTATGTTCAGCAGTAACCCAATACTGCCTATCTTGTATTTGGTTCTCATTGTATGTATCTTTATTTTCCCCAGTTTCACCATATCCTGTTCTTTCAATAAAGCATCCAGATCTACCCCACACAGTCTGTTTTATTGCAGAATAGGTGTGTTTAGCTGCATGTCGAGCTGCACACAGACTAATGTGTAGTGAGGACAGAATAATGACCCCAGAAACAATGAGTTTTCTGTATTCATATTTGTATTTTTAAGCATGCTTTTTAAAATATACATTGAAGAAAGCCATCTGAGTCCTGATTTCAATCCCATTTATGCTTATGATTTGATTCTCATCCAATCCCTGATTGCTGAACTGTTTAAGGGCTGCCTTTTCAATTTATAATTTAACAGATTTAATATAATTTTTCTAGGAAAAACAACAGGAATAATAATCACTCTGCCTGAGAAGGTGTTTTTGCAGCTCAGAGACTCACTTTTCAGAGTCCCCTTCTTTAGAATTAAATATGGCTTCTAGATTCTCTGGGGGAAATATAAATGAAAAGATTTTGCATTGCCATATTTTAGTAAGTAAGCCCAATGCAGTCTGGGTTCTTAGAAGACATCAAATAATAATGATAATGTTATGAGCCTTATATAGCTAGGTTTTGACTCACCACTACAGTAGGGATGAGAACTTACATTACTTAGGTGATGATAAGTGAGTTGTGCCCAATTTTATAAAATTTTTGCCGCAGTTGTTAGTGAATCACTGCAGATGTTAAGTGAATCACACAGTTGTTAAATGAATCTGGCTTCCCCCATTGACTTTGCTTGTTGGAAACCAGCTGAGAAGATTTCAAATGGATAAAATCTCATAAATAAATTATCTCTAACTCACCACAGAAATGGATAATTTTTCTACTCACACGAATAAAATTCAGCAATCTCAAACAAGACTCAACATATCGCTGACATGTTTTTCTTCTTTGGTTCTCACTTTCTGGCCCTGAGCAGGGGACAAAACTAACACCAGAAAAGTATTGGATGGCACGGTCCTTTTTTTAGCTGGAAACTCTCGCCTTGCTTTGGACATTTGCTGGCAAAAAGCTGGTTTTCAGAAGCACAATTTCCCTGAGTTTTTCTTGGCAAAATAAAAGGAGAAATGGCTGCTTTAATCTGCTGAGAGTTGAAGGCACCCTATTGGTGCATTAAAATCTTAACCATTTCCCAAAAATGGTCTGGGCATTTTGATGATGCTTTCTCTTCCTGGGAAATAATTCCGTTACTGATTGGCAACCCTTGAAGCAGATGTGGTATTTAGCAGGTTCTGACCAGTTCTGGAGAACCGGTAGCGGAAATTTTGAGTAGTTTGGAGAACCGGTAGTAACTTTCCCCCAGGAATGAGGAGGGAATGGGATTTTACAGTATCCTTCCCCAGGAGTGGGGAGGGATGGGGATTTTATAGTATTCTTCCCCTGCCACACCCACCAAGCCACACCCACCAAGCCACACCCACCAAGCCATGCCACAAGCACCAAGCCACGCCCACAAAACTGGTAGTAAAAAAATTTGAATCCCACCACTGCCTTGAAGCCTCAGCAAATAGTTTTCAGAGTACGCTCCCTGACTACGAAACAGTTGCCTATTCTTGTTTTAAGGGTCAGGACAGACCCAGGTGAAAAGGCTCAAACTAGAACCTTTGTTTCCTTAAAGGGCTGCCCCAAAAGTCACAGTGATGAAAGCTACATTCTACAGAATTTGAAATTTCTTTCACTTGAATTGGTTCTGGAGGGTTATTAAAATCCTACTTGTTTAAAACTGAGCTGAAGGTTTAAGCTTGAGAGCTTCCTTTTAACTGAGAGGCAAATACTTTGCCTATCCTTGGAGATGGCTTGAGGCAACTGCAGAAAAGCAGTGAGGCGAGGACCTACACAACTACACAACTCATTAGGAGCCCTGTTTTTGCTTGCTTCAGTTCTCTCCTTCAGAGACGGATCATACATCCCTGTTGATGAAGAAGGACAACAACCGTGACCATCTCCTGTGCTGTATGTCAAACATGGCATAGCTCAGCCTGTCTTCTGCTGCAGCCTGAAGTGAAGGTGGGCTTGTGAATTACTGCTGTTGAGCAGCAGAAGTCAATATTTGGGATCAGCTTCCAGGAGCCCTTTGGAGCAAGCAGGTGTGCATTCATATCTTGCAATACAGGAAAGAGGGAAGCATTCCCGGGCTGAAGCTTAGGAAGCTAGACAAGCAAGGTAGCCCTTCTTAACAGCCCCAAAATTCAAAAGGTATCTTTTTATCCAGCTCACAGGAAATCTCTGGGTTAGGGTTTCATCAATGTCTTTTCACAGAGTTGGAGTGTTCGCAGAGTAGCATCCATCTCCCTGTGTACTTTGACTTTTGTTCTCCACTACCTACCTTGTCTCAGAATATTGTGTTGAAGATACCTTCTCCCAGTGAATACTTTAACCTGTTTGGCTTCTTCCCCTGCTACACATGCGTTACTTCATCGCAGGACTTGGGGTGGGGAAGAATTGTAGCACTGTAAGAATGAAAAATGCTCCTTTTTCTTGTTAATTTGCTAAGGAGTGCCTGGACAAGTGCAGAGCCTGTCAGGGACCAGGAAATTTAGGGGATTATTGGGGAATCATCAATGGAAAAAAAATGTTAGGCAGGAAAGCTTGGTCTTCACTCCTGGAAAAAAAAATCCCCCATGCCAGTTAATGAATTCAAATACTTAATAATCCCAGAATATTTTTAAAAAATCAATCAATCAATTTTTATTATAGCCACAGAGCAAGCAAATAAAAGCATTAAAACAACAACAATAACATAAAAATAAAAGACAGAATTAATATATTGTGATTGGTAGTGGATTGACAGTGGGCAATTAAAGTTTGTCTAATTTTACATACAGCATAGCAGAATTTGGCTACATTCAGCGAAACTACTTTATACTTATTTATATCAGTAGTTGCTTGTAAAAAAGATCAGTAATTAAAAAAAAAATACTCTAAAAAGTATTTTTAAAAAGATACAGTAAAAAAAGATTCATCACTTCCTGGACAGAAATTGTTTCGATTCCTCCTCTTGGGATGCCTACAGAGTATTGCATGCCAAAATAACTAGACTCAGAGACAGTTTTTTTTCCCTCATGCCTTCTCTCTATTGAACACTTAATTCACACAGTTCTGTCTTGTGTCTAAGTACACTATCCATGTAGTATGGCTATATTACTCTTAATCTTCTCATCTGTTCCACTATCTTCTCTATTGGTATCATTATTACAATTATTATCTTTTGTTATTATTATTATTACTTTTGTTGTTTTGCATATACACCGAACACTAACGCACCGGAGACAAATTCCTTGTGTGTCCAATCACACTTGGCCAATAAAGAATTCTATTCCGTTCCATTCCATTCCATTCTATTCTTTCCTGGATATTTGATTTGGTGAAGTGTTATAAATTGAGTCCTTATATAAGATGCAGTAAAGCAGAAGGTAACCTAAAGTCTGAGTGGCCCCCTGTCCATTGAAACAACAGGTAAAAGCATTAAAGGGAATCCGAAAGCACTAGAACTTGGGTAAGAAACAGAACAAGACTCAGCAGTTAAGAAAGTGAATGGGAATCGCTAAGGAAACAATAAGATTCCAGAATACAGTGCAACGTTATTGTGATGGGATTCCCTTGGGTGCAATGTGTCTCCCTTTGAGGCCGCTTCTAATTAGACCAACAGTGAGATACTTGGCCTCAGAGCTCAGGATGCTAAGCCATGCTATGCCAAATGTTTATGCAGTATTTCTTTTACCTATTTACACAATGCATTCCTTTTCTACATTGGCTTGCACAAAACAAATAAAGCAGCAAGAGATTCCCACAATTAAAACAGTAGTTGCTACTTTTTTTAAAAAAAATGCATAAAACAATAGTTTTTAAAATAGTCAGGGTGTTTTATCTTCTGCCAATCCGAATGTATTTTTAACTCCCTGAGTTGAGCAGTTTTGCAGTGGTTTTGCAGCACTGAGTCTCAATAATATATGCACAACTATCTGTTGGACACTGGCCAGCGTGGATGGCTTCATTTCCCCCCTTGTACTCTACATCCAAGAGGCAAACTGAAATCACATTTTGTTAGCACGCCCCAAATGTCTGTGTTGTTCTGAATTTTGCAGATCATTTCTAACAATAAATTTCACATTGGAGTGCCACAACAGGATTGTCCCAGTTCAGAAATTCAAGCCTCGTGCATTCCTGATTATGCACAGATCTCTACTGGGAAATTTCACACTTAGTGCCCAACATCACACACATCCCAAGCCTAGATGATTAAGCCATCAAAAAGAAGACAGTCCTGACCAGTATACCCCTTCTTTTCATCCTAACATGAGCTCCTGAGAAGGACAACCTGGAATTGATTCCTAGGACTTGTAATGCATAATTTACATCACAATTCTGAACTGTCATTGAATTGCTAAATTATTTATGTTTCTGCACTTATGTGACAGATTCCATTTTGTGACATATAGTACAAACGATGAGTTTCTCTAATTTGCTGTTTTGTGCTCTCCCTAAGTCAGAGATCTCCAAACATGGCAACTTTAGACATGTGGACTTCAATTCCCCAAATTCCCCAACTTTAAGACATGTGGACTTCAACTTCCAGAATTCAGGAATTCTGGGAGTTGAAGTCCACATGTCTTAAAATTGCTAAGTTTGGAGATCCATATCCTATATGAAACAAAGCTTACTTTAGCTGTCTTTCCTCTCTATCATGTCCTAGAAAATTAGATTATATGTATACATGACATTTATTTCAGAATTCTGAACGGTCATTGGATAAGCTAAGTGATTCCCATGATTCTTTCCCCAGGCCCTAGAATTATACAAAGTACTGGAAGAGGCAGGTGCAATACACGTTATAACTCCTACATCCTCCTTCATGTTTTGTCACTGGAGAGGTTCTGTTTGTATACCATATATGGGAGAAACCTTAAGGGAACAGTTTTAAGAAACACAAAATAGCTCAGCTTTCAATAAGTATGCAGTGCTCTTTATGCAAAGTAGGACCGCTGTCACCCTCTCCCTTCCCCTTTCTTCCCCTTCTGATATCCTGCACGAATCTTGCATCTAATTCCAATGATTGCCAGACAGCCTTGGATAGGTTATGGGGAGCTGGGTAGCAACACACATCTGGAATACAGCTATCCTGTACAAATGACATTTGTGTAGGCTAGATCCTCCTCTGTGCAGACTATGCAGAGTTTAGCTCCACCAGTTCTACCCAACAGATAATAGCATTGGTTTTGTTCCTAGTAGTATTAAGGCTATTGAGTAAAAATATGATGACATGTAAGTTATGTTTTCAATTTCTTTAGGCAGATCCCTAGATAGCTGGTGGGTTTTGACAAGCACATCATGAATAATGAAGCAAAGACATTTTAATCCCTTGTTTAATTCAAAAGACCCAGCATAACTGTTGGATCCAACTCCAAGGAAACTGCTCATGTTTTGCATAATTCTGATGGAGTTGCCTTGTTTTGTTTTTGCTCTGGGAAATTTCTGCTCTGTTGACTGAAAGTTATCGAACTGTACTTATCTTCTGCACAGTCTCTTCATCACTAATTCATAAATAATAGACTCTTGCCTACACCTTGCCTACTGTTTCTAAGGCTGCTGAATTCTCCACCTTTGTGGAACACCTTCCAAAGTTAAGGGGGGGGGATTTCATTGTTAGAATAATTGCAAAAGAGTCCACTCAGAATGCAGATTTATGGGAAGATAATATTTATTGAAGCTAAGTTCAGGTGACAAGTGAACGACCGTCCTACGCAATTCAACACAGCAAGTGCTAATTCTACTCTTTCTCTTTTTACTAGTGGTTTATATTTCAGCTGATGGATTTCATGTTGGTAATGATTAAAGATCAAACCTCATAGGAGAAAAAAGGTAGCAAGTACAGATAGCACACTAAAGTGTAACTGCCTGGAGAAAACATTAAGTCAAAGAAACCTCATTGCTTAAGTAAATGAGCTAGCTGGCTGAAAAGGAAAAAAAGGGGGGGCAACCATGGACCTGAGGTAGTCTTCTGCAACTAGGTAGTTTAGATCAGTGGTGAGATTAAAAAAAAATTTCACTACCGGTTCTGTGGGCATGGCTTGGTGGGCGTGGCAGGGAAGGATACTGCAAAATCTCCAGTCAGAGGCGGTATTTGCTGGTTCTCCAAACTTCTCAAAATTTCTGCTACCGGTTCTCCAGAACTGGTCAGAACCTGCTGAATGCCACCTCTGGTTTAAATGACCCATTCTATAACTCTAAACTTGGCCTGCGCCATGTTGGCATATATGAATGGGGTCAGATTAGGAGAGGCTGATAAAAAGTACTAGCCCATCAAAGAGGAAAATACTAAAAATGAGTAAAAATTTAGAGGCTGCAAGTAAAACTAATACATTTGCCCAACTTGCTAAGCCTGCTTAGTTTGATCTTGTTTAATTTCTTCTTAGACTACCATGCAAATTCAACTCATTGGGTTAACTTATGTTCAGTGTATTATGCTACCATTAAAAATATTATTAATTATCATTTGAAGTCTTTTTACTCAATGTATTTGGAGGATCTTCCAAATCAAAGAAACATTCAGCTTTATCTCTGTTTTTCAGCCTTGAAACCAATGAACCTAATTTACCTCATTAAAGTGAAGAGCTTCAAAAGAATGTCCACTCTAGATGGTAAGTTCCATGCCTTGGAGCAGAGATCTTTTCACACACACACACACACAGAGAGAGAGACAGAGAAAGACACAGAGAGAGAGACAGAGAGAGAGAGAGACAGAGAGAGAGACAGAGAGAGACAGAGAGAGAGAGAGACAGAGAGAGACAGAGAAAGAGACAGAAACAGAGACAGAGACAGAGAGACAGAGAGAACAACAAATATATAAATTGTGGCATGAGAATAAGCCCCAAGCCAAATAGAGCAAGCAGAATTGTGATCTCAACCATCCTGTGAAATAAACTTATTTTTATCAGTTAGCAAATGATAAATCCCTTTCTGCACTGATGAGAAAGATATTTCCTCAAATATTTTTGCTAGTCCTTCTCTTACTGGATACTTCATCTTATTTATGACAAGTGGCAATCACTGGCATTGACCTTATTATTTCAGATCTCACCCTCATGTTCTCCTAACCATGGCATGAACCACTTTTAGGTGCCATATTATCATGACGTTGAGTTTTTCACTCTCCACCTTGCAGCCAAGGCAGTTTAAAACTATTTCAGTTTTCAAATGGAGATTTCCTTTTTCTCCCAATGTGGGCATGGTCTGGATGATTGTATAGTCCTCATGGATCAGCTAGGATGGCATTCATATGATAGTGAATGTGGGAATACCAATTACCGTGGGGGGGGGGGACCCTGGTAATTTGGTGCTCCTGTCTTCTTCTGGCCCATTTGTTTCATTCCTGGGCCCAAGAGGCTATGCTGTTGCTAATCTTGACTTCAGACTGATGTTTGTCAATGCCAGCCTCATCTTAAATGAAATAGGAAGCATCCATGAGATTATGGATAGATGTGTGGCAAAGCAGGCATGCATTATTGAGACCCAGATGAAGGAGAGTGGGATCATAGATTCTCAGATATCTACTCATCTGGATTTCTGGTCCTGTCCCAATCTCACCATCAGAGAAAGAGAGAAGGGATGGCAAAGATCTCAGTATAACAGAATAACAAAATAACACAGTTGGGCATTGCAAGTCTTCTAGTCTAAACTCAAGCAGATCTTACACCATTTCAAACAAATGATTGTCCCATCTCTTCTGAAAAACCTTCAGTATTGATTGCAGCATCCACAACTTGTTAACACTGATTGTTCTAACTGTCAGGAAATTTCTTCTTAGTTCTAGGTTGGTTCTCTCCTTGATTAGTTTCCATCCATTGCTTCTTGTCCGGCCTCCAAACACTTTGGAGAATAGCTTGACCTCTTCTTCTTTGCGGCAGCCCCTGAGATATTGGAACCCTTCTACCATGTCACCTCTAGTCCTTCTCTTCATCAGACTAGACATACCCAACTTCTGCAACCACTCTTCATATGTTTTAGCCTCCAGTCCCCTAATCATTAAACTGTACTATATATTCCATATGCTTGCTTGAAGCCTGGAGATTTGATAGTTTATGTGGCAACATTGCCAAGCACTTTTAGAGTTACTGAAATTAGAAAAAAAATAACTCAAAAATAATGAATAAGCACACCATCCTCCCACACATGAACAATGAAAAACACAACTTGCGGATCAAGTGTGTGAAGGCAATTTTCACAGGGGATTATTAGGACAAGCAGAGGGGGGAAGTTGAACTTATAGGTTTTAGACTAAAAAAATTACTGACTTCTCTCCCTCTTTTCATCTTCTCCTTTGTCCACATAAATTGCCTCCACCCTTTGAATCAACCCAATTTGTCAGATGTTCCATTTTTATACACCTGCAGGGACTTAAATAATTTGATTTCGATATGGATGTTGATTTTTGCCTCAGTCTTAGGGTTTTGCTTTTTTTTTTTCTTGAAGGTTTTTAGCTTCCATGACATTTCTTTATTATTTTGGAATTGTTTGTGCCAGGCTTCAAAATCAAATTTACAACACAGCTCATCTATTTTTCCCCCTACTACTTTCACCCTCTCCATTGTCTTGTTGCAGGAAATCATCCTTAAGCGGACAGTTTATTTCAGTCACAGCACTCTGAATCTTAAGATTGATTTTATTTGTCATCCTGTTTTAACAAGGAAGCAACGTTTCAGTCGATCAGTCCTGTATGAGAATACTCCATCTCACCCTTATGTTTGTGAAGAAGTTAATCTTTGACATTTAATTATTCTTTGGTATTCACTTCATGTAACCTGACTGACATCAGACTACACAATTTGATTCTTTAGATAACCAACGAAAAAACAAAGACAGAACTTTATATCTTTTTTAATCTGCTTGATTTGCAATAAAAGAGTTTCTAGTTGCTGTGTCGCTCTTTTTGCAAACCCCATTTTTCTTAGACACCAATTTGACAGTATATTTATTTGATTTGTATCAAATCTGTATGCCTGTATCTGTATCTTCTAGAGCCACGGCAGCTTATAACAGCATACTCAAATGTAATACCAAGTGACACAATAAATGAAAAGAATACAATGCAGATCAGCACAAGAACATTATAGCTAATAAGTAACATAAGAGAAAAGACAGTAAATAGTCATTCCCTGATGCCCCTTTAAGAGAGTTTAAACTTTTAACATTTCTGTTAAGACTATCATAGAGAGGCTGATCCAAATTCTAAAGAGAGGTTGTTCTTGAATGTAGGCACCAGTGGCGAAGCATAGCATTCTACTTCTCTGCTCATCTCATAAAAATAAGGCAGCTTCTCTAAAAGTCAGATTTTTATAGTTGTCTAAAAATATGTTAAGGGGAGTTTCATGGGGATATCTGGGGGTAAGCTGTTCCACAGGAAAGGGGCCATCACCAGGAAGGCCTTTAGCAAGACCCCTCTCCCTATCACTAGCTAATAGCTAGTTAGTAGGTACTAGCTAATTAATAACTTTGACCGAAATACTGGTGATAGCTAGTGGTACCCATAAAAATGTTTGATTGGAGGAGACACTCAGTGATTTATGAGTTGAAACCACAAAGAGAGATATTGCTTGCTGATGATATATTTAATCCATTGCAGAGAATTCTAGGTAGCAGCCAAGGGAAGGCTGTGATTACCATTGCATCTCTAGACAAGTTGTACTGAAAGAGTCCAGAGGTAAGGAATAGGATGCCTACATGTTCTATTTTTAGAGGATAGTCCTCAATGGAAAGGGCTGCCAGGGGACAGGCATCCATTTGAAGAAATTCAGTCCATATCCAATTAAGGTTAATGAATCATGAAAGGGGAGAGTGGAAGTCTTGAAGAGGCTCATCAACAGGTAGTGGAGAAAGAGGTCCCAGCTTCAAGATGTAGCAATAGCAATAGCATTTACGTATTGCTTCACAGTGCTTTACAGCCCTCTCTAAGCAGTTTACAGAGTCAGTACATTGCCCCCAGCAATCTGGGTCCACATTTTACTGACTTAGGAAGGATGGAAGGCTGAGTCAATCTTGAGCTGCTGGGAATCAAACCCTGGCAGTTGGCAGAATTAGCCTGCAATACTGCATTCTAACCACTGTACCCTAAAAAATGGCTTAAGAGCCTCTTTCTCCTGATTCCCTTTCCATAGTAAGATGGGAGCAGGCTTTTAGTCCTGTGGCAAGATATAGGCAATTTCACCACGGGACTGCCAGCTACAACTTCTCTGCCTGAATTTTCCCATCAATTAATTGTTCACTGCTACACAAAATAGATGAATAGATGACCCATTCTGGAAAAAGTCCTAAATTATAAGGTGCAGGATCTTGCTCCATGTATTGTGTTTGAGCTATCACCAGGCCATGACCTGGTCATGAACATTGCAGGTAGTCCTTGACTTACCATTCATTTAGTGACCATTCAAAATTATAACAGCACTGAAAAAAGTAATTTATGAGAGTTTTTCACACAACTGTTGCAGCATTCTCATGGTCACATGATCAAAATTTGCATTCTTGGCAACTGGCATATATTTATGATGGTTGTAATGTCCTGGGGTCATGTAATCACTTTTTGCGACCTTCTAACAAGCAAACTCAATGTGGAAGCCAGATTCACTTAACAAACATGTTAGTAACTTAACAACTGCAGTGATTCACTTAAAAACTGTGCAGGAAAGGTTCGCTTCACAACAAAATTTTTTGCCTCAGTTGTGATCGTAAATTGAGAACTACCTGTATATGCAAAGTAGACTGAAAATTGCAAAAAAAAATGCAATTAGGTTAAATCCTTAGCAGGTCCAAAGGAACTGCTTGCAATTTGGATGCCTAGAGTCACATCTATTGGACAAGGCTTCACTTATTAAACAAGTCAGTTTTTTAGCAACATATTTCCTTACTTTGCCAAATCTACCCACATGCCTACTTAGAGGTGGAAGCTAAGCAAATTTTCATCTTGTGAGCTGCCATTCAAAAAGAATATTTCTAAAAGAAAATAGTAGGTCAAGTGCAGAACTAATTTTATTTTTTGGTGCATTATAACCCTGAGATGCCACTTTGGGGCAACCTGTTTTGCAGGAAATCTAACATGAACTTAATAAGACCCACTGCCATTAATAGGGAATACGAAGGTTAATTAGAAGCTTCTCTGCAGTGTTTCAAGCATTTTTGAAGGGGGGGGGGGGGCTCTTTTGAGAGAAAGCAAACTGTATTAGAGCTTTTTGTGTAAGGCATTGCCAAGTCAACTAACTTGATGGAATATAGAATTGTGAGAAAAGAAATAATAAATAATAACACATGAGGTCAGAGGCATTAAATTGGTTTTGCAAAGGACCTTTTCTGTCCAGGCTCAGAACTAAAATTGGATTTGATTGTTTTTGGGAAGAGAAGACCCAAACACACTTTGGGGAGAAGAAAGAATATCCCCCCGCCCCAGTCAGAACTTTTCCTAGAAGCTCTCTAAACCCTAACCCCCTCTTCATTGACTTCAGCCTTGCTCCTCTTCCTCTCCCTCCCTCTTCTAGACCAGGGGAGTCACAGACTGCTGGCTAGCAGCTCTCAAGAATTGGAGGAAACTGAGGTGACCATCAGCTCTTTCCTCAGCATACACTGATTCCAGATAGGTGGCCACCTTTGTCCCTTGCTTGGATCGATTCTTCCTTCCTTTCTTCCTCCCTTCCCTTATTTATCTCCTTCCTTCTCTTACTTATCTCCTCCCTCCCTCCTCCATCTCCTTACTTCTCCTTCCTTTCTTCCTCCCTCCCTCTTTCACTTATCTATTTCCTTCTTTATCTCCTTCTTTCTCATTTATTTCCTCCCTCCCTCCCTTTATCTCTGCCTTTCCTTTCTCCCCTTTCCTTCCTTCCTCTTATCTCCTTCCTTCCTCTTATCTCCTTCCCCCTCAATTAACTCCTTCCTCCCTTCTTTCTTTCCTTCCTCTTATCTCTCTCCTTCCTCATTTATCTCCTTCCTTCCTTCCTCTTATCTCCTTCCCCCCTCATTTATCACCTTCCTTCCTTCCTTCCTTCCTTCTTCTTATCTCCTTCCTTCCTTCCTCTTATCTCCTTCCCCCCTCATTTATCTCCTTCCTTCTTTTCTTCCTTCCTCATTTATCTCCTTCCTTCTTTCCTTCCTTCCTCTTATCTCCTTCCTTCCTCATTTATCTCCTTCCTTCCTTCCGCCTCACGGAGCCTCCCCTGGCGCCGTCCCCGTCTTCCCTGGCAGCGACTCCCTGCTCCCGCCCCGAGGAAGGCGAAGGATAAAACCCCCCGCGTTGGAGCAGCGGCACCAGCCAGAGACCGCCGCCGCCGCCGCCGCAGCGCGCTTCCCGCTTTTCCAGCGGGGCGGAAAGAGCGGCTTCTCATTGCTTCGCTTTTTGGTGACCGCCGCTTCTCTCACCCTGCTTGGGTCGGACGGAGCACCTGCTCAACCGAAGGTCCGAGGCTGTAAAAAGTAGCCTGTATTGCGGGTTTGGATGGGGCTGGGGAGGGAGACCCGGAGCAGGGAAACGTGTAGGAGGCTGAATCGGCGGCGAAAAATCCTCTGGGGCATCTTCCTCCAGACTCTTGGCGGGAGAAGGAGCCATTGGGCGGGGAGGATAAGGCCGGGGTCCAGGTTGTTGTTTTTTTTTAATTGGGGGGCGGGCTCTTGGATCCCCATTGGAAATCCCGAGGCTGCATTTGCTTTGAACTGGAAGGCGGCTGTGGCGGGTTCCAGTCCGCTTGCGAACCCGGCGCGAATGTATTTGCGAAAGCGCGCGCGCGTGAGTAGACCCGACGCAGAATTCGAATCGGGCGCCGCTAGAGAGGCAACTAACCCCCGCCTTCCGTGCGAGACTCGGACGCAGGGCTCCCCAGAGTTGCACTTTGGAGGCAAGGAGGTGGGGGGCGAAAGCTGGGGCGACGCTGTCTGAATCCTCTTTCAGGAGCGCCGATGGGCATAAGAAGCGCCTCTGTGGGAGCCCCAGGAAAGCGCGCCCTAGGGCGAAAGTGCCTTGATAGCGGCAGCCTTCAGACGTGCAGGGCCCTTTTGGAAACTTCTGAATGTAGCCTCGCTGTCACGAGTTTGGCGAAATGTCGGGAAAGTTGTCTGAATGGCTCCCAGAGGTTTCATGCAAACCCAAAGGAGTCTAAAGGAATCGCTAAAGAAAGGGGTCTAATCTTGCTCCTACCCCTAGTACTTTCCTTGCTTGTTGTGAAGAAATCGCTAGTCCCTGTGGTTTTTCTCAAGTAGTGCTTGATTCCTGCCCTACTTATGCTTTTTAAAAAGAAGTTCTCATATTTGTCTTCATTTTGTTGTTTCCTGAGCAGACCAGAGTCATAAGGATTGGGGCAGGGTGCAGATGTTTAATGGAGACATAATTTGACCTGTGAAGGAATAAGGCTGGCTGGCTGGGTGATCTTGGTGATGGAGAAATCGGGCTAGAAGCTTTTACCTACACAATCTTAAAATCTGGAAAGGGGTTGCCGATCATTAGCTTTAGCACCCTAATAATAAACATGGTAAAAGGAAAGCAGATCAGATGTATCCTTTATAGCTCAGATTGGGAGGTCTTCTAAGTGGCCAAGGGGTCAAAGAACAATCAAGATTTTAGCTGTAAAAAAAAAACACTCTTCTGCAGGATAACATATCTTGTCTGCTCCTTTTCAGCAGGGGATGGTAGAGGGGCTATAATTATGGGGCTCTTGCCCCATAAGATTTTGTGAAACAAATTCCACATGAAATGGCATGGAACAGCCATTTTTGGGGGAAAGGATATTATAATTTCATACAGTTGATGGTGGGGTGGTAGTGGTTCAGTGGTGGGATTCAAATTTTTTTACTACTGGCTCTGTGGGCATGGCTTGGTGGGTGTGGCAGGGGAAGGATACTGTAAAATCTCTAGTCAGAGGTGGTATTTGCTGGGTTTCCGAACTACTCAAAATTTCCACTACCGGTTTTCCGGAATTGGTCAGAACCTGCTGAATGCCATCTCTGGTTCCAATATAACAATTTGATGTTAATTAGAGCATCTTTCAAAGTGACCGTTCAAAAAAGATTTCATGGGTATCACAAATTATAGTTGATTTAATTTTAAATAATAGGGTTATGACTAGGGAACTAACTAAGACCAGGGAAATAATTCTTGAACTTGCATTCGTTGCAGCATTCAAGATATTTCTGTATCCCAGATTTGTACATTTCTGAAGACATTGGAGAAAGAGTTGAGGCTGTAAATCTTGCAAGAGATGTAAACATGGAAATCTTCGGTGTGTGGACAATTTAGAAAAGAGTATCATAAATTGATTGGGCCCATTGCCCATTGAAAGCATTGGAATTTGTCCAAATACATAAGCAGGTTTCAGCTTATGATAGAATTTAGCTTTGAAGCTAAGCAGGATTGAACCTGGTTAGTATTTGAATGGGAAATCTCCAGACCAGAGAATCCATGGTCTAAACTGGGAAATCTTGAGATAAGTAGGTATCAACCATGATGTGAGAGCATCTTTTGCTTAAATAAATTCATTTGTGAGCAGACTCCCTTTGGCCGGGAAGTTTATGATATCAGTTGATTTGATAGATCTTCTCTGAGAACAGGCGGTGATATCTGAAGCCAGGAAATAATTGCTATTTCTTATCTGTAGTCTGACAGATTGGTTAGAAAAAAGTTAGGATTTTTTTTTTTTCTAGAAGATTCTTGCAGATATGGCAATAAAAATACTGGCGAGGGGGAGGTGAGACCAGATGGTGATACACACTAAGCAACACTTTGACATGCTCAGAATAGTTTGTGCTCACACAAGGCCAGGTGATCCTGCTGGTTTTGTCCCATCCTGAGAAAGGAAATAGTCTAATGAAAGGATTGTGATGCTGAACAACTACCCACCCCACCCCCGCCATCCTTTTGCTTAAAGTTGCAACTTCCGGCAGTTAATTTTCTTGAAAGATGAAAATATTGAAATCCAGCAATTCTGTTGGATAATGTCTAATGTGGCCCAAAAGACAGAGAGAACATGCGTGATGATGGAAATGCCTTGAGTAAGGCTGGCCAGCTGACAGAACATCTACTAGGTCTTCCCAGTTCCCACAGCCTACCATATTCTTATTGCTTTCTTTTTATTTGGAGATGTTTAGTGTCCTGAGTTGGGCCTTCTGAATTAGCGCAGACTTGTAACACTTAAACTAACTCTTCACTACTGCATACAGTTGGATTCCTTCAGATCTGCACATATTCAAATTTCAGATGTAGTAAGCCTCTGAACAGTCAACTTCTGTAGTCCTACACATAACCTTTAATAGGCATATAAGTATAAGTATGCTAAGCTTATTCCTGGGATTGCTGCAGAAGGATACTTCCTGTAACAAGATTCAGAAAACTAAGCCAAGTTGAACCTGATTAGGATTTGGAGGGAAAAACCAAGAGATATTTCTGCTTGGAATGATCCAAGAATCAACGGTTCCCATGTTCTTTTTGCAGAAGCACTCTGATTAGTGCGAATCAGTGATGTGACGTCAATGCAATGACTGTTTCCAAAGCCATTTTCCATTCGTTCTAAAATAGTTCCAATTTTTAAAAAAGTCAAACAGGTACAGTAATTCAAGATAGGGACTTTCAGATGGTTTCATGTGGATAGTATTCAAAATATATTGAATTAGATTGTAGCATTGAACCCACCTTTGCTGATTTAAAGCTAACTAGGTGAGGTCTGATTAATGCCATTAGAAAATCTAGGACTGTAGGCTAGAGAACAAAAAGCAAGCTGTACAAAATAAAATAAAATAGCAAATCACTCTCCTATTGCTGTTACGCCAAAACTGGGAATGTGTCCATAAAATTACCAGAAATTGATCATGAGTCAGAAACAGATTTTAGAATTAATAGAACATTAGTCCAAACTTCTATTCTCCTGCTTCTTTTCTGAAAGGAATACAATCCAGGGTGCTCTGTAACAGAAACAACACTAAAAAAGACTTATTAAAAATCAGTTTAGAAAAATTTTGAGTATAAGAGTACTCAGGCCTAAAATTGTACCTTATACTAAAAATATTACTCAAACTTTCAAGGCTAAGCTATTTATTATACACTGTCAGATACAGTGAGCTATTAAGTTGTAGCCTTGAAGGTCTGGGGTCTTCTAATTTCATTTTATTGAAACTTTAAGTTATCTTTATCAGATTAAAAACGATCTCATTAAAAATTCATGTTTGTGGAAGATATAAAGGGCTTTCAAGAAAAGTCTTGTTAAAGCGACTGGAAGGTAAGGGAAGAAAAGACAAGTGGAAGGGAGGAAAGAAAGATTAGCAGGCTTAATGGCAATGATTGACAGTCAATACAGGTAGTCCTCATAAGGATCCTTGAAGCACATTATGCAAAATAGTTTAAAGCCTATATTATTGCCTATAGTCTACAATGAGTTGGAGAAATCCCAGAATAGTAGAAGGGATTTTTGAACATGGAAATGACGTCCCCCCCCCCCCCCCGCCATGTTGAATGGTGTATAAAATGGGAAGTAACAGAGCGAGCCTTTTCATCTACTGATACCATCCATCTTTTAGGATAGTGCCACCTCCCCAAACCTTTGGGCATCAGGGACCAGTTCTGTGGAGAGTTTTTTCTGTGGACTGGAAGGGGCGTGGTTCGTGTGCTGCCTGCATCCCACGGATGGGGCTTCGCTTTTTTTGCAAGCTTTGCCCCCACAGTGCCTATATTTTCTTTCTTTCTCATTAGAATTCACAAAACAGCACATGGTTTGGGCTAATTTTAGTGATTCCTTTGTAGGTGGGACTACTTCACTGCTGCATCGTGGCTTAAATTATGTATGAAGTGACACAGAGTTGCTGACTACCATTGGTTGGGGCTGAAGAAATCACTGGTTGCCCCCACATTTCTATTATGTTTAAAGGTGTCTTTAAAAAAATTACAGGGACTTTTATAACCTTAATTTAAATCAGAACAGTTAAAAAACTACTTTCTTTAGGAAGAATCATGCCAAAAAAGGAAGAACTAAGCCATAGGACTGTAAAAGTATTCATGACAAAGAAGATTCACATTGTGACTCCAATTACTTTAGTTATAATTCTTCTTATCGTTTCCTTACAGACAAAATATGTTCTGAAATAGCTCAGGCAGTGCTCTCTGTACACAGGCATTATCTCTTGGGCAATTGTCCTTGAGCAAAAGGACTTGTCTTTAAATTAAAAAAAAAAACAGGTCTTTCAGTGTGTGTGTGTTTTGTATTTTAAAGACTGGCAAATTCATGAGGCCATGAATTTTTCCTTTATTTCCTTTATTTTTATTAAGATTATAATTACAGTAGTAAATACAAACTAAAGAAGGATAAAGGGAAGAAGATGCAGAAAAGAATAGGAAAAAATAAATATATATAAAAAGAAAAGTATATGAAGGAAAAAAGCAGTATATAAGAAAGTAACAGCCAATTATCATCACAAGTATAAACAATTTTAGTGACTTATCTCCTCTTAATGCACAACAAATAATTTCTTTTCACACCACATCTCTTAACTATAAACAAATTTATAAACTTTCACCATTTCAGTCCTGGTGTCTTCAAAAGTCCATTAAGAGTTACTGGAAATAGCAATGCATCTATGTTAAACTTTATCAAATAAACTAACTTTATATTCTTTCCCTTCTAATAATCTTGAACTTTATTCAAATAAGGAGAACTTGATGTCTCTATTTCTTTCAGTTTTTTCCTTTGTTCTAGGTCTCAAGATTCTTCAAAATTTCAACAAGCTTGCTTGCAAATCCAATATAGGAAAATTATCCAGGTCACTGTATAGCCAAGTTTATTGTTTGTATATCCTTTCTAATTACTAAAACATCCTGTTTCTTTTATATTTGAGTATAACATCTTTATTCCAATTCATTCATTATGGCTTGCATTTGTGCAAGCACATTCAATGCAGTCTCAATCTTGTCAGGAAAAACTTGTTTCTCTTTCATAATTTTAGACACAATGTCTTCATAGAGGCAGATGTCTCTTTTGACACTATTAATGTTAATATCTCATTTTTCAAAAATATCTTTCAATATGTCCAACTTGGAAAATTTTATTCTGTTCTATCATTGTAAGGAGGGAAACTCACATACTGCTGTGATACTTGTCAATACAAAGATTTTTAATAGTTGAAAAGCGGTTAACAAACAATTTCAGAAAGTGATTAGAAAAAGAATTATGGGAATCAGTGTCCTTTCAAAGGTGCTGACTATCCTGATTTGATCAAGATTCCCTCCACTTTTCATTAAAAAGTCTTCAGCCATTTCTTCCTCCATGCTGTAAATTGCTGTGGATCGTAACCAACTTCATTAGATGCATGGTATACAATCCTAAGTGAGAACCTTAATCTATACTGTGAGATGTTTACAAAATTGACTATGGCTGTTCGCAAAACAGTTGTGGATTGTTGCACACATGTAGTGGGGTAATGGCCTTTGTCTCTGTTTAATCTTTGAATAGTAAAATTAAATCTTTCAATTAATTCTAATTTAGCTAATTTTGGCTTATAATTCTTTGCAATTCAATGTCAGGATTTTAGAAGTATTCCATTCACAGGATTTTTGCCATTTCTGATACCATATTTATCATTTTGCACAGGGGCTGGCCAGTTGTGGGATTTATTTATTTTTTACTACTGGTTCTGTGGGCGTGGCTTAGTGGCGTGGCAGGAGAAGGATACTGTAAAATCTCCAGTCAGACATGGAATTTGCCGGTTCTCTGAACTACTCAAAATTTCCACTAGTGGTTCTCCAGAACTGATCAAAACCTGCTGAATACTACTTCTGGGGCTGGTCCATGTGAGCAACATACAAAACATTGGGTCACTGCTGACCAACCGTGAACAACAACACATTAGAAGAAAAGTGGACATATCAATCCAGATCTGACGGGTGACTTTCCTATAGTGTTTTGTAGAATAAATACAGGGTCAGAATTGGTATTTGTTGGAGAAAGCTCATGATGAAATTAGGTTGTGGTTTCAGATTCTGTTTCAAATACTGCAGTGGATAGCTGCATCTTAGTCCTCCATGCTCATCTAGCCTCTGTTCTGGCCATACAATGGAGGAAGAGGCGAGTTGTCCAATTATTTTCTGTATAGGAGATTGGAGCAACTAGCTCATTTCTTTCAGCACTGCAACATTAATTTGCTACATGAAATAATGCCATACTGTCATTGAATGCTTGGAGAACATGAATCTACTAATCCAAACCAGATACCACCATCTCTTTTTCATGAAGAATATGTTCTGAAGACATTATTCTTCAGCTTGGGAATTGATAAGCCCATATCTTTAAAATAAATGTCAACCAGAGCTATATTCCATCTTTGTGGGTGTGGATCCTTTGCATATCTGTTTTGTAGGTAAAAAGATGATTATCTGCTATCCTTTTTCCCTCATTTTGTAGCGGTAGAAATAGAACAGTTACCACAAGTCTGTGAGTTTAGCCAAGAGTGAGGAAAACTCCCTCAACCCATCGAGGGTCAATTTAATGACCAATTAGGATTACAGATGTGGTCATGTGACATGGACTACATTTCCCAGGATACCTTAACTACATTTACCATGATGCATTCCCTTAAGGGGACAGCTCACAATTGCTACCTAACTATCCAATTCCCATTAACTCTAAACTGTCTGGGCAGCACAGTCCAAGAGCTGTAAATTGAAGTAGCAGACTGGTGATTTTTCTAACTTTGTTCAGGAGCTTTGTGTGCAGCAAATGTTCCAACCACTATAATACTTAGCTTTGAGGATGGAGTGCATCTGATAATTTGGCTTGATGTGCTTAATGGCAAATGGCCCTTTTGCCAAATAGCAGACCTACGCAAGGAAATCTGCCAGGATCAGCATGTGTTTTCTTAACAGAGGTGGCTTATGAACAAAGCCAGTGGTTTTGCAGAGATTCTGCAAACGGCTAAACAATGTCATAAAGAATGGACATGAACCACTTTGTTAGTTTGTGTACAATATGTACAACTGAAAAATAGTTTATTCAGTTACAAGTAATCCTCAACTTACAACCACAATTGAGCCCAAAATTTTAGTTGTTAAGTGCCTCATTTTACAACCTTTTTGCCATAGTTGTTAAATGAATCACTGCAGCTGGTGAGTCATGAGGTCATTAAGCAAATGGCTTCCCCTACTGACTTCACTTGTTAGGAGCCAGCTGGGAAGGTTACAGATGATGATTACTTGACTACAAAACAGTGCAACAGTCAAAAATACATACCAGTTGCCAAGTGTCTGAATTTTGATCACGTGACCATGAAGATGCTGCAGGTTCATAAGTGTGAAAAATCATCATAAGTCACTTTCAGTGCTATTCTTACTTTGAATGATCACTAAATGAATAATTATAAGTCAAGGACTATAGTCAATTGAATCGCATTATCTGCTACAATGATGGTTTCTTTCTAAGCAATAATAACTCTTGCCTTTCTCCATACATCGATCCTGGCTTGCTTCAGCGCAATTTATCTTTTTGGATATTTTGCAAATGTCTTTATTACATTTCATAAACAAATATTAAAATACAAAGTAAATAAAGGGGAGAAAAGAGGAGGGGAATAACAAGACAGATTAAAAAGTGGCACCATGAATACATTGAACAAATTTGCATATATAAAACAAAAGCGACCTCCAACATTTTTCAATTTAAAGATAATACAACATAACCTCTCTCTTTAAAAAAACTTTCAATATTTCAATATTTATATTACATTCAATATTATAAATATATATTCAATATATTAAAATACCAGTGACACTCTTAAAAACCAATATATTCTTCTAATTTTGATCTAACTTATAAGAAATTTCAAATGGGAATAACTATATATTTTAAAAAATCTTTAATCTTAACTTTAACCACATTATTTCCATATTCAGATCAGATTTAATCTTCAAGTCCCAAAATCAAAAGTTGATTTTTATATAATGTATCTTTTTGAAATAGAGTCATTCTTTGATACTCTTCTGATCTTCGTCTCCTCTTCAAATAAAACTAATACAGGAGCAGAACTACATCAGAAAGCTATTTAACTGATTTTAACATAACAGAGAGTGCAAACCCAGGCTGGGCTAATTGAGTAAATCATGGTTCAAAGTGAGACCAATTTGGTCTGATGTTTTAAGAGAGATTGTGAGTTCTAGTCCAACTTTGAGCATGTAAGCTGGCTGGGTGACTTTGGACCAGTTACTCTTTCTCTCAGCCTAACCTTTAACCCCCCTCATAGGGTTGTTGTCATGGGGAAAATAGAATGAGGGAAGTGTAATGAATATGTTTGTTACCTTAGGTTATTTATAAAAAGTGGGAGAGGAGAGGGAGGAAGGGAGGGAGGGAGGGAGAGATGATAGTACAAATCCAGCCAAATAGTTCCAGGAGTATCTTAAGTCCACTTTCCCTTTGTTTAATGCAATGGACTGGTTGAGGAATTTGCCTTGGAGTGCAATTCTCATTCAGTGAACTATTTGGTCTACGGATTTTACAACAACAAAACATTAGAACTCACCAACTGCTCAGATTCTTCTGTCCTTTGCCCTCCAAGTAAAATTCATCTATTCTACACTATCTTTTTAGTTTTATTCCACTTAATTTATTAGTTAATTTTTTATTGAATCTCACTCACTCCCTTGTGTGGAAGCATGCTATGAACAATTGAAGATTACGAACATTGTAATATTTATTTTGCAAGATGATTTGGCTGTTTCAGCATCAGCTTTGGATCTATCTTGACACAATGTTCATTTAACAAAAAAGGAACTTTGGTTTCACTAGAAGATCATGCCTAATAATATAATTAATAGTATATTGATTCCAGAAGATAGAGAAGCTATCTTTGAATCATTTGTTCTATCCTGTTTAAAATAGAAAGAGGTTAAATCAGTAATCTTTTATTAATTGAACAAAATCTATTCTAGCTAAGAAGATATTCAATTGTCATCTAAAGACAGCCCTCTTCATCTGAGGCAGTGATGTGCCAGAGGTCTTGTTTATCTTTAAAACTGAAGAGTCACACATTTGAAAGCATCACAATTTAGAGAAGAAATGCAATATTTGCTTGCAAAACATCTAAATCCCAGGCACTCCAGGTGGATGTTGAAAAGGCCGAATGGGTTTTGCTGCCAATTGGAGTAGAAAACCATCTTAGATCAAACAATAATCTGACACATCTCAGGATAAGTCCTTTTATACCAATAGGGAGGTGGTGGTGTTTTTAAGCTTCATTGGCTTCCTGACAAACGTCCATCAAAATACTTCACAGAGAAGGAATACGGGGCGTATATTAAATGTGTCCCGTGGCTGGCATGCTGAAATTCTAGACCTAGAAAATCTAGATCTAGCTGCCTTCGGTCCAATCTAAGTATAGTATATAAAATCATACATTGCAATGTCCTACCTGTCAATGAATACTTCAGCTTCAACCATAACAACACAAGAGCAAACAATAGATACAAACTCAAGGTTAATCGCACCAGACTTGATTGTAGGAAATACGACTTCAACAACAGAATGGTCAATGTCTGGAATACTCTACCTGACTCTGGTTTCTTCCTCAAACCACAAAATCTTTAACCGTATACTGTCTACTATTGACCTCATCCCTTCCCTAAGAAGTCTGTAGGGGGCGTGCATAAGCACACCAACATACCTACCGCCCCTGTCCTATTGCTTCTTTTATTTTTTAATTTTTCTTATATGTATCCATGTATTAATAACTATGTTTTTATTTATACCTATTATCTTGTAAGCAATTGACAAAAATAAATAAATAATAAAATAAATAAAAAAATAAAACTTATTCCAGAAAATAGGTAAGGTAAGAATAAAACTGAATTTCACCTGGATTAAAGTTAAATCTTAATTTACATATTTATACTGGCAACTCTTCAAATCACTGTTTTTCCGCTCTGCTGTGTATTCATTGCATGTTTTTAACCATAGAAAATAAAACTGCTGTTGCCCTTCACATTTAGATGCCTCTTAATTAGTTTCAGTTGACTTTGTTGGGTCCTGGCCTCTTCCTCCTCTGCATAAAGTAAGATGAAATTAAACTGTTGTAGAATTGTTGTTAGGATGAAAATAATAGGATGAACAGTGTATGGCATATAGGAATCCATTGGGAAACTGATAAAAAAAGAGTTTTTTCTCAGTTTTGACTGTCAGATCACAACAATAAGGTTGGTGCTAGAAATATTACAAGAGGATGGGTATGGACAGAAGCGTTGAGAGTGTCCTGCCTATCTTTGGCATTTCATGTTTGAGATGCAAAGGCCCAGGTAACCTTGGAACAACCCAGGGGGAGATTTGATTGTCAATTCCAGGACCAAATGACCTTTTTGCGGTACTAGACAGCTTCCTTCCCACTTCATTTCAGTTGGAAATTAATTTGTGACTTCGGCAATCAGAGCAGCTATTTTACCTTAATGGCTTCCAAATTTGCATGGAAGTTTGAAAAAAAGATTTTTTGCCAAATTGGAGGTTTTCCATCAAAATGATGAAAGTCAAATTATGCCAGCGTACTCTGAGCTGTGCCCATTTTATATATGTGTGGACATCCCAGTGCACATACAAAAAGGGTGAATCTTGTGTCTCAAGAGTATAGTGCTGCTTTTCTCTCTGAAAAGAGATGGACTGAGTACTAGAGCCATTTTAACATTCCCAGTATTTGTAAAGATGTTTTATTCCAAGGATTGTTATTTAGATTTCAGTCCTTATTCCTGAAGAGAGAATAGAGAGAAAAATGTTTAGCATGATGTACAACAAAAAAAACAGGAAAGAAAATATAACTTCACCTAAAATAGACTTACTGTTAGTTTTTTTTAAATTTTGGTATCTTGACTATCATTGAATTTTAAAGAATGAAAACAAAAGGCATTACTGTACTCTTACCATGCTGGAAGTCCCATTGAATTAATATGGACTGATTTTTGCAGTAGCAGCAAACATAGTGGATCACTTCTGATGTGCAAGGAAACATTTGACAATAGAATGGGCGGTAAATGCTAAAAAATAAATGGGAACAAATTCAGCTACAGACAACATGAGGAAAATGGATCCAAAAGCACTGAAAATGAAGAAATTGTTGCATAGCAAAAGAGAAAAAAATGCAGAAAAATTACAGAAAGCAACATAAGGCATTATAGACAATAATTATTTTATCTACCAATTATCTGGCTTTGAGATGAGAGCTAATTTCAAAAGGTCCTTGTCAGATAATTTGCATTCCTTCAGTTCTTTCTTTCCCTTAATTCTAGCTATTTGTTCTTATCCTTTAAATTTCTCCCCATCTGGAATAGTCCCTTACTGGAAAAGCCTCAAGATGGCTGTCACCTTGATTTAAACAGAATTTACTCCCAGAGGGGTTTTTATGGGATTGCAACCTACAGGCTTCTGTTTCAAGCTGATGTGTGGATGATGGGGGAATTGCTGGGTCTTCAAACTGAAAATATTTAGACTTCAAAGGAAAAAAAATGACCTGAATGTATGGAATAGAATAGCAAATAAGGCCAGTGGACATGTTCCATCACTAGTAGCTGAAAGACTGCAAATGATAAGTTGATTCTCCCACCCCATCTATTCAGTCCATCTGGAGTTCATTTGCAAAGCATTGGAAAACTTGTTCCAACTGAAATTGATCAGGATTCTAGGTATACAAGCAGTCTAATTAATCCAATTTCACCTGCAGAGGACACAACATTCCTTTTGACAAAGATTGCCCTGACAACAATGATTTCCTTTTTATTTGCAAATCCTCCTTCCTGGAGCTCTTCTGTGCAATTTCTCAGTGCCTCCTCCCTTGCCTGCTTCTACCCAACTGCCCCTATGTAATATTGATGTCCTCTGCTTATGGCTGGCACCATCGACAGAGCAACATCAGAGACAGTGCCAGTCATAAGCCATGGACATCAATATTACATAGGGGCAGCTGGGCAGAGGTGAGAATAGCATGGAGCTTTTAAGAAGGAGCCTGCAAAGAGTGAGGTTGATGCCAGTTGACATGACAGACAACTAAAATATGGAGGTTTCACAGCAAAAAATTAGCGATTGGTTCATTACAAGTTTTATATGGCCAGCTGGCTTTACATCTCTGGGTCACTTGCAGCAATGCAACCTCCTCCTCTTAAGAAAACCCTGATAAAATCAATTATTAACAAAAGGATATAGCTAAAAATACAAAGACTGCAAGAAGGGGGCTTGCTTCAATTCCCCTGATAATTTGTCACACCCTCAATGGAGAAAGCACTGGTCCTTGAGCCCAAATGCATCCTTGGCTGAACTCACAAAAGGCTCTGACCTAAAAGTGGGCATTCATGGGAAGCTTGGGGTGATACTCGTGTAACATTTCAAGCATCACAGGGAACATCTTGATCTGAAAAGCAAGTACTTACCAACTGTTTCTTCAGGAGGACAATGTGTAATTTTAGGCACCATTCACCATATTTTGGGCCAGCTGCAACTTTTGCATCAAGTTCAAGGGCTGCCCCATAAAAAAGCCCTCCAACAAGTAGCCATGGTCATTGTCATCTGTCTAGCTATTATCCAGACATTAAAACTTGCTTTCTTTCAAAAGGTGTTTTTAGAATACAACTTCACAAATTCAGCCTGTTGTCAGGATCAGGACAAAGTAGCCCATTACTTACAAAACATGAGTCTTTCCAGCTTGATACTTTTCAGCTGTAGTAGAAGTAATTTCCCTGAATGCCGAGAGAGCATTTCTTATTGTTTATTATAACCTCAGCACTTGCAGTTTGTCTAAACTTGGAAGTTAAGGAAAGCTAGCCAGTACTAGGATGAGAAACCATTGCAAACTCCAAGATTGTGGGCAAGATAGGGAAGAAAACAACAGCAAGACTTCCAAGAAAACTATACAGGTGAATTAATGTCCTTGGTGGGATGTCTTATCTTTTTAATGGGCTCATATAGTAAGTTTCACTAGCCTGGCGTTTCCTCCAGATACACACCAAAGTGAAAGATAAATAACATATATACTACTTATACATTGCTAGTCTTGTACAATTATTTTTGACCAACATATTCATTCTAATACATATACAATATTTCATTCCGGGTCTACTTAGGCTAGTTATTTCATATTCTGACTCCCACCTCTTAATTCCAGCCATTTGTAATATCTGTTCCATCTGTCTCCCCTTTGTTTTTTAATTCTAATGTTAATCTGTCCAATTCTGCTACAAACTAATATCTTCTTTATTATCTCCTTTTCTGAAGGGGTGTTTTCACTTTTCCATTGCTGGGTGTATACCATTCTCGCTGCCGTCAGAATGTGTAATATTAGGTATATTGACCCTTTAGGTATATGACCCATCTGTCATAATTCCTAATAGAAATATTTCTGGTTTAAATTCTATACATTGTCCAACCATTTTTTTAACCACATCTGGATTTGTCGCCAAAATTTCCTTGCTTTTTTACAAGTCTACCACATGAGTATGTACCAGGTGATTATTTACATTTCCAACATTTCAAGGATGTGTTACTAAACTTTTTAGCCAATCTTGCCAAAGAAAATGCCACCTGTAAAACACAGGATGGTCACATTTATATACCTATATATAAATAATAAAAAATATATTAACTATATATTAGAGGGCTTACTGTTCTGTTTTGTAACTTGTTCTGATAGCCAACTTTTACTTCTGGAAAGATGTCCATTTATTTTGGCATACCATTTTGAAGGAAGCCAATAGAGATCCATAGCCAAAGGAAAAAATATTATTTTGGTGATGTTCTAGCAGGGATTTAAGCCCATCTCCCACTGTTGTTTATGCAATAATGAGAAGATGTATATCTAGTAGTAAATAAAAATATTTTGGATTCAAAGTTCTCTCATTCCTCAGCTCTTGTCTTGATAGAAAGAAAATGCGATCACTCGGGAATTACCTTTTGTGCCCACTCAGCCAATGTAAATCTAATAAGATTTTGAAAATGTCAGTTGTTTGATTCTAACACCACCCCCAAAGACAGCTCTAAGGTTAAAAAGGAGCGTTTTAAAAAAGGAAACTGGAAATCCACTCCAAAACATCTGAAAATGCCCCCTGTGCAAAAATAACAAACACATTTTTTGTGTTGCAGTGGAGTTTGAACTGAACAGCCTTGGCATTAGGCAAGATTTTCTGTGCTTTATTTAGCACATTGTACAGTACGTGTATATCATGTCCTCAGTGTGCCAGGACTCAGAACTGAATTTAATGGCAGTTGCTGAGAGTAAAATCCACAAATCATTGAAAGCTAATTTACTGGCATTTGACCAACTGATGGCTCTGTCCTTTGGATAAAGTATTCTTTGATTTCCCTCCAGTTCACTTCAGAAGAGCCACGACTAAATCATGAGGGATGCTGAAGGGGTGTCATTTCTGATGTACTGGATCTTTTCAAGATTACCTCAACATGGCCGTCATATTTGATTGATCTCTTGAAATGTGTAAAAAACGGCCTTGCCTGCCAGCATGCATAGGAATTAGAGGTTTAATTATGAAAACCCATGTTCTCACTGTAAATGGATCCAATAATGTTAAACAAGGTTCTCAACACATTGGCTTTGAAATTGTATTTGATAAATGCATTCAAGAACAAGTCCTACTAAATTTTGCTGCTGTGGTAATAGGAGAACGAGAGGTTGGTGTGGGATTCTAAGCATCTTCTGCTTACAATTAATAGCACAGAACAAGCCAGTCAGCAGGTACACTTACAATCAGGTACACTACAAAGTACTGAGGGTGAGACTTTCCTTTTGATCAGGGTCAGCTTTATATAGACTGGAACACTGGGGTGTTAAGTAAACGTGTTTAAGACTCTCCAGTGAGTGCTGAGAGGTCAGAAAGTAGCATGGCCATCAATGGTGCTCATGGTCCATAGCCTTCTGATCTAGTATACTTCTTAAGAATGGAGCAGTCCTACCAAGTAACATATTAATATATTAAAGAAACACATCTTGTTGGAGAAAAGACACTGCTATGATTTGTGTGGGCATTTTGGAAGCTGAGGACTCTTAAAACTCCGACCCTTAGAAGATGAGAATTGATTTGGTGCCATCATAATTTATCAGCTTCATGCATAAAAATGTGTGGCAGCCTTCAGTTATACCTCCTCTGTCTTCTCAAAATATATCACATGTCTTCTCTAGTTAGATATGACCCCATATTATTTTTTCAGTTGGCAGATGGTTCTTTGCCTTCTATAGCTGTTGTAACAGCTTATCAGAGTATCGTCCTTTTAAAAGCTAGAAATGAAGTGGTAGCTAAAGAAGGCCTAGAATTGATCCAATTCCTTTTCTGCTTTCTAATCATACTACAGAATCTCTGTAGCTATTGGACTAATCAAATAACATTTCCCTATGGATCTACTGGCACCAAGTGCCATAGCTTTTGGACTAAATTCCAAAGCGATCATGAACTATTATTATGGCCTGTGGTAGCATCAAATTAATGTTATAGTTGTTTGATATGTCCATTCATTCTGAGGGAGATTGTGTTTCTAATGACTGTATCAACACTTCGGTGCTTCAGGTGTCAGCTTTGAGTTGTGAATGAGTGTTAAAATAAAGTTTTTGACCTACTTTGTTGTCTGTGCATATGGAATAAATTTTGACTTGTGAAAGAGCTCTTAGGCATTTGCAAAGTGTCAAAAAATCTTCATTGCCTCTGTGTGGTTTTTTTGTAATTTGATGTTTCAATTTATTTCCTTCTGATTTTCAGTAATATTACATTTTCCTTTGTTTACATTCCACAACTGCCTTCTCAAGGGTTTTCCCCTTTTATATAAAAATGACCTAGTTTGAGTTAATTATTGCCCTATCACTATTGCAAAGTTTAATTTATGACTGAAATTATACTTTATTCTGACCAGGACTGGGTTGCTCTTGAAACTCTCCCTCCTCTATAGTTTGTGGGTTTTGGACCATTGTAGGTTTGCTGATGAAAATTGGCAGAATTTCCCTCCCATGTATTTTAGTGAGATTCTATTGTACTTGTCCTAAACCAGGGCTATCAAACTTGTGGGCCGTGGGCTGGATGCGTCACTTGCTGGCCACACCCATGTCCAGTTTAACCAAGGGGAAAAAGTCATGATATGTCACATGAAGCCGCCGTGATAACATAAGTTTGTCACCTGTTCTAAACATATATAATGTAACACCTTAGAAGCTATCTATTTCAAATTATTTGGTGCTCGGGATTATTATCTAGATCCACCCCATTTTTGTTGACTTGCATTTTAGACCTGGCCTCATCACCTTTTCAGTGTGGCCTCCATCATGACACAGAACAGCCCTTACCTGTAAAAAAAAAAGTTGTCCACCCTCATCTACACTGGGGATCTTCAAATACCCTTTATTTTTTTTAGGGAAATCTTTCCAGTACTGATTGAAGTCTGTTGAAGAACCTCAACACAATGCCTAGGTTGATGGGACAAGCCCCAGATTCAGATGGAACATTCATCAGCTTACAAGGCACCCAACATTCCCCCAATAATAGTACCCAGAACTTATATTAGTCCATTGTTCTATTCCCACATGTTTTTCAAAGTTTCTAGTCATGTCACATCCAGCTTAACTGGCCGGCTGTTAATTTAATGGCACAGTGGGGAAAAATCCCTCTCAATGTCAGCCTGTTGTTTTTGATGCATGGCTGCTGCTAGCATCCGATTCCAAGTGGGTTGCCAGCAGCAGACTAGATATAACTGAATAAGCCAACAGGAAATATTACGATGGAGAGAAAAAGGGACATTCCAAGTAACAATCAGTTTGACAGCAGCAACTTTCCACACTTACTGGTGATCTGTCACATTCTGCAATTCTTTGTCAGTCCCAGGTTATACTCCTACCTCTGGGATATTTCATTCAGATAAAGGTATGTGGCTTTAAAAACCTTGAGACCTGGCTTGGGATTTTTTAATTTTATATGAGTTCTTTATTATGTCTGCCCTTATTTTAATGTTTATTTATGTATTTAATTGCATTTGCATCCTGGAGCAATCAATTGGAAGGTTTATTGATGGGCAACACTTCAGACCCTTTGTGGCCTACACTGGATTGTAGAAACTGCATAATAATTAAGTAAAACTGCTCTATGACATGTTGAAGGAAGGTTTCTTCTTTACAACTTAGATTTTCAGTATCTTATATGCCAACTTCGTCTGGGCTAATAAGATTCAGAATACCACTAGATGGCAACTAAGAGGTACGGGGTGGAGGGGGGAAGCTATATCGTGGCTAACATTTTGTGATTGTAGCCTTATCTTATTAGGAGTAGTATGATGTATCTGCTTAAAGTAACTACAAGAGAGAAGGTGAGTAGATGTAGTTTTGCTCCACAGAGGTGAAGAGTTTGCAGTTAGTGATGACAGATGTCTTTGTCCATGCAGGAATTCTCTGGTGCCCCATTGTACCCCAATGCTTTGGGGAATGAGCACCTGCGGCAGGAAGGCGCTGACTCTGCTCAGCAGTGTCTTTGCTGTGAGCGGACTGGGATTTCTGGGGATTGCAGTGAGCACCGACTACTGGCTGTATCTGGAGGAAGGGATCATCCTGCCCCAAAACCAAAGTACCGAAATCAAGATGTCTCTGCATTCTGGCCTCTGGAGGGTTTGCTTTTTGGCAGGTATGGTGCTTTGGGCAAAAGTAAATCTGGTTTTCCTCATGCTTCTATTCTTCATGCCTTAAAAGTATTGAAAGGATTAGGAAATGTTCCTCTATGATTTTAATTTATACGAATGGTTATGGAATAGTTCTCTTTTTTTTAATGCATGTCCACATTAACTTCGTTGTTTTTATGTTCAGTGTTTTAAGGGGGAGGGAATGACTACCTTATTTTAAAAACAGGGAATTCTCCATTAAATGGTTTGGAATGAATTATATCTGACACCCAATGTCAGTGTATATAGATGCAGACAGAATCATTATATCAGGCATGTCAAACTCGATTTCATTGAGGGCCGCATCAGGGTTATGACTGACCTCGGAAGGCCAGGGTGGTGTGGCCAGCTCAACGTCACTCGTGTTGGGGGCACCTGTGGTGTCCTGAGCGCTCTGCGAGTGAAAACGGGCTCCTGCAACCCTCTGCCACAGCTGAGCTCCATTTTCGCTGGCAGAGGCACCGTGGGCTGTTCCTTCACTGTTTCCAGGGGGGTCCCTTGGGCCAGATCTAAGCACTCTGCAGGTTGTATCCAGCCCCCAGGCATTGAGTTTGACACCCCTGCAATATATGAGTACAAATCTACCTGTTAGAAAAAACCATCCAGAAAGATCTGTAGGTAATTTGTGACCAGAGTTGAGCCCAAAATTTATGTTGCTAAGCAAGGTAGTTATTTAAGTGAGTTTTGCCCCATATTACAATCTTCCTTACCAGAAAGATTGCCACTTACCACTTCTGTTAAGTGAATCACTGCAGTTAAGTTAGTAATGGTTTCTAAACAAATCTGGCTTCTTCAAAGACTACGCTCATCAGAAAGTCGCAAAAGGTGATCACATGACTGTGATCATAAATACATGCCAGTTACCAAGCGTCCAAATTTTGATCAAGTGATTAGGGAGATGCTGCAACAGTTATTACCAAATGTGAAAAATGGTCATAAGTCATTTTCAGTGCTGTTGTAATTTTGAACAGTCACTAAATGAAAGATTGTAAATTGAGGAGTATCTGTAGTTAGGAGAAAGCGGAGGAACAACTAATAAGAGGATCCAGACCAGGACCAGATTCCTGTGTAGTAAGTTCTCAATCATCTCTAGCAGAGGTGGTATTCAGCAGGTTCTGACCAGTTCTGGAGAACCGGTAGAGGAAATTTTGAGTAGTTCGGAGACCCGGCAAATACCACCTCTGACTGGAGATTTTACAGTATCCTTCCCCTGCCATGCCCACCAAGCCATGCCCACAGAGCCAGTAGTAAAAAAAATTGAATCCCACCACTGATCTCTAGTCTAGACCTTTGCTCTCTTTAGGATGCCAGTTCTATAATGAATGGTAGGAATACCACAGTCCGGACTCAATGAATTGCCCAGCTAGGTGAATGGCATTCAGGATCCTTTCAAGAGCTAATTGTCCATAGCTGAGCCAGAAACCCAAGAAGAAGAAGAAAGTGATGCCCTGCCTTACATTTATTAGCTGAGATTAGAAAGATGAAACAATAATAAATGTCACAGCCCCAGAATTAACATGAATCAGAAAAATGTCTAAGTATATACAAATCATCTTTTGCTCATTAGAAGTCCTGTTTAAATGGCAGTTTTTTGGAGACACAATATGTGCAGTTAGCACTTGGGTGGATGTGTGAATTGCTTTTTAAAAGTAAGGAGGAGATTTAGGGGGTTTATTTGATTTAGAACTCTTATGGAGAGAGTTTAATTATGTCGCTTCTTCTGGAGTTCTGATGTGGACAGGAAGCTCATGCCTGCATTTGGCTCTCTAAGGAAAGCTCTGGTGGAGACCACTGTAAGACTTTTCTTCAGAGCAAACTTACATAGAGATCTGTTTGCAGGTGTGGAGAGAAATAATATAGTTTAGGACTTTGATGGGACAGAGAAATAATTAAAGGCCTCCTGTGCTTAAAACAAAGAACAGAAAATAGTAGGGTTGGAAGGGATCTTGAAGGTCTCCTAGTCCAACCCCCTAGTTGAGCAGACATTCTGGACAAATGGCTGTCCAGTTTCTTCTGAAAACCTCCAGTATGGAGCATCCACAACTCACAACTCCACAAAGGCAGGCCGTTCCATTGGTTAATTGTTCCCACAGTCCAGAAATTCTTCCTTAATTCTAGGTTGGATCACTCTCTGATAAGTTTCTTTCAGTTGCTTCTTGTCCTACCTTTGGGTGCTCTGAGGTCCATTTTCTCTTCTCCATGACAGCCCCTCAAATATTGGAAGACCACTATCATATCACCCATACTCCTCTTCATTAAACCAGACATACCCAGTTCTCTCAATCATTCATTAACTGTGTAGTTTTCATTCTTTTTATTCTTTCAGCTCTAGGAGAATCCCTATCCCACAATCCCTTACAAAGCAGTGAATCCATGTACTCTGAGAGCATATGCACCGGAAGACAAATTCCTTGTGTGTCTAATCAAGTGATTAGGGAGATGCTGCAATGATAAAGAATTCTATTCTGTTCTAGAACAGGGTGTCAAACTCACACTGTCACGGCAATGTCATCTAACTATCAGGACTTTTTCTCCCTTCGCTAAACAGGGCGTGGGCATGGCCGACGCATGATGCATCCGGCCCGTGGACTGGAAATTTGACAGCCCTGATCTAGAATCTCTATATTTGCTTCTTACTCGTGCCATTTTTACAATTGTCCACATGGGCTAGCCTGAAATCTTTGGAAATTTAGGAACTCATTGATTAGTATTGGGGAAGAGAACAATTGATTTAAAACCTTTAAAGTTATTGGTTCTGAATAACTGTTTTTGGGTGTGAAAGAAAGCAATTCATTTCTCTAAGATTTCTCCTCTTTCAGGTGAAGAACACGGGAGGTGTTTCACAATAGAGTATGTGATGCCCATGAATGTCCAGCTGACCTCTGAATCAACTATCAATGTTTTAAGTAGGTGCTTCCTATGTTCTGAGTCAGAGAAGATTTACCTTTTTGTGTCCTTATGTAGAGAAGACATAAGAATCTTAACCTGGCTGCAAAAATGCACACAGCTACTAGATGGCACCAAATTGATGAAGAAAACACATTTTGGTGCCACCTGGTCCTTATCCAGATCTTTGTAGCACTACTTGAACAAGCAGCCACATCAGCGGTTGGGGGGGGGAGGGGAGGCCCAGAATGTTGCTTCATTTTCAATTGATTTGTGATTGTTTGCTTTGAAGGTAGCTCTATTATATCTGAGTGCTTGAGAAGGGAGGAAAAAGAGAGGGCTTCGCTGCTGTTCTTGCTATCTCATTCTACTGGGCCACTGTTGATTTCCATCTACTGTTGCTGTGATCTGATAATTGTTCAAGCAGCAAACCAATAGGTTGCTATTTCAAATAAGAGCTAATGCAGTAAGAGCAATGCTGCCAGACATTCTCCTAGTGTCCATGACAACAATGCCACCATTCATCAAGGATGGTGATACTGATCACCAGAAATACTGTAGTTTGGAAAGGGAATCCAGGCAATGGATAATGTGGACAGAACATACAATGTTATCCTAGTCAACTTATCATGCAAGTGACAAGCCTGGAGTAGGCAATCTCATGACTTGTAGATGTTTTGGACTGCAAACTCCACTACCCATGACCCTTGAAGGAGTTGATATCCAACACATTCAGAGGAAATGAGATTGCCTTGACAAAAATGATACCATAGACAACCCAGAGCTCAGATGAAAGTGATACTGATAGCTTTTCCTTTCAAATCCTTCCCCACCCCACAAAAGAAAAATAAAAGCAAAAGGAAATCTCCCTATCACAAATTAAGGTTGAGAAAATTTAGAAGGAGGCCTATGAATGGAATCAAAATGTCCTGTGAGAGAAGGGCCCGCCTTCATGGATGGAAAGGTCAATAAAGCTGCCATTGAGACTTAATATAAGGAGATGTACAGTAATCCATGAAGGCATCATTTGCCCCATTCAGTATGGAATTACCCCATAGCATTAGGGCCCTACGGTCTCTTTTTCTAAGAGGTAGGACAGTATGGCTCTAACCCTGATGCTTTTACCACTACTTTCAATCCCTCCCACTGGATTGATAGGTCTTCTAGTGGAGGACTTTGTTTTCTACTGATGCACATTGTCCACCAAGTGGTTCAGTAATTCGGAAGGTTACATGTACATTACCTCCACAAGGTAATCATATGGGGACTTGAGGCTTCCTTGAAAAACCTTAGTTTTTCGAGTGGATTGAACATTAAAAGAAACACAAGCCAAGGAAACAGATTTGGAAAAAAATAATAATATAAAATTCATGGAAAGCAGAAAGCATCTTTTCTACAAACGGGTGTTGTGTAGGCATGTGTCTGTATATTTTTGTAGTGATGTATAGAATCCCTTCCCATGACATTTGCCTCACTTATTACACTTGTTTCCAAAATGTCAGATAAGGATATATTTACATATTTGGGGATGATCCTGAAATTTAAGGATTGCTACAAACTGCATACAAAGAGAGACCAGAAAAAAACCCTGGAAAATATCCATTCTTCTTGTGATCTTATTTTGACCCTCAATGTGACTCTTTCTCACTTATGATTTTTATAGAAATGATTCGTTCTGCCACCCCATTCCCCCTGGTGAGTCTCTTTTTCATGTTTATTGGATTCATCTTGAGCAACATTGGGCATATCCGCCCACATAGAACCATCTTGGCCTTCGTGTCTGGAATCTTCTTTATTTTGTCTGGTGAGTTTTAAGATGGCAGCTCTACCCCGCACCCAGAAAAAACCCCAACAACCTTTGTTTAAAGGTATATTTGAATTCAATCTTCTGGAGCAGGTGTCCGAGAAGTGAGATAGAATAGGCAACAATTTGGGAATATTAGCATGTGTGGAATTTAGTTTTTCCTTGTACTGTGACGTGATAGTGATGCCTCTTTTCACTGGAACATGATGCTATAGTTGTGCAATTGCTTAATTACTAGTTTCTCTTTCCTTGAACATGGCTAATACTTGTTATGCTATCTGTAAAAGGCAGGCCCTGGTCGCTTAATTGATCTAGCCACAACTGAATGTTGCCTTATTTTATTTGAAATAGAAACTGTTCCATTATTGTAATTTATTATTTTCTTGTAGAATTCTGGTCAGTGACTGTAATATATATATATACTGTATTTAGTTAGCATTAGATGATTTTGAGATAGAGGCTATTTCTTACTTATAGTGCCACACAAAGTTATAAGAATAAAACAGAGACAGAAAGGATTATACTCATTGTGAGTTACTTGGAGGAAGAGTGGAAAAGAAACAGAATCAATCAACCAATTCCTTTCATCGCCAGATATTATAGTTAATTATAAGAATGCCCCCAAAACAGAAGAATAGAATAGAATAGAATAACAGAGTTGGAAGGGACCTTGGAGGTCTTCTAGTCCAACCCCCTGCCTAGGCAGGAACCCCTACACCACTTCAGACAAATGGTCATCCAACAGCTTTTTAAAAACTTCCAGTGTTGGAGCATTCATAACTTCTGGAGGCAAGTTGTTCCACTGATTAATTGTTCTGACTCTCAAGAAGATGGGAGTCAGACAAATTCCATGACAGCAACTGATAAAAATGCCCTATTTATTTACGTTTGCTCCTTTAAAAGTGTTTAAATTTTGTATGTAAACAGATCAGATAATTTTTGTTCTTGAGTGATATATCAATCACATAGTCAGTAAATGAAACTTTTTCATAAGAGCCAAAGTCTATTACATGGATACATAATCAAGTAGAATTTCTAAATATAATATGCCCATAAATAAATAGAACCCAAACCAAATAAAAGAAACTGTGCAGCTAAAATTTCTATTAAATTTGATGTTTCCGTGACACTTTAGAGCTACTCTGTCACAGTTTTGGCTTATTCTTGCAATAGCCAATATATAATGAGACATCCTGTATGTCCTTACAGTGGCTGTTATTTAAAAAACAATAATAACATATTTCTGATGAAATTGCTTTTGAGTATATTTCAACTGAAATATTTGAAATAGAGATCTAAATTCATAAGGCAAAATAAAATACAATATGGAAGATTATTTAGCTCAACAATATCAAGATGTATTTTAATATTATAAAGAATTATTAAATTATAAAGAGACATTTTATTTATGTACTTACAGGGCAGATTATAAAAGGAAGTTCTTGGAGCAAAAATCAGCAATAAAAACCTGTGCTTTGCTCACAATTGCAGTCTTGGTTACATGTGGCTCTAGACAAACTTCCTTTGATCTATGACATAATGGTGAATGGAATTAATGTATGAGGCTTGAACTAAAAAGATTTCTGGAAACGTGTCTTCATCTGAGAGAGAAAACCCATATTTTATTCATAGCACTAACAGAGTATTAAACAAGCAACTGTGGCCGCAGAGCTTAAAAGCTCTTACTTTACAGTCCCCAATACAAGTAGATCAGAAAAAGAGTATCTAAGAATTTAAATCTGTCGCTTAATTCAGCACTAAATCCTCGTTTCTCAGTAACCACAGATGCAACGTTGGCATAATGCCTCTTTCCTATCCACGTTTGCAAATAACCCCTTAAAACAAACTAGGAAATCTATGGACTTTAAATATTCTTGGACTATAATTCCTGTTCAGCCCCAGGAGTAGAGATGAGTTCTGTAACATCTTTCTCTAATTTTGGGTCCATCGTAAATGTGGACTTCACTTCTCTTAACCCCCAGTCCCAGGATGGTCACCTGGAAGGTGATTTCCAATAATTCTACAGTGTTTGCCTATCTTGGCAATTTCTAGTTGTGTGGAAATCCCAGAGCTCCACAGCCAGCATGGTCCTCAATGAGAATTCTGGGACTTGAACTCCACACACCTGGATATTGTTGTGGTGGTGATGCACTATTCTAGTAGGAATCAGAATGAGGAGGTTTCTCCTGTAGCAATTGGAGAGGTCATGCATTTCCTATGCTTCTCCTAAAGCAGTGGTTTCCAACCTTGGCAACTTTAAGACTTATGGACTTCAATTCCCAGAATTCCTCAGCCAGCTTTGTTTGCTGGAGAATTCTGGTAGTTGAAGTCCACAAGTGTTAAAGTTGCCAAGGTTGGAGACCACTGTCCTAAAGCAAGCTGAAGGTTGCTTTGATTCTCTGCAGTAGGTTGTTTTTCCTTCTTGTATATTTTGACCAAAATCTTTTGCTTCCCAGGTTTATCTCTGGTGGTAGGGCTCGTATTGTACATCTCCACCATCAATGATGAAATGCTCAATAGAACCAAGGATTCGGAGACATACTTCACTTACAAATATGGCTGGTCATTTGGTTTTTCTGCCATTTCTTTCCTTCTAACTGAGGTAAGATGAGGTCATTGGACACGCTTATGGGAAGTACATATTGTTGCCACTTGATCAGAAACTTGGTAACATACGTTTGCTATCTTTTCTGTATATTTATTTAGGGGCAAAGAGGGCAAGAGGGGCAATATCCTTGAATTCCATGGCAATCACATTGTGCCATTTTTATTGCTGTTCCTTTAAATTAATAACAAAACAATTCCATCACAGCAGTCTTCTCTGATCTGAGCACCTTGATGTCCATATCTGATCAACAAGTCCTATAATTTTCAGCAACAGCCATACTAGCTGCAGAATTCTAGTATTGGAGTATCAGAGGTCTGCCATTTATAATAGATAAAATAGTTAAATCTTGACTCTGACATTCAGTGTAACTCAGGCCAGTTTAGACTCCAGACTTTTAATAGCTGTGGAAACCATTTTGTTTACAGCAGCAGAGAGTTTTTATTCTTGCTTCACAATAAGGTAAATTAGTTTTACTGCTGGAATTTTCTTCCCTTCTACACAGTATGCAACAGAGTCGGACCCTATCATTATGACTTCACTAACATCAGAATCAAAATTGTGAAGTTCACACATGTGCCACACTGTGAAATATTTTTAGAAATTTATTTTGAACTCTATAATGAATGCTCAGTCCACTTAGGTATATATCACAGCTTTGTCATAAATGTTTGGCCAGTTATCTGCTTATAACAGGTAACTCCTCTTCAGTTCCAAAGCATATTTTCAATACACATTTGTGATCCATACTGGAAAAACATTTGAAAATGATACTAGAGAAAAAGCATTTCCCCCAAGCGAAGGCTTGTAGAACAAGAGGGATCAGGCAATAGACAAATCAGTAAATTGAGCTAAAGTAACAAATTGTTCCATACTGTCAGGAATTAATTGAGTTGTGCCCAATTCCTGTATTTATCTGTTCAGTTGACATAAATTCTATTCCATCTAAGCAGTTTATCGTAGTTTTCCTGAACATCATGTTTTCAAGTCCTGGTTACTTCAGCTTGATTCCTCCTGTTAGAACAAGTGAGATTTTGTTCCCATGTGATTATCATTTGAAAGAAAGACAAGCTGGTAAATATATTGGGCCTCTCCCTTATATGGAGAACAGTTGTTTGAGGAATCTTTTTTTGAAGGTGTAGCCAGCAGGAAAGGATAGTTTCTGAGAATATTACTCATATAAGAAAAAAAATCTATTACTCTGTCTTCTCAAAATTGGACTTCCTATTAAAGCATTTTCCCTCTAAACTATCCAGTGGGGTTACTGTGATTCTCACCTAATTCAAGGCTTGAATTAGAAACCTGAAGTAAAGGTCTACCTCTGTAAACATCACAGGTTTCAAAATTGCTTATTGATTTAGAAGACCTGCAAAGGAATATTTTTGTCAGACGAAAGCGTGGACCAGTGTGACAATGATTGATGGCTTTTCTGTCAATAGCAAATGAATTGGTACTTGATGTTATATTTTAAAGTAGCAAAGTAGTTTGACCAGCAAAAGTTTCTCACAGTTCTGCTCCTTTCTGTGAGAAGAGTTCTAATCATGGCAGATTGTGCGAAATGGATCTGTTGATGCTGAAAGTTGCATGTATATCAGAGGTGGTATTCAGCAGAATACCACCTCTGGAGAAACGGTAGCGGAAATTTTGAGTAGTTTGGAAAACTGGTAAATACCACCTCTGGTTGGCCCCACCCCCATCTATTCTCTGCCTCCCATTGAGTCCCAGCTGATCGGCTGGGTCTTCTTTGGTTGCCCTGCACAGGAGGAACAGAGATGGAAAGCAGGTTAATGGGGTGGGGAGGGAATGGGGATTTTGATGTATACTTCCCCTGCCATGCCCACCAAGCCATACCATGCCCACCAAGCCACGTCCATAGAACCAGTAGTAAAAAAAAATTTGAATCCCACCACTGATATGTGGTTATATATGTTTCATTGCAATGGCTGCCTGCATCCTATCCTTCCACCAGAAGGGCCATCCAAGTGTCAAGGCATTGCTTTGGTTTTCTCTCTCTCTCTCTCTCTTGCAGAGTGCGGGTGTCATGTCCGTTTACCTATTTATGAAAAGATACACTGCTGAAGAGATGTACCGGCCACACTCTGGCTTCTACCGGCCCCGTCTTAGCAACTGCTCCGATTACTCAGGCCAGTTCCTTCACCCCGAGGCATGGGTCCGGGGACGCAGCCCTTCTGACATCTCCAGCGATGCCTCCCTCCAAATGAACAGTAATTACCCGGCTCTGCTTAAATGTCCTGAATATGACCAGCTGTCCTCCTCCCCATGCTGAAGGACAACACCCCTCTTGCCTTTTTGGCCACAAAATGACAATAGGAGGCCATGGGTCCTGAATCTGCACTTTTCGTTTTCCAATGAATGATGTTCTTCTTACTTAGAAATGGAGAAGGTTTTTCTGCCCATCCCAGCAATGTGCGTAGGAGTAGTCAATAAAGTCCAGTGAGGCCTTTGATCCTGCAACTGATCCTTATGCCAGATCCTTGGAGCCCGAGATAAACAATAGCTCGGGCAAAGAAACCCTACCCACTGTGAAAATCTGAATATTGGAAAGATGGTTATCGGGCAAGGGGAGTTTCTTGGTTAGCGGGCTTTTAGTGGAAATGTATTATTATCCTAAGGAACAGAGGACAATGCTTGGTGAATTTAGAAATTCACATCATTACTTAGGCATATATATATATATAAAATTAATATCTCGTTACAGATTCTTCATAGTCTAAGTTAATTGTGTATTTAGTTGAAAGTATTTCTTCTTTGCATATCATTATCCTAGAAGATTGAAACGTTCATTGGGAAACACAATTAACTCTCATCAAGAATCACATTCTAATTTGGCAGCTTCTCCACTAGATCAAATCTTTTGTTTCTAGAAAAGCAACATCTTAACAATAAAGTGCCTGATGCCATGTGAGTATAATCAAACTTCTCATTTTCAAATCACCATGGGCTTTATACACTAATAATAAGTTTATGACAGATCAACAAAATTTTCTTATTCTGTTGTAAAAACTGACTGAACAAGAGATCTGATTCCCCAAGTGCAATTTAATAGTGTGGCTCAGTTGTGCTATTTCCTTTACTTGTAGTTCCCCTGCAAGGGAATCCAGGGGACTGCTGGATTGTGCCAGCATTCAGATCAGATCCTACGTGAAGAAAGTTCGCAGAAAGGGGAGCAGGACTAGAATTACATATTGCACCATGGACGTAGTTATACACAGTATGTTATATACTGTCCATATACAGTGTGTCCACAGTACATTATCCATGGTGCATATATATGCACTGGGTAATATAGTTGTACCAGCTTTTGTAACAATTCTACACTGCTCAGAGGATTGCTTGAGACATCCAAATTCCAATCTTCTGATTTTTCACCGCTCTGAAAAATCTGATGTTCAACATTCTAGATCAGGCATGTCAAACACAAAGCCCATAGGCCAGATCTGGACCCTGCAGGCCACGCCCACCCGGCTCCGCAAGAGCAAAAAAATCCCGATATGTCATGATACGATCTGCAGTGCGATTGGGTTTGATACACCCCTGTTCTATATAAATTTTAAATTTTGATTCGTGTTATCTTAACCTGTAATCAAAAGCAGTTGAAATATCCAGACTTCCCTTTTCCAAAAAATGCTTAACAGTGATGGCCACTTATTTCCCTTGTACACTATTAAAAAGTTGAAAATAATTAGACCCGGAAGCAAGGTTACTTGCGTTCCTCACCAACTACAGGGCCATGTGGCAAATGTACATACATGCGTTCTCATTTACTCACTGTGTTTATCGATGGCTTTTGTTCACTGAATGTGTATGCAATATGACCTGTATCTTTCAGCTGTACCTAAATATTGAAGATTTTAGTTCTCCAAGTCTAGTAAGGGAGCAAAAAATGGAATTATGCTATGGTATCTTGATAAATGTTGAAGCTGACAAAGACATCTACTGTATGTATGAGTTGGGTGGCTACATAAATTTAATAAATAATAAATGAAGCTATAGTACAATGTGCACTCTAATCTGAGCATGTGCTAATCATGAGCACTAAGAAAAGTAGCTTACTATACTTGTAGTACAACCTTTGATTAAGTTACTCTCTCTCTCTCTCTCTTCTACTCCATGTAATAGCATTGTATCTGTATTCATCTGACACCTTATTTTATAGGACATGCACTTGCGGTTCCTAATAACGCAAAGCGATTCCTGATAAGGCAAAGTGACACAAATGTTTCTGCTGCTATTTTCTTTTCATCCAGGAAAAGCAAATAGGATCACTTCAGCCTAAGCAGAAGAAACCAGCTTTGTTTATCTGTTTGCTTATTTGTTACCAAGTGGCTTTTTTGTCCCTTCAATCAAAGTGAATCTGCGTGCTTTAAAAAGTGCTATACTCATGATAAGAATTCCACAGCTGGTTTTGTTTTAAATTCATAGTATTTTATGTATATGTTAACATGAGTAAATATTCTGTTTCTCTCAAACTGTTCTGTATTCTATTCTTTTTTTTTTCATGTTCAAGTCACGGTTGTACGTTCTGTGTATCATGTCTGTGTTTTAGCTCTGTGATAGATTTTTAAGACAGGTTAAGGGGTAAGTAGAAAAATATCAAATTAAGGCGAAAATGCTGTTTCAGCCGGGAACAGTTTTCATCAACTCTGGAGAGATGTTTTCCTCTTTTACCTCCTGGATAGGTAGCCCAACTTCATTTTAGGCTATTTCACATATAAAGCCATATGTAATCAGAACTTATCTCAGCCTTAAACTCAGTTAAGTGAATCTGGCTTCTCCATTGACTTTGCTTGTCAGAAGGTCACAAGAGCTGATCCCATGACCGCTGGACACTGCAACCATCATACATATGAACCAGTCTTCAAACATCCTGATGTAAATCACATGACACTGGGGATGCTGCAACAGTCATAAAGGTGAACAGTAGTCTTAAGTTACTTTTTTCTGTGCCGTTGTGAGTTCGAACAATCAGTAAACGAACTGTTGTAAGTCAAGGACTACCTGTGTTTCCTTACCACTAACCTTAAGCACATGCAAACAAATTCATTCTAACCATTTGGGTATGTGGAATTTATAATTTTGGAATATTGTAGGGGGGTGACAAAGTAATTTACAAGTATGCCATTGAAAAGAAGCTGAGCTGATTGCTAATGGAAGGGGATTTAATCATATATTTCAGGGATTAATTTTACACTGCAAAAACTATATGCCTCTACTCTGATTTTCTTTCAGTAACCTTCAGTTTAAGAGTAACAAGCAATGGATTACTGCATCCTCTTTTTTTCTCATGGTAAACGTTTTTTGTTTTAAAAAATGCTGCTTACCCCCATCTTTTTAAAATATATCATTGCACAGTAGTCAAGCCCTCTAGCCCTTATTGTCATGGGAACAGGAATAAAGAAGTTTGCTTGATGGCTTAGTATAACTAATTGGTAAAAAAAAAAACAAAGGCATTACCTTCTTCCAATGATTGCTAAACTACAATTCCAAGTAGTCTCAGCCGATATATAGAATAGAAAAGGTTGCTTGGACTGGTAGTTCAATAACGCTTGATGACCAACACACACGCAGTACATTTAATTAATACATTGGGAATAGTTTAGCTCTAGTCTTTTGATTAATAAATGTTTATGGAAGGCTATATTTGCCTAGGACAATAGCATGAAATATGATTCATGTTCTAAATAAAGTCATTTCTAAGCAGGCAAAACTAGCATATATCTTGAGATATAAAATAATCTTGATATTATATGGATTATACTATCCATAATTGAACTTTCTGCTTGACTGTACTGAAAAGACAGAGCATCAGTAAATATTCCATGAAAATGCAAAATGTAGTCCCAGTATGAATTAAAGCTTCCTATGATTATGCTCAACTTTTTTTTTTTCATAAAAAGTAAATCACCTGAAACAACAGAAAGGCTGAAAAAGGAGCAAAATATAAATGTATCTATATATATTCTATATATTCACTGGGATCCCGCGTAAAGGGTGAATTTAGGATTTCTAATTATAGCTGTTTCATATAAAAACTATTTAGTGCAAGCAAATATACTCTACACACAGTAAGTTAGCAGTCTTGCAAGACATTTTCAGAGTCTATATCTTCCTATATCAGATTCACCTTAAATTCAAACTGAAGACCTTAAGTTTGAGTTTACATTTTTGGATTTTCCTGTGCATCATTCCCAAAAGTTTCCTAACAGGTTTTTGGTAAAGACACTATTATACATTTAGATTAATGAAATGAAATACTTGGAGAAATTCCCTCATCAACACAAAGTTGTAATTTCTAACTCTCAACTGGAAAATCTCCACAATTTGAGGGTTAAAAGCCAGAGCTTGTGTTATTTCTTAGATCTACATACATCCTATCTATGTACAGGTACTCTGAGGATAAATTAGATCATTTGATAAAGGCATCTTTCTTATAAATGCAATAAATTGATTTTATTGCAATTTAAAATGTAATGGTATCACACATATCCACATGGATATGAGGCCATTTTCCTGAACTATATTTTGCCTTATTGATTGGGGGCTCCCAAAGAGTTTTTTTTAATCTATGGAAAGAAGCCACAGGACTGCATTGCATAAATTTAGTCTTGTGTATATATCTCACTGAACACCCTGGCAGTTATTTTAACTTAAGCATATTCAATTAATTCCTCTTTCTTTGTTAAGAGTGTGAATATATCAGCACACCTGTGTGATCACACATTGTAGTACATCAAAATGACATTAGTTTATTTTTGGCTTTGCAAAAACTTTAAATCAGAATTTTAACCCATTACCTTTGAATTGTGGCTTGTTCAACAAATCATGGCTAAGAACTTTTTTTTTACTTATTTGTGTCATGTTTATATCCTCCAAATCAATCAACTCTGGATGGTGAACAATAAAACAACAAATAGTCCAGAGTACAACACAGTGTTCCCAACTCAGTGCAACATTACTAAAAATGGCTCCCTGGTCTCCATCTGCACCAAGGGTGTCAAACTCACAGTGTCACGGTAGCATCACATGACATATTGGGACTTTTTCCCCCTTTGGTAAACCAGGCGTGGGCGTGGCCAGCGCATGATGCATCTGGCCTGTGGGCCATGAATTTGACACCCCTGATCTACACAGATCAAATGCCTACTTCAAAAGAAGATTCCTCCAAGTTTTGGAATGCGAAGAGCAATAAGCCCAGCCTTCTCTATGGGGGCAGCATCGGAACTGGAAAGCTGTTGTCTTTATATATTTCAAATTTTTTGTGATAAGGAAGGGAGGGAGAGAGAAAAAAAAGAACAAGAAAGAAAAAAAGAAAAGAAAGAGAAAGAAAGAAAGAAAAAGAAAGAAAGATGGTGCCCTTGTCCCTTTTCACCAACAGCCAGAACCAATCCCCTTCTTTGCTTTTCCCCCCTTCTTTGTTGACATGCATGAATCAGGGAGAATCATAATTATTAACTGTACCTGCTGTGTCTGGCAAAGAGAAGGTCTGAGAAGTTCTCCAAAGGATGAGGCAGTGGAAATTCCAAAGTGCTACCAACCCTGAGTAAGAAGCTGGCATGTCTCCTGATGCACCATGCGTGCTGCCTTTTGTGGCAAAGGTTTCAACTAAAATATTCATGACCTCCATAGCTGCAAAGCCCCATCAAAAGACTCTTCTATTACTAACATTTATGAATCGGGCATCCTCAGAAGTCTTTGGCATAACAAGGAATAGACATCCTGGGTAGCAGGTGAGCTATTAAAGAACTTAATGGCTGGTGTATATAAAAAACAAACCCAGGAAATATTACTGATGCACATTTTGAAAGAAAATACCAAGTCCCCAGGATAGAAAAATAGGGCTTTTGACCTTGGAAGCACATCAGATATCGGTGAGAAAGGTTACTTGATGTATATGCACAGATGTGTTTTTACACTTCTATTTTGCACTTTGGGAGAAAGGGAAAAGGTTATGGCACTTCAAATGTCACCTTGTAGAAGATTGGGCCTAACCATAATGTGGATCTCTCTGCAGTTCTGTGCTTATGTTCAAAAGAGCCACTGTCATGGTGGAACAGTTTCCACTCATACCAGAGTGTTCTAGTTTTTTTAAGCATATTCTAACCAGGTGATGTCATAATCGAGACTCCTCCCACCATTTTGTGGCCTTCTGGTATGAAGAGAGTACCTTTGGGTGAGTCTCATTCCTCAAGTGGTTTTTGGTTTGGTTATGTGTCTAGCACTGATAATTTTGGATCAGTTTTAAGAATAATGTTGCAGTCTCCCTCAATTTGATGCTCCACAGTGCTATGGAAGTAATGCAAACAGTACTTCAACAAACTTAGGAAGCCTCAGGGCAATAGCTTGTTTGCTCTGCGAATACAGTTGTCTTATTTCTTTTTGCATTTAGTTAGTTATTTAGAGTTTATACAAGAAAAGTAGACTTGGCTGCCTGAAAGAGGTTGACCTTTTAAGCACAGAATGTAGAACAGCAAATGTTTAAAGACAAGGATGAAAGGACTAAGAGACCAGGCTACAGAGCAATTAGTCTATGAAAACCAAAGAAAAGTAAAGTTGGGAGTATCATCAGGATGTAACCAAAAGGAGACTAGGGTTACATATTCAGTTACCATATCTATATTCACTTGTTATTAAATGTATAGTCCAATTCTGTTTGGGTAAAGTCAACTTTCAATTAAAGTATACAACTTTAGTGGCATCCGAATTTAAAAAAATCAAAAGATAATTAAAAAGTTATGTTGATTTTAATTATAGCAAAGAAATCTAAGAATGTTTTAAAGATATTAAAATGACTAATGATACAGGAGAGACCTGCAATGTAATTGATTACTGCATTTGCTGATAGTTCCTCATAAAACACACATTCACATGCACCACTGAATCTTGCATTTACAAGTATGTTTCACCTGACATGGCAGCTCACCACTTACTTGCTAATTTTGTGTGTGTGTGTGTGTGTGTGTGTGTACTTCAGAAATTGTTTGCCATATATACATGGCTGTGGTGAATAACTGAATAAGAGAGTTGGAAGGGATCTTGGAGGTCTTCTAATCCAACTCCTTGCTTAGGCAGGAAACCCTATACCATTTGAGACAAATGGTGGTCCAATCTCTTATTAAAAACCTCCTGTGTTGGAGCATCAACTTCTAAAGGCAAGCCGTTCCGCTAATTAATTGTTCACTGCCAGGAAAATTCTCCATAATTCTAAATTACTTCTCCCCTTGATCAATTTCCATCTATTGTTTCTTACCTTGCCTTCTTGGTGCTTTGGAAAATAGACTGAAAAATAAATTGGTGGGCTCTATGTATTAAAATAGTGAGGACTAAAATGCAACAGAAAGGAGCTTAAAAGTAAGCTCTTGCCCACTCTTCCAATAGAAGTGCCTGAATTGTATGGGGCTGCAATAACTTAGTGGAACTTGTTCCATCTGAATTGGGACTCATAATTTAACCAGCATTGAAACTAAGGCTCCAATGCAGCATGTTGCAGAGGAAGAGAACAATTCTGCTATCTCTCCACAACTGCAAATAAACTATAATGCTGATTAGCCAAGGAGGTGGAGAATGCAGAACTGCCACTTGTTTGCAAAGGCAAGGTGGAAAGTTTAGCCTCTGAAGGTCAAGCTCTTTCCATAATAGCCTGAAAAAAGCAATCAGAAAGATCTTGGAAGCAAGAATTTCATGGTCAGTAAGAGATATTTGATAAGGCTGGCTAAGAAGAAATATGTTTTCTTGCTTCTTTTGGCTGGCTTTTGTGTTGAAAAATTGCTGCCCTGGTTTGCACATTGCACTAAGGTAAAATGTAATTTGCTTTTTTTCACAGAATATTATGCAAAGCTCTCTAATTATGGTTAAGCAAATCACACACTGGGTGCCTTGATATCTGTGGCATTCAACATTATCATCTCAAAGGGTCCTCCTCCACCCCTTTGTGAAGGAAGTAGGGAAATATTTTTTCATTGCTTTCCTGGCAATTACTCTGAGCCCCCTCAAACATCCCCCAGTGGGGAGGGAGCATACATAGGATCTTAGATTTGGGGAGTGGGGGTTGAAAAAAACTTTCTGTTAACTTGTGAATAACTTCCTGGCAGCACTGACACCTTAGCTATACATTGATCTCCTGATAGCTGCTGATCTCCACAGCTGCTGATCATGTAGACACACACATAGCATATGGGCATATGAGTGGTGACAAATATATGTGAAAATGAGGGGTCCTTGGTGCACTCTGAACTTGTTTGCTTTCTTGCAGACGTTTCATTACCCAAACTAGGTAACATCATCAGTGCTAGTAAGGAGTGCTGGTTGCTGTCAGATTATATTCTGGTGGCTTGCCCTATCAGTGTTGGTGGTCTTAGAGATTCTTTGCTTGGGCTGTTTACTGTTGGCTCTTTGGCAATTTCTTGATTGGCATATTGCTTACTAGATTGTTGGTCTGATGTTAACCTTGGTGTTAATCTATGCTGATCTGGGTGCTGATTGCTGGTGGAGATGTGCTTGGGGCTTTTTGTTCCTTTTTGGGCTGGGTGATAGTCCCTTTTGCATCGTCTGTAGATGTTGTTAATAGACACTACCAACATCTATAGTGTCTATTGATGTCTGATTTGTCAAGAGTGCCAGGCTTCTAGAAATTCCTGGCATTTTTGCACTTGGCTTGATCTAGGCTGGTTACATTTCCCCAATTGAAACTGTGCTTAAATCTGTAAGTTGCAAAATTAAAGAATTTTCATCATGTCTGACTGCAAGTTAATGTCCGTGGATGCATTCAGCTAGTCTTCTGCCTATTTGTCCTACATAGTGGTTGTTGTAGTCCTTACATTGTGTGTTGTAGATGACTCCTATTTTTTCCTCTGGGGTTGTTGGGTCTTTCGGTCTGCTTAGGATGTTTTAATTGCCTTGTGTGTTAGGCTGATTCTATGTGGTTGTAGTAGTCTGTTGGTGGCTTATGAGATATACTTGATGTATGGCAGTGTAATTCTTTTTAGGATTTATGTTGGTTGTGCTGTATTGGCTTGAGTGGTCAGGGACTTTTTGATAAAGTTGCATTGATATCCATTTTGTTGGAATATGTTAATATAGAATCTCTATTTCTCTTTTCTGCTGTTCTGGGTTGCTGTGGTGTCTTTTGGGCTCCTTTAAATAAGGTCTTTACCCAGCTTCTCTTGTGGGAGGTTGAGTTGTTGCTTTGGGAGTGGAAGACCTGGTTAGTATGGGTGGTTTTTCTGTAAACTTGCATTTCTAGTTGGCCATTGTGGTCTCTGCTGATCAGGATGTCCAAGAAGGGTAGAGAATTGTTGTTTTTTTCTTCTCTCAAATGGAAACCAAATGGCTGATCATATGTTGTTTAGCTCATTTAATGGGGTTCCACATCATGTAAGACCATTTAATGTGGTGTGCAATCCTGGTCTTCCCATGATACTCTTGTTCTGGGCAAATGTAGCTGGGCAATATACTGAAAACATTATTGGGGTATAGTTAATATTATACATCATTCTGAGGCAATTTAGGATCCTAAATTGAAGAAAAAAGTCCAATTTCTACATCATTTCTGGATTTTTGTCTAAGCAATTTTTTTGGGTAAATTTTTGTATTTTGTTATTTACGTATCAATAATTGGTAGGGCAAGAAAAATGCAAAATGTTGAATATGTTGACTCCTATATTTGAATATATATGTTATACTTGTAATCCAAAATATTTTTTAAGGAACACTATGCCTTTTAAAATAACATCTTATAAATGTGGCTGTTTCTGAATGAGTGAAGCTGGGTAAACTTTGGACCTCCCTGCTCAGCATTTACCTGGATGACTGGAAAGATGCTTTTGCATACCACATCTGGCTTGGGGGGTGCTCTCTAAGCCCTCCCCCCTCAACTGATCTTTAAAATATAAAGGCTCTCCTTTCCAGATTCCTTGGGCTCTGTTGGGAGCACTGGTTTCTGCTCTTGTTTAAAAGAGGCATTTTAATCTTGATCCCTTCTACACCTACAGAATCCCCATGGAAGCCTCCTCTTGTGCTCAGGTAAAGTTTTAGTAATCCTTAGAACAGATGGGAAAAACTGGGCAACTAACATATCATTAAATGCCTTGATTTTTATAGATGGCTAATGTATCTGTAAAAGGCAACTGGGAGCAAACTGTAATGTCCACTGAGAGAAAATTATTATAGAAAAGACAGAATTTTTTGAGAGAGATTGATTTCCTCATATCTTTCCATTTTAAATGTCTTTTATTTTTTTCTGTTTTCCTCAGGAGTCTTCTGATAGCCGCTGTTCTAGCAGTTGTTGTATAGCACCCCCACCTGTGCCAATAAGAAACAGCACTTGAAAGGCTTCCTTTCTCTTTCCCCTTTCCCTTCTAGATATATGGGTCTACTTTCACAGTTCTACTGTTCCAAAGCTTTGGGACAACTCATAAAATATGTCTATGGTCTTTTTAGAGTTGCCAACAGAAAGGGAGCCTTGACACTTTGTAAGAGAAGCTTCCAGTGCTTTCATGGAACCAAAATTTCAAAACATCATTAAATGCCCCTGCATTTTGAGAGGAGTCCAAAGAAGATGACACAGCTGTTGTAGCTCATACACTCTGTCTTAAATTAAAGAAAACTACACTATACCAAATCTTAGGTCTGGAGTCTACAATGTTTTTTAAATGTTAATTTTTTTTACCTCAAATGATAAGGCTTCATTTCCACCATTGCTCCTTCAACTTCTCAGACCTTTGGTCCTAGAGTCTACTACAGCTCCTCATGTACATAAACAACCCACAGACTCTGGGCAAAGAGAGACCCTATCCCCCTCCCTAATTCCAGCTGTCAGTATGAACTGTGCTATCAGTGCAATTTATTGGCCAAATGACCAACAATCAATATATCATCCAGTGCCTCCTTGATCTGTGTTGATCTTGGGGCACTTCAGTAGAATCTCTACCCCATCAGGGAGGTTAGAAAAGACTCTTTCCTCCTTCCAATGCTTATCTCCTTTTGAAGGGGAGGGCAGTTGCCTCAGGCCCCACTGATGAAATGGTCTTCATCCAATGTATGGCTCTGAATTGGAAATGACCAGTCAAAAAGTGAAAAAGTGTCAGAACTATGAGGCTGCAGCGAAGCACAAATAACGCACATATTTTAAAGAGAAACGATGTGTGATCTGACACGCTATAATTCTGAGGCACACAGGGTTACGCTAATTATCTGACCATGAGAGAGCAACATACTTCTCCTACATCACCATGCCTGCACCTTTGTGGTTTAGAACACCCTTCTCTATGTCTTGTACCTTTCTAGTTCATTCCCCCTGACAACCTTTGTTTGAAACGAACCTATAGGCAATTCCACACTGCATATAAAGCTGCTTTTCTCCCATACTACTCCCACCTGTTCTTGAAGCCAACTTCAATACCTATTTTTTCCTTTTAGGAATTGTCCACTTCTCACAAGTTTCCTTTCTTTCCCTAATCTTCACATGCATGGATGGCTTCATTCTTCCTTCCCACTTTATTGCTTTTAACACTAACACACACATATATACTTTTTTAAATCCTTTATAATTCTATCATTTCTCTAATGCTACTCTAATCAAAGCATCAAGGAAAGTGATTGCATTCCTCTGTAGGTCCAGGGAAACTTTGCTGCAGGGAAATATTTCAGCCTCATAACAATAAAATAGCATCGGGTTATTAATTGATTACTTTATTTATTTATTTATTTATTTATTTATTAAATTTATACACCATCCATTTCACTGACAAGCAACTTTGGATGGCTTACAACATCATAAAAATGGCATTATAAAACATTAAAACATTGAACATTAAAAGTTAACAAAAAATTGGATGAGATAGGAACCAATATACAAACAGCGTAGAGGTGGGGATCTTCAATATCTTGTCTTTATTATTTTGATAACTCCAGGTAGCTAACATACCTAATACAGGTAGTCCTTGACTTACAACTACAGTTGATCACAAAAGCAAGACAGATGTTTAAGTGAGTTATGCCTCATTTACAACCTTTCTTTCCACAGTTAAGTGAATTGTTGCAGTTGTTAATAACATGCATGTTAAGTGAACGTGACTTCTCCATTGACATTGCTTATCAGAAGGTTGAAAATGGAAATCACGTGACCCTCAGATACTGCAACCATCATAAATACATGCCAGTTGCCAAGTGTCTGAATTTTGATCATGTGACGATGGGAAATGCTTCAATAGTTGTAAGTGTGAAAAATTGTCATGTCACTTTTTTTGTAACTCCAGCCATTAAATGAATGATTGTAAGTTTAAGACTGCCTATACTCCCTTCAACAACTACTCTGTGAGGTGAGTTGGGCAGAAAAAGAGACTGGCCCAAAGTCAGCCAGATGACTTTTATGCCTAAGGTAGGACTAGAACTCACAGTTCTTATGTTATAATTTAAATGTGTTCTATTTAAGTATATAAGCCTGGTGGCAAAAATAAAGCAGCAATATGGACAAGGTAGGATTAAAAGGACATGAGCTTCTGTGGTTGAATGTAGTTCATTGAGTTAACAAGACAGCAGTGGATCAATTGTAAGATTATAAAAAAGAATAGCACTATAGAACAGGGCGGGCTGGAACAAAATAGCTGCCCAGGGGAGAGGTCAACTACTAGAAGGGAGGAGCCATACTGGTCACTGCAGCCAATCAGAGCTGCTCCTAGAACAAAGCATGGACAGCCCTCTGCTCTGGTAGCTTAATATGGTTTAGGCTGGAAATGAGCCGTTTTGAATCAAAGCTGGAAAATGTAGGCCTGGACTGGGAATGGGATGAGGACAATGCCATTCTTGTCTGTGCTGGGTGTTCTCTGTTAGCAATAAGGCAAGCAGAAAAGGTGTTTCTGCCCTAGGTCCATATGATCTGGATCAAGACGTGGCATATCCAAGATCTGAAGTGCAGTGTATCAAACGCTGCTGAAAAAGAGGCCACTTTTTCCCAGAAGGCAAGATTTCACAGCCAGCATAAGAAAGAACCCAAAAACTCACTGACATTCCAAATTATAAAAGAATAGCAAAAACATGACACAAGGAGGTCACTAGGGGCTGATCAAAGAAGAGGAAACTCTGTCTCAAAACACTTTTGGTTATTAACAAATCCAGCACTGTACCAAACACAACAGTAGAGTCAGGAAAATACTTTTCTTCCTAATTCGACTGTACTATGATTAAAATCGAACTGTTGCTTCCTAGTCATTGCACAAGTTGTTGCTTCATAATCATCACACTACCCCACCTTACAAAGCAAGTGAGGTACAGGACTTCAAAGCAGCCTGTGTTCCTTTCTCCTATGTGAGACAACTCCTCTACAATCAAATCTCCTAGCTGTATTAAGAGCAGCAAGGTAACTTACAAAAACAAAACACAACCCAGTTATCTTATCATCTGTATTATGAAACAAATCCTTGTTCGTTCCTTTGGTAAACACAGACATGTATTAATTACAGTAGTCCTCGATATACAGCCACAACTGAGCCCAAAATTTCTGTTGCTAAGCAAGATAGCTGTTAAGTGAATTTTGCCCCGTTTTACGACCTTTCATGCCACCATTGTTAAGAGAATCACTGCAATTGTTAAGTTAGTAACACAATTGTTAAGTGAATCTGGCTTCCCCATTGACTTTACTTGTTAGAAGGTTGCAAAAGAATAATGTTGATGCTTTCTCAGGAGTATAGGTAGCATATAGGACAGTAACTCTTTTTAATTCTCTGTATAGTGCAGTACTGGTGCGGTCTCGGGGGTTTTCGGTTCAATGTGTGGAGGGTGAAAGATGTGTGTTTGTGTTTATTTTCATGGTCATGGTTTATTTTCATGGGCACTGAAGATGGTGTTTGATTTCATTGTACAAGGTGCAATGACAATAAAATAAACTAAACTTAACTGAGAACTTACTACAACTGAGCCCAAAATTTGCATGGCTAAGTAAGACCATAAGTGAGTTTTGCCCTATTTTACAATGTTTCTTGTCAAAGTTGATGTCAGGCTTCCAAGTAATGAAATCCATTTTTAAAAAAAAAACAAAGTTCATTTTCAAAAAGATTTATTTTATTTAGGAAAGCATCAAATTGGCAAAGTCCATGGTAATTCCGGATCTGATCCAACCCAGAATTACCCCACAATATTAGAAGTTAGAAACAACACCCAAAAATCACATTCTCCAATAGAAGTAATTCAACGTTGCTTGATGTCATAAATCTCCACCTCCAGGGGCCCAAGCCCGGACAGTTCATTTCCCATGGGAAAGAAGATCACTTAGCCATAACACTCTCTTTATCTCCACTCCTCCCGCTTAGGAATGTGTCAAGCCCGAAACCCTTCCCCCCATGACTGCCATAGAGGAAATAAGAAAATAATATATACTAAGACAAACTAAAATGGCTACACTTATGTCAATTCTGGGCTTGACAATTGTTAAGTGAATCATTGCAATTGTGAAGTTAGTAACACAGTTGTTAAATGAATTTGGATTTCTCACTGACTTTGCTTTTTCAGAAGGTTGCAAAAGTTGATTCACGTGAGTCTGGGACTCTGCAACCGTCATTGATCCATGCCAGTTGCCAAACTTTGAACACATGACCACGGGGGTGCTGCAACAGTTGTACTGTGTGAAAAAATGGACACAAGTCACTTTATTCAGTGCCATTCTAGCTTTGAACTGGTCACTAAATGAATGGTTGTAAGTCGAGGATTACCTATACCATTCCATCCCATCTCAGCGTTTTCTAACTATGGGAAGTAGCATGTAAATATCACATCATTCAAATTGTATCAAAACTAGGCTGGCCATTCAACCAAGACTGTATGAATTAAAATTTAAAAGAATAAATAATTCATTATTTTTCATGAGTTTTGTAAGCAAAAGGAAACTGTCCTTCATAGCTTCTGAACTATAGGCACAAAGGCTCTTTATATCCTTTGCATTCGTATTCAGGGGACCATCCCATCCATCCATTAACTCTGGTCTCTGCTTTTCAAAGATGTACATACTGGCGAGAGAAAAAGAGGGAGAACGTTATTGTTCCCTGAAATATCTGAACACACAACCATCTTTCTCTTGACCATTCCTTTTTTACTTCACTTTGCGGGAGAAGTTGTGGTCCAGATCTGATCAATGATACTGAAGCCATTTGTGACTGCCATGTTGTTCTCTGTGCATTGGTGAGACTGCATTGGGAAGAAGTCAATGTGAATAAAATGTTTTATTCTAACGTGAATCAAAGGCTATGACTAATGAATATGGCTAGAAACAAGAGAACCTCTTAGTCAGAAGATTACAGGCATCTATCATTATTACTGCAATGAGTGTCTTGCTGCTTTTACTTTTCTTTGTTAGCAGATCACAGTCTGATGATTCTTTGCACATTCATGCATTGTTTGTGTAGGAGATCACATGCCACTCAAATCTTATTATCTACCGGTCGAGCTGAGATTAATCCAATAAGGAAGCTTTGTTTGGATATGAATTTCCCTGGCTTGCAGCTAGAAATTAAGCTGATTAATCTCCACTATTATTTCACTAGTATCCAAAGTTCATCAAAGGTTCTCACTATGGGGCCTGTCCGACCACGTAACAAAGAAAGGAAGCTACCTTAGGCAAGCTACCTTAGGGGAAGACAGAGTTCATTTTTCTCTGTTGCCAGAACCAAGTTATGGGTACCTTATAACTTCATTCAACCCCTTTAAAATAGCTTGCCACTCTTGAGGGTGGTAGAACAGGTTAGGCCACCAACTCCCAGCTTTGTCACCTGTGGTAGCCATCTGAGTTAGTTCTTTGGTCTTAGCCTGCCACTTGTTTTGGATTAGCCTTGATGGGGAGAAAGAGAGAGACTGAGATGACATTTGACAATTGCTTTCCCTAGCCATGAGGTGGCAGAAGAGTTCAACTTGAAAGCCTCCACTGTAAAGAAGACAGGTCTAGGAGGTTAAAATGCATTTTCTTCTCCCTAAAAGCACGCCATCTCTTTGCACCAAGGTTCAATATTTCTTCAGCCTCCAACAGACACGTTGTATAGTAGATGCCCTTCTTTGCTCTATAAAACAGTCCCTTTTTTCTCCTGTGGCAGGTGACATAAAATGATTAAACTGTTGTGCCGGCATTACATTACAAATATTTATTATGCTACAACACTGATGCGTGGTGGAATTCCTTACACTTGTAATTCAAGAGTATTATAAAACAGTATAATAGAGTAGGGAATCTTACATCAGAGCGTACTTTGTTTTTGTTTAGGAAGACATGTGTTTGTCTAGTTCATTTTCTATATTTCCTCAGTGACTTATTAAACAATATTAAATATGCCATTATGCTAGGTAGACATCCTGAAAGTAGCCCCTACCACTCATTTTCACAAAACAAAGGGACTGTTATGTGTCTGTAATGCTGACAAGATCTTTCAAAATGCATTTCAAAAGAAAAAAAAAATCAGAACACGGTGTTCATTGACTGATTGGATCCTGGATGTCACCAAAAATGGATCTTTGAATCATCTTCTTTTCTCTTTTTTAAATAAAAAAATTATTTAAAAAAATAAAGAAAAAGTTAAAAAATTAAAATGTTTTGTTTAACCTTTTCTTTTTTGAAACTATAGAATTTTTTAGGATTCCTGTTCTTCTCTTCTGTTTTTAATGTTGGAGCATCATTTTCATACTTTTCTAGAGAAGTTCAACAAATTAACAGGAATGAAAATCAAATGACTTGAGAACAGGAAATTAATGGGGTGCTTTATCTTCTCATTCCTAGGCTAAGGGGAAGAGGGAAAGGGGGAAATGATGAGTAATAAATATTGCCAATGATAATTTTCTAACTAAAGACCTTTTTGAAGGGATTGGACTAGAATACTGCCCCAAGATTCAGTCTCTTTATGTTTATATTTATTAAATTTCTATTCCGCCCCCTCTCCCAAAAAGGGACTCGGGGCGGTGTACAGCCAGCTAAAACAGAAACAGTACTATACAATTAAAAACAATTTAAAATGATTAAATTGGAGGCCGAATATAAAATTAACAGATATAAAACTGATAAAAAATGTAAAAATACCAAATTTAAAACCCCAGAAATGGTTACTGGGCCGGGCCAGCCTGTTGAAAAAACAGAGTCTTTACTACACGCCAGGAAGGTCTGAATGTCGGTAATGGCCCGTATCTCCAGGGGCAAATTGTTCCAAAGGGAGGGAGCCTCCACACAGAAGGCTGCATCCTCGGGGCCGCCAACCAGCAACGCCCAGCTGGCGGAACCCCGAGGAGGCCAACCCTGTGGGAGCGCACTGGGCGGCGGGAGGCTGTTGGTGGCAGCAGGCGGTCCCGTAAGTACCCAGGTCCCGAGCCATGGAGCACTTTAAAGATGATCACTACCACCTTGAATCGGATCCGGAAGGCCACAGGAAGCCAATGCAGCACGCACAGGAGCGGTGTAACATGGGAGCTCCAAGGAGCTCCCAAGATCACCCACGCGGCCGCATTCTGGACCAACTGCAGCCTCCGGACACTCTTCAAGGGGAGCCCCATGTAGAGAGCATTGCAATAGTCCAAGCGGGAGATGACGAGGGCAGAAGTGACCGTGCGAAGTGCGTCCAGATCCAGAAAGGGCCGCAACTGGTAAATCAGATGAATTTGACAAAAGGCCCCCCTGGCGACGGCCGTAATGTGATCTTCTAAAGACAGCCGTACGTCCAGGAGGACACCCAGATTGTGAGCCCTTTCCATGGGGGTCAAAATTTCTCCCCTCATGGCCAGCGATGGAATAAGCTGGCTGTATCTGGGCGCAGGAAACCACAGCCACTCGGTTTTGGTCGGGTTGAGACGAAGCCTGTTAAGACCCATCCAACTCCGCACGGCCTCCAGGCACCGTGTCATCACTTTGACGGCTTTGTTGGGGTGGCCCGGGGTAGAGATATACAGCTGAGTATCATCAGCGTACTGATGGAACTCCACCCCGAAACCACGGATGATCTCACCCAGCGGCTTCACATAAATGTTGAACAGCAGGGGCGAGAGCATAGGCCCCTGGGGCACCCCACATAATAGGGGCCTCGGGGTCGATCTCTGCCCCCCTGTCAAAAATGCAAGCGGTCAGAGAGGAAGGAGGAGAACCACCGTAAAATGGTGCCTCCCACTCCCAACCCAACTCCCAACAGTATCAAAAGCCGCTGAGAGATCTAACAGGACCAAGACAGAGGAACAACCCCTGTCTCGGGCCTTCTAGAGATCATCCACCAACGCGACCAACGTCGTCTCGGTGCTGTGCCCGGGCCTGAAACCCGATTGGAGGGGGTCTAGATATACCGCTTCATCCAGGTACTAAGGGAGCTGACGTGCCACCACACTCTCAACAACCTTCACCACAAAGCGAAGGTTGGAGACCGGACGATAATTCGACAATAATGCTGGATCCAGGGACGGTTTCTTGAGGAGGGGCCGCACCACCGCCTCTCTCAAGGCGGCGGGTAAAAGCCCCTCTCTCAAGGAAGCATTAATGATCCCCTGGAACCAGCCTCGTGTCACCTCCCATGTGGCCAAGACCAGCCAGGAAGGGCACAGGTCCAATAAACAAGTGGTGGCATTAAGCCCCCCCAGTATTCTGTCCACGTCCTCCAGGGTAACAGGATCAAACTCATCCCAAATGACCTCACCGAAATCCACCCCTGCCCCCCCGCCCAGAGATGCCCAGTCAGAGTCCAGCTCATCCCGGATCTGAGTGATTTTGTCCTGCAGAAACCTAGAAAAATCCTCGGCCCGTCCCTGCAAGGGATCCTCCCACGCCTCTACTTCCAAAAGGGAGCGGGTCACCCTAAACAGGGCAGCCGGACGATTTTCCGTGGACGCAATAAGGGTGGAGAAGTAAGATCTCCTCGCCATCCTTATTGCCACTAAATACGCCCTAATATGGGATCGTAATAGTGTTCGGTCAGATCCAGAGCGGCTGGCCCTCCAACCACTCTCTAGGTGTCTTTTCCAGCGCTTCATCTCCCTCAGCTCCTCGGAAAACTAAGGAGCCACTCGGGATTGGCACCGGGTCAGAGGCCGCAAGGGCACGACCCGGTCAAGGGCCTCAGCTGCCACCCTATCCCAGGTAGCCACTAAGCCCTCGACCAAGTCGTGTGTGTGAGTCTCGGGAAACAGCCCAAGCTCCATCAGGAACCTATCTGGGTCCATCAGGCGCCCAGGGTGGTACCATTTTATTGGCCCCGCCTCGCTGCAGCGGGTGGATGCGGAATGGAAGTTGAGTCTAAGGAGCGAATGATCAGTCCATGACAGGGGTTCTACAGCAACATCCCCTATATCGAGATCATTCTGCCACTGATCAGAGACAAAAACCAAATCCAGGATGTGACCCCTCAAGTGAGTGGGGTCCCAAATTAATTGGGTCAGGCCCATGGCTGTCATGGAAGCCATGAACTCTTGAGCAATCCCCAAGGCTCCGCCGGCAGAAGGCAGGTTGAAATCCCCCATGACCATAAACCTGGGGGTCCCAACTGCCAAGCCGGCTATAACCTCAAGGAGCTCAGGCAGGGCCGATGTCACATAGCAGGGAGCCAGGTATGTGATCAACAGGCCCACCTGAACCCTGGAACCAAACTTCACGAAAAGGGACTTACATCCGGTTGTCTGAGAAACAGTGGATTCCCTAGGATACAGATCTTCCTTAATAACCACCGCAACCCCCCCACCCCTCCCCTGAGCCCTTGGCTTTCATTCAGATTCATCATCAGAAATTTTGAGAGTTGCCTCAGCATGCAAATGAATACAGTAGAGCCTTGGGTTCAAATAATCATGCAGGTTACTCATGTCAAACAGAGAAATTGTTGGAAGAAACGTCCATCTGGGTTCAGTTCCAAGTGGGGAGAAATACACTGGAAACATGGAGGTTGATAGGAAAGATGTTTAATGGAGCAGAACCATTAAGCACATGGCCCTGGTGAAGCTGGAATGGAATGGAGAGGGAGTGTTATTATACCCTGTCTTGGGTTTGAACTTGAGCTTCTTTTTCCTGTGGCAAAGACCATGTATTCTATTGGTTGTCAGACTCCAAGGGGGCAGGGGTCTTAACTAACTTTGTACACTGCCTGTGTCCCAGGGTTGGTTGAATCTTGCTGGGTGATGCATTGAAGGGGCTTGGTTATGTAGTGAGCTAGATAATGTTATTATGTCCTGGAGGGTGAAGGTCTTTTCTTTCAGTCTTTTGTCTTGTAGATGAGCTGGCACCAAAATATCTGCTGTGGGCAGGGAGCTGGGACTGAGTTTCTGTTCTTTTGTTTTTAAAAACCTGTTTTTTTCTTTTCTCATCCAGGGAAATATAATATTCTGCCTTTTTAATATTTCCAAAAATATTTCATTCTTCTAAGAGGGGTAGGTGCTAACTTTCTTCAATGGGAAACATTAAGAAAAATAATGGAGCCTGTGAAGGCACGTAGAAGGTCAGTTTATCTTTGTCTGTTACTAAGACTTTGAAGCATTCACAGAATTCAATGGTCTCGTCATGCCACACCATGATTGCTATGATATATGCAGAGAATAGGGGGAGCTGCTATCCCAAGGCTTCTTTTGGTATTGGTGCCTTTTTTGTCTTCCACCCCCCTACCCTTTTGGAATATATTTCTCCAGTGAGGAAAAATCAGAAAAGTTGGCAGAAGTAGTGCCATGATACAAGCCCTTCTTTTTTTCATATGTGAGTGTCACGTTGCACAAACAAAAGAGATACAGTTTTCATTGCAACGCCATAGCCTCCATCTTCCCATTCTTTACCCTATCAAGATGCTATTCTTTCTTTTCTGCAGCCAGAAGCCTTAAAACCTGTCTCCTTCCTTGCTGTACCAAAAAAGGTTAAGGCTACATTTTATTTTCCTGCGTTCTCCTTCTAGAGCTGAGCCCTGTATGTGCTCCGTTAAAGTGAGCCGCTTCTCAGAATCCCTTGCTTCCTCATCTTTCTTTGAACTGTCAGTTTCTCCCTAATTGAATTGAATATATTACATTCTCCATAGATGTATTGCTTTGTATGCTAATCTCAGAATAGTCTTTGAGCTAAATTTCCCATAAAAAGTCAGTGACTTATTTGATTGCCTTGTGTGCCATTAGTCACAAATATTATGTAATAAATAGCATTGATTGGTTATTAATTAGAGCTGATGTAAGGCCCTGAGGGATTTCACTGGAGCTCAGCAAATGGTCTGGAACTGTCTGGTTTAATACATTGTTTGGAGCTAACAACGGTATTGTGAATCTGATCAATGTCTGGATGGGGGCTGCCCATTAGGAATTTCAGTATCTATTGAAATGAAAGAGCCACCTGGGCTAAGTGGGACTTACTCTGAAAGAGCAACTGGGCCATGAAAACAAGCAAAGCCCCATCTGTGGAATGTAGGCAGAACACAAAACCATGCCCCCTCCAGTCTGTGGAAAAACCTTTCTCCCTGGAACTGGTCCCTGGTGCCTAAAAGGTTGGGGGCCGCTGTACTATGTAGGGCTTTAAATATCTGAAACTTGATAATTTAAATTATGTTTGGAAACAGACCGATTCATTGCACCTGGTTCAAGATGGCTGCGATATGTGCCATGTGCCCAGTTCCATTTTGATTGCTGTTTTGGGTTGGCTGAATCAAAACATTCTTAGGAGGTAACTCCATGAATCAGAAGCAGGAGAAGGAGGAGGTAGAATCCAAGTATGTTAGTTCTTGGAAGACACACTACTAGGGCTGTGGGGTAGTTGGCGAGTAAAAATCCTAAAGCAGACAACGATAACCCATTGTTGTACTGTCACCCCAAAACCCTGCATGGACCTGTCTGTGAGGTCAATCAAGAGTTGAGAGACCCTGCTTAGATGGGGATGTGGTGTAGTCTTGAAATGTAGTGTTCCTCATTTGCTATTGTGGAACAGGTTTATTTTCCCAATTTAATTCAACCACTTGAGCAGCCTTGGAGAGCTACAGTATTTATCATCTGATCCTTCTGAGAGATGTCAGACTTTTTGGAAGCTGCTTCCAGCAATTCTTCTCCTAGTGAGATTCTCACTATGTTCTCTTCAGCAAGATTTGCTAGCATGAAAGGAACCAGAATGACAAGAATTTTAGCTGAACTTTTTCCATTTTGAACCAATTTATAATCTCATGGCTGTTAGTTGGAGAGTTTTTTTTAAATTTTGTTCCCAACAGCCTTCCTGTTATCTGGGAAAGTACCTGGTCTCTTTGCTTGTTTTGGAAAAGTTTGATGCTGTATCTTTGCATAACAATCTCCTGAATTTTTATCATTCTGGAAACTAACCCTTTGACAAGATAAGACACGGGCTGTTCTTGGTCTGACATGATTTCTTGCTGATTTTTCAATGATTTTAGGCTACAAATTTGCCTCCATCAGAGTAAATCCCACTTAGCCAAGGTGGTTCAATAGATATTCAATAGATATTGTGGCGTCACACACTAAGCTGCATTTGATAGTTTGACAGGAAAGCAACTGAATTATACTTAAAAATTGAAATAAACAAAACTCACTCACTTTGGCAGCTTTTATTTAGTGTATCAAGTCCTCCAATTTTGTCTAAAAAATTATTCCATTTCTAAAAAGGCAAAGATAGAAAAGTGTGGCAATACAAAGAAAACGCTACCCTTTCTTTTTTAGCACTTGCTAGCTTTTATGAAAAGTAAATGACAGCCTCACCTCCACCCCCATCCCACACACATAATGTCTGATTTTACTTCAAAGAAAAGGTTTTCTTCCCTCACTTCTCTGATGCTTGTGGGAAACCAATTGATAAGTATTTATATCTGGAAATTGCAGCCTCTGGACTCTCGGCACAGTGGAAACAAAATTCTGCCAGTTTTCATTACAGTCCTTCAAAGTTTGACAGAGGTTAGCCAACAAAAGAAATAGAAAAGGCAGACAGTTTCAATGGACTTTTCTATTCTGTAATGATATATGCATTTTAAGTCCTTTTATCCCTCCCTGCCTCCCTCCCTTCTTACCTCCCTATCTTCCTCATTTATCCTTCCTTCCTTCCTTCCTTCCCTTCCTTCCTTCCTTCCTTCCTTCCTTCCTTCCTTCCTTCCTTCCTTCCTTCCTTCCTTCCTTCCTCATTTATCTCCTCCATCTCTTCTTTCCTCACTATTAAAAGAAGCAGCAATTTTTTTATTCTTTTTATATCATTGAATGAGTGAATGATATTTCCTTTTCTTTGCACAAATAGGCATTTATCCCTTTAAAAGTAAGCAATGCAGCAGGTGACTGCATTATTCTATTGTCTAGACCTTCAAGTGGCAGAAGAGTGTGTTGGCATAAACTGTGCTTATTGTTGATTCCTATTGTGCCTGAGAAACAAGGTACTGATTTAATGTGGGATAATTTCAGGAATACGATTGAGGGGTTTTCCCAGCTTCTTTTCCCCTCCCACTATTCCTTGGTGATTGTTGGTGGAAAACAAGCACTACTGCTTCCTAACATGGGATGGGATGTGAGTTAGAGGGCATGCTTTATGGGGCCCTTGGAGCTCTCTGAGCTTGGTGGGTTTCTTGCAGACGTCTCATTACCAACTTGGATAACATCATCAGTGTATGCTTGGAATGATCATTTAGCAGCTTCTCAAAGATGACTAAAATATTGCCAAGTGTGAAAATGTTCCATCTCACAGAGATGACTTTGGAGAAACTAGATGATTTCAGCAAGATGTTCTGGATTGGGTAGGACTTCTTCAATTTGGGACTGGATGTGCAATCTGAGGGTTGTTTTTTTCTGGCTTTGCAGCTCCTGGTTCAAGAGCAGGTGGTAGCTGTGTCTAGGAAGACCTTTGCACAGATCCATGCCAGGTGTCAGCTGCATTCATTCCTGGATCAAGAGATTTTTATAATTTGCTTTGATTCTTAAGTTCATCAGTCATAAGTGACTAAACACTTGTAACATTTTTCAGCACTTACATAACTTTGAATAGTTGTTAAATGAATTATTGTAAGTCAAGGACCACCTGTACATTTATTTCTTGCTCAGCCTAAACGCCAGTTGAAATCTTTAAGTTTTATACATGCAAGAGCTGCCTGAATTCCTATATCATTTCAGATGGTTACATATCCATAAATGTTGAGAAGCTTTGGCATAATTGAAAACCACTGTGATTTTATGCTGGTTAAATGTTACTTTGGCATACTTTGGTTTTAATCTTCAGACCTTCTGGCTCTATTGCAGGGAGACTATGGAAGGCAACGAAAATTCAGGCTAGAAATGAAATACAAATAAGTTATTCTATCTGGTTCAGGCTCACCCCAGCATGGAAGACCATTTATCGAAGCAGCTGGCTAGAAAATAAATCCAAAGGCCTTGGTAGATTCAGCAGACAATTATCTTAAAAGCAGCAGATGACTAACAGTGTTAATTCTGCAAGGTGCCAGTTTTGAGCCTTTCACTGATGTGATTGCCTTGTGGGATTTTGAAGCCTTTCCCCACCCTTTGCCACCAAAACAGATTTTTTTTAAAAAAAAAAAACCCATGTCACCATGTCAGAGCATTTGCAGCATGCCTACTATTATGAGACTACCCAGGAGCAAAATACAGCACACAGAGACTTAGACATTTAACAGTGATTTATATACAAGACATATACAGAAATATACGTGGTAGGCAAATACTTGACAAGCAATCAATCTTCAAAACTCTACATGGAGAACTCTGCAATGGATACCGGACACAAGGAGAGAGAAAATACACCTTCTAAAATGTCAGCCTTATGTAAACACCTCTTAAAGGAGTAAAGACTTCTGTGAATCCCTTCTTCGTCTTAAAAAGGAAATACCCATGCTATGCTGACTCATCCTTATTGCATCATCCTTATATTGAATCAGCTTTACATTGCATCAGCCTTACAGCAGCTGTCAGCTATTAAATCTTATACCTCAACAACCCAGTATTTCTAAACTCTACCTTGTTTGCTTCATTTTGAGATAGTTGGAAGCTAAAATGTTGAAGTCAGAGATCTCTATGAACTGAGTGTCCACAAAACCTCTATCACATCAGGCTGCATTGGCAACCATTTGAACACTTTGATTAGAAAATCAATATTTATTCCATTGGCTCTGTCTGTTTCCCTTCTCTTCACTTTTTCTTTTTGTTTCTAGGTTAACTGAAACAGGCAGAGCTGATGTAGTTTCATATAGTACAAGAACGGCAGAGTCCAGTAGCAGACATATTTAGAGTTATAACAGCAAAGTTACCAGCACTGAAAAAAGTGACATATTACCATTTTTCCACACTTACAATCATTATAGCCTCGCTGTGGTTACATAATCAAAATTGGGATGCTTGGCAACTGGCAGGTATTTATGACAGTTGCAGTGTCCTGGGGTTATGTGACCCGCTTCTGTGATCATCTGACAAGAAAGTCAATGGGGCAGCCAGAATCACCTAAACAACCATATTATTAATTTAACAACTGCAGTGACTCACTTAACAATTGTGGCAAGAATGTATATGTATTTTATATGTCAGGATGTAGGCATATACATATGTATGCATATAGCATGTCTATATGTGTGCTTTGTATATGTATACTTTTGAGAGCAAGCAACAGAATTTCATTTTTAATTTGTGTAAGTGTGCCCACAGTAAAAATGACAATAAAGGTTAACTTATGTATGTTTTCTAAGAAGGTCGTAAAAAGGGGCAAAACTCACTTAACAACTGTCTTGCTTAGCAACAGACATTTTGGGTCCAATTGTAGTCATAAGTTAAGGACTACCTGTATCGGAAATCAGTAGTCCCACTGAGGAAACCCTTTGCTATGTGAGGGAACTGTTTTTACACATCATCATGACATCATCATCACCACCTTGAAGAAATGAGGAGATAAGGTCATCACAAGAGCCTTTCCTTCTTGCTGAGTTGAAGTACTATCCACCTATCCTTGAGCCGATGGAAAACTTTCATTAAATCTGCCAGTTAACTAGGACATACATTGTTATTTTCTTGCTATTTTTGATTCCATGGCTTTCAGTGTTCTATGCCACCCAGACTTTCATAGAGTTGGGCAGTCCATTAAATTCCATTAATCCATCTGCTGTCCTTTTGCCAGTCCCTGTCTTGCCTTTAGTGCTGGAGAAGACTCCTGCGAGTCCGTTGGACTGCAAGGCGATCAAACTGGTCAGTCCTAGAGGAGATCAACCCTGAGTGCTCTTTAGAAGTCCAGATCCTGAAGATGAAACTCAAATATTTTGACCCTTAATGAGAAGGAAGGAGTCACTGGAGAAGAGCCTAATGCTGGGAATGGTTGAGGGTAATAGAAGACGGGGATGACAGAGAATGAGGTGTCTGGATGGAGTCATTGAAGCAGTCAGCATGCGCCTAAATGAACTTCAGGGAATGGTAGAGGACAGGAGGGCCTGGAGGAATATTGTCCATGGGCTCGTAATGGGTCGGACATGACCTCGTGACTAACAACAGCAACAACAACATCTTGCCTCTACCCTCACCCCAACCCATGATTAAGGAGCAAAACTATTGCACTTTTTAGTCTATGGATCCCAATCTGAGTAGGCAGTTTCTAGAGAATAACAGCACTCCAGTTGTAGGCATGTAATATTTAGATTTATTGATGGTAGAGATGTGCAACCGAAAGTCTTATTAGTAGATATGAAGATATGATTCAGGATTTTCCCTAAGAACTATTAGCCCTTAATAGAAGTAGGTTCTTGCTTTGGAGAAACTGAGTAGCTTTTCCTTCATCTTATAAAACTAGAAATCAACCTTACCTAGTGCAAATGATGAAGAAGAAATCTGAAGCCAGGCAAAAGAAAAACCAAAAAGGCTTCTCTGTGCAATATATAGATAAGAAGTCCCTTGTTTTAGCTAGAGTGCTTTAAGGCATTCTAAATGAATGAATTGCACGATCTCCTTCCTCTTCCCCCTTTTGAAATCTTAAAAACTCCCCTTGCTGATAATAGTGTTTTCATTTGAAAATGCACGCTCCACATTTTTTTAATAAGTGTATGCCCCAAATAAATAATAAATGGATGAAGTCATGTAGAAAGAATGAAAAATCAGGTTTAAGCAAGCTTCATTAAAACTTATATCGGAAGGATTCTCTTTGAGCCATCCCAAAAGCCTGTTTGTGCTGAGTTATGATGTTGAAGAGGAGAGAGGGCTTCAACAGAGTCTCCAAAACTTCTTTCTATATTTTGCAATTACGGTTGGGATTGCAAGTTACCTAGAGACTGAAAAACGCTGTTGGGTAAATGTGATGGGCACCTTGCGCATCCGTTCTCCACGTTCCTCTTTTGCTTATGGTTTTTATTCCTTCTCTTTCATGGGTCCCTACCCCCAGTCTCAAACTACCCCTTAGGTTGATGTCTTATCAGTGGTGGGATTCAAATATTTTTACTACCGGTTCTGTGGGTGTGGCTTGGCTTGGTGGGTATGGCTTGGTGGGCGTGGCAGAGGAAGAATATTGAAAAAACTCCATTCCCTTCCCACTCCAGGGGGAAGATTACTGCAAAATCCTCCCTCCCCACCCCAATAACCTACTTTCCAGCTCCGTTCTCCTGTGCAGGGCAACAAAAGAAGACCCAGCTAATCAGCTGGGACTCAAGAAGCAGAGAAGAGATTGGGGTGGGGCCAGTTACAGGTGGTATTCCAAATGACTCAAAATTTCCGCTACCGGTTCTCCGAACTGCTCAAAATTTCCGCTACCGGTTCTCCAGAACTGGTCAGAACCTGCTGAATACCACCTCTGTGTCTTATAATAAGCACTGGCAGTCCCCGACTTATGACCACAATTGAGCCCAAACTTTCCAACTGCCCATCAAGACAGTTATCAAGTGAATTTCCCCCCATTTTACGACTTTTTTTTGCCACCGTTTTTAAGTGAATCGCTGCTGTTGTTAAGTTGCTAATGTGATAGTTAGGTGAACCTGGCTTCCCCATTGACTTTTTCTGTCAGAAGGTAATGACCCCAAGACACTGAAATTGTCCTAAATGCGAGTCAGTGGTCAAGAGTCTGAACCTTGATCATGTGACCATGGAGATGCTGCAATGGTTGTAAGTATGAAAAACAGTGGTAAGTCATCTTTTTCAGTGCTGTTGTTACTTTGAACGGTCTCTATAAATAAATGGTTGTTAGCCAAGGACTACCTGTATAAAACAACTGTGTTTCAGGTGTTCTGTGGAAATGCTAGAAATTTGGCTCTTGTTTGACTCTGACTAAATGTGTGCTGGCTATTTGAAATGTTATTAAAAAGAGGAAAAAAAACAGTGAAATTCCATTTAGAATTCCTAATGTCAACAGTTCTTTTGCTTTTATGAAGTTCGGGGTCTCTCCATGACTAACCAGGGCTGATAACGCCAATTGATTTTCATGAAACAAATGACTGGCATGAAGATACCAGGCTGGGGTGTCAAACTTGTGACCCGCGGGCCGGATGTATCATGCATTGGCCACACCCAGCTTAGCGAAGGGGGGGAAAGTCACGATACGTCACATGACGACAACGTGACACTGCAAGTTTCACACCCCTGTGCTAGGCTGTCTGGCAAATGTGCTCCTTTCCTAGTTTTCCAGGAGCCACAAATCTTTGCGACAGAAAGAAGGATTTTCTCCAAGCCAAGTTTAGTTACCCTGCTACATAACCTTTGTTTCTATCATTAGTTCTATCTTTCTCTTTTGTTTTTTGCAAGTTAGGGGGGGGAATATTTGTTTCCAATTGAAATGATCTCACAAAAGAATACACCTTGACATGTAGGGACTGCTGGTTTTTCAAAGGGCTTTTTAATTGAACTACAATAAATTAATTTATTTACAACCATTAAATATATAAACTTCTCAAAGAAAATCTTGGTGCTCTTTCTTCTTTCTGATTTCTTTTTTGGCATATAAGTTATTGGCTGCTATTCATTGATTAGGATCACATTTCAACACTGGAGCCATTTCCCAGGTGGTATATTGGTGTACTTGTGATATCTTCACTGTCAGTGTTCACTGCTTTATCCTTTCTCCCCCTGTGTAATAATTTGTAATCATCCCCATTATCATCACAACAATAGCAAATGTATTTCACCCTTCAACTCAGAATGAATGCTCACCCCAACACGACAAAATGTAACCAAAAAAGATAACATTTAAAAATGTGATTCAAATATTTCATGGTTTATATATGTCAACTGCGACCTAATTCTTTTAATTCAACCTGACCAGGGCTGAATTTGAGCATTTCTGCATTAAAAAGCATTTGTTCTATTCCCAATGTTTGATCTAGTCCACTATAACTGTAGAGATATAATAGCAACCAATGCAGCACAGTATAAATATTGTAAAGATTCAAAATAAATCATGGAGAAATCACTAGTTTTTTCCTCTAAAAATATGCATTGCATGCTATATGTGACCTTAACATTATTGTATGCATACTTACTGTGCATACGGTTTACACTTGCACACTAGACAAAATGCACAAGGACCAATGAATAACTCAATGGGCAAAGATCTGATCCTTGGTAGACTCAAAAGCCACCATCATGAGAAAAACATCAGTGAAAGATAAATGAACAGCAGTGCTCTAAACCAGAGTTCCCCAACCTTTTCAGCTTTGTGGACAGGCGGGAGTGGGGGGGAGGGAAGATGGTTCAACATGAGCGGCCGGCAAGCATGCAAGCGTATGCACAGCTCCATTTGCACAAATAGTGTTCACCCACTTCTCGCGAAATAGGGGTGTGCGCGCATAGGCGCACTTTCCTGCTGCTTCCGTGACCCGATTCTGAATGGTTCATGGCCTAGTAGTGGCCTATAGCCCGGGGATTGGGGACCTTTGCTTTTAACTTTTGGCAGGTTGTATTTCATTTGCTATTTGCTGGACAAAAAGGACAGAGTAATCTTCGTTGAATCTTTCTCCTAGAAGTAAGCAATGCCATTCCTAAATGTTATTCTGGAGATCACGAAGCCGATTGTTGAGGGATATGGTGGAGCTGTGTCAGAAAACATTAAAAATAGTATCTTCTTCTGCCAAATTTAAGTCGATTACACAAAGTGAAGGAGTTCCAATAAATAACTAAGATAAACAGCTTATGCCCCTGGACATTAGGAACCATTCAGTGAGGGTTGGTTGGCTTACATGTTGGTTGTGTCCCAAAGTAGAGCATTATACATACTCTGTGGCTTTGGGTGGACATATTTCCTATTGTTATTATTTTTAGATGTGGAGGATCACATTCTTTTACCTATATGTACACAACTTTGCCTTTTCCACAGGCTGCTTCCAAGTGTTTGCCAGCTATGTCCATTCATTGACTGTTCCATTTAGCCATTTTGGAGACAGTATATTGGCTTGAAGTAAAGTTGACAAGACTCCTATTTCCCCTTTTAGACTGAATAATAGGCCACAGATACCATGTGATGAACCAGCAGGGAATTCCCCGAACCTATAGAATCTCACCCCTGATTCTACTGCCCTTTCCAATAGAATTGCGAAAGGCAAAACATTAAAATAAGCCAAAGAAAAGTCTCTACAGTATGGAGTACAAAAGGCTGAAGAAGTAGCTTGTATAAATCAGATCTGATTTTTTCTGACTGGTTTCTGATAACAATTTCTGACTGAATACCCTAATCAAGGAGCTACCAGCTCAGAACAATCAAGCTAAGAGTAAACAATAGCCTCATCAAGAAATCACCAAGAACTCACCCACTAATGCTGATGGAGCAAATCACTAGCAAAACCTACTCCCTTCTAGCACTGATGATGTTATCTAGTTGGGTGATTAAACATAACATAACATAATAGAGTTGGAAGGGACCTTGGAGGTCTTCTAGAGACTTTTGTAAGAAAGTGACCAACTTCAGAGAACATCCCCACAATTTCGGACTTGGAAACCTTAGAGGTAATTGGCTATGACATCCAAGTCCATCTGCCATGCCATGCTGTAAATCCTCTGATGGATTTTGGCTTTAGCTCTCTTTAAAGGGGAAGCAGAGAGAAGAGACCACATATTCCAGATTAGCTAAGATTCTTGCTTTCCATCTTGATTAAAAAAAAATAATGATCAGGGAGAAGTAATGGGGCCCTGGAGATCTTATAAGCAGCATTTAGTCCCTATTAATATTTTCCCAATAGGCTATAAAAACTCCCTACACCCCTTGACAATCTCAGTTTGCGATGATTATGTATCTTTTGCAGCAACATTAAATGATGGCTTTCTGCAGCTCAAACTTTCTGCAGCTCAAACTTTCCATGTGTTGGAAACCTAATTAATTTCTCAGAGAAAGCTTTGTAAAAATTATTTCTCTACACTCAAAAGTTGTTTGAGATCAGGATACAAAGGCCCTATTGAGCACAGCCTCTGAGACTCCAAGCATAACTTCCAGGGAATTTGCAATACACCCTGCAGAATAAGCCCCTCTTGGGGCCATGCTTCCTACAGCAGAATTAAATCAGAAGTACAAATTCAATCCAGAAAGGAGGGCTCATTTTTTTGGCCTTTCATCTCAAAATATTCTAGAAACCATGGATAATCCATTATGGTTGGTTCTCCATCAATCTATTAAAAATCCAAGGAGTTAGGTTTCTAGCTTTAAGGAAGATGATGCCCTATGCCAAAGGGGCCCAGGAGACAATGAAGGAGATCTGGGAGATCTCCATCCTACATTCTTCTGTCTTCACCATTGCACTACCAACCTGTCGCTGGTCTATTTTTGAACATAGGAGCAGTGATTAGTGACCTTGTCACTTAACAAACAACTTGCAGTACCAAAAGAATGGTAGACTAATATTCAAAAGTAGCCCAAGAGTCAAACATGATAGCATCTTTTGCAGGCAGTTTGAAAGCTAGCTGAAACTTCCAACCCTAGTTGGCCAAGCTCACCCCAGCAAGCATTAAGGACAGTGATTGGTATTTCCCAGGCAAGGAGGAGAAATTATGTCTAGGAATCCGCCAATTACTGCCTTTAATCTGATCTACATTAAAATGGTGAGGACAGTACCGATCACCAGCACCAGGATAGTTGCTGAGATAGAACAGAGTTCAAGCAGCTCTGTCAATGGTTTATTTCTGTTGACTCAAGGTTTGGAGAAATGCATGTTTCCAGAACTGTGAGCAAGTGTGCTCAGTTAAAAGATATAAGAGAGGCTTAAGCAAAATAATAATAAGAGAATACAGACGATGGTCATAGCAAATAAGATTAGAAACATACATACTCCTTCCTTCCTCTCCCTCCCTACACACACACACACACACACACCACACACACACACACACACACACACACACACACACTTAATGTCAGGGTTCCAGGAAAACAATCTCCAACACCAAAACTCCGAAACAGGCATTTTCTCAAAGTTCCATTTTTTTAGAGCTGTCATACTGGCACATCTGGGAAAACCCAAATCCAGGTTTTCCTTCAATAATTAAAAATACAAAATCCATCCCCTATACCCATCAGTTCATCACATGGTCCAATCACCATCCATTCTAATTTGAGACATCCTTAAACCCCTCCTCATCCAAGTGTAGGAATAACATGACCTTGACTGTAAAGAATGCTATTATGTCTAACTACATACTCTCCATGAAATCCGCCCTCCCAATTTCCCAAGAACAAGAATGTGGCAGCGTGGAAGCATCTGGTGTTAATATGGCTTCCAAAACTGACACACACTTACCTTGCAATATTTTGAATGTAGATGAAATAATAGTCAAATCAACAAGAGTAGAGTTAGAACAAGCTATAGTAGTGATGGCAAATCTTTTCAGCACCGAGTGACCAAACTGGAATGCATGTCCGCGCGTGCCGGAGCGCTGGGAACTGAAGACCAGTTGGCTGGTACACATGCACATGCCAGCCAGCTGGTCTTCACGCATGCCAGAAACCTGAAGAGTAGCTGGCCTGTACGCGTGCCCATGGAGAGGGTCCTGCGTGCCACCTCTGGTACATGTGCCATAGGTTCGCCATCATGGAGCTATAGCGTCCATAGAGATTAGTGATGGTGAATGGCTGTGTAACGTGGAAAGGAAGCATGTATTGGGCTTTAAACAATGCAGAAATTACCAGTGTGTGGGGGAGGGAGGGGATTCCCTTCTCTTTTTTAACATGCTATGAAGTTTTTACTTTTGACACAATTTATTCTTTCTTGTATATTGCATGGGGGGAAATACTTAATATTTTTTGAGGACAGAAACTAGTCTGGAGAACAGGCTTAATGGTGCTGAGCAGCCATTTTTCTAATCTTGGCTAAATCATGAACTCATTAGGGGGGGCAAAGTGAGGACTTCTGTATCGATCTACCTTGCAGAGAAATGGTAAAGATCACTGAGGTAAATTATGTGAAGTGCACTTCATACAGAGTGATTTATCCTTTCTGTAAAATGGAGATCTATATTCCTTTAGATCTTTAAGATGGGAAATATAACAAGTATAAGTATGAACATAAACAAGAACAATGGGAGTAAATACAGATAAATGGGGTCAGTAAGACAGGGACGGTAGGCACACAGGTGTGCTTATGCACACCTCCTTTAAGGACCTCTTAGGAATGGGGTAAGGCCCGGGGTGGGATTCTACCAGTTCGCACCTATTTGCTAGAACTGGTTATTAACATTCTAAGCAGTTGGGAGAACCGATTGTTAGAATAAATTACTGGCCTAATCCTGTAAGTAAGGCAGGAAGGAAACATTCTGGTGTTGCTTACAGAAACTGCCTCTCCGTTAACCCTTATTACATTCTTGGCAGGACTAAACTTCCTGTCTCAGGAACTTCTCTGGAGTTTTTTCCCCCTCCTTTGCTGGTACTTTGCTTGTGTGGAGTGATCATTCAATGGCACTGAAAAAAGTGACTTATGACCATTTTTCACACTTACGACTATTGCAGCATCCCCATAGTCATGAGAGGCCAGGTGAGGAGATGCGTGCCTCAATGTGAGTGATATTGAGTTGGCCACACCCAGCCAATAACATGACCACCAAGCCATGTCCACCCAGTCATATGACCACCAAGCCACACCTACCACCTAAGCCATGCCCACAGAACTGATTGTTAAAATTTTGAATCTCACCCCTGGATGAGGTCCATGGTAGACAGTTTGAGTTTGAAGCTGTGAAATGTTGAGGCTGTAACAACAGAGTTGGGTAGAGCATTCCAGGCATTGACTATTCTGTTGCTGAAATAGTATTTTCTGCAATCAAGTTTGGAGCGGTTTACTTTGAGTTTGTATCAGTTGTTTGTCCATGTATTATTGTGATTGAGGCTGAAGAAGTCGTTGACAGGCAAGAGGTTACATCCTCAAACCCCCACTTCTTTAACCTCAAACTATCCACTATTGACCTCACCCCATTCCTAAGAGGTCTGTAAGGGGCATGGAAAGTGCATAATTGTGTCTACCGTCCCTGTCCTATTGTCCCCATTTATTCGTACTTATTTCCTGTATTCTTACTCATATTTATACTTATACCTATTATCTTATAAGAGATTGACAAATCAAATAAATAAATAATACGTTGTAGCAGACAATTTTGTATACTATGCTTAGATTGGACTATAGGCGGTACAGTTCTAGATTGCCCAGGCCCAAGGCACAGGGAATTCTATTGTGAGAGGAGGAGTGGAGAACTTTTCTCAAGAAATACCTCTGAATCCGCTCAATTGAGTTAATGTCCAATATACAGTGCAGGTTCCAGGCAGATGAGCTTTATTTGAAAACTGGTCTGGCAAAGATTTTGTATGCCCTAGTTAACAATTCAATGTTGCCCGAGAAGAAGCCTTGCAAAATAAGGTTTACAACTCTTAAAGCCTTTTTGGCAATACTGTTACAATAAGCTCTGGGGCTTATTTTTATTATTATTATTTGCAAATAATCACATTACGATGATGATAAAAAAAATAGTTTTGCAACCAATGTCCCCATTTATGACCTTTGCAGGTCTATAAAGCAAATGAAAGCTGAAGATCATAAGCACAGGTACAGTTTTACTCGGTGATCTCATCATTTGGCAATCAAGTTGCCAATCCCAATTGTGGTTGCTAAAAAAGGAGTAGCTGTTCTTAACAGTGGAGCACATATAAACAAGGGTAACACAAGACTGGGTTGCAAATGTATTAAAAGAACATTCAAAGAAATTCCATATTTTTTGTGGTGACCTAAAAGTATAAATATTTTGTGTCAGATCTGCATCTTAAAACATCTATGTACCAGACAGGAGGACAAACATCTGAGTAGTGGGCAGCACATTGTTGTTGCCGCAATAACTGCATATGGTACTAGTTTTGCTAGTCTCAATATTTAACAACATTTCTAATGTTGCAACTCTGCCATCTGCAGGCACACCCACAATATTAGCATAATATGAAGAATTATGGCACTCGTTGTAACTTCTGGATTACTAAAACGTTTTATATCAGACTAAACCCTTTAGTCTGAGAGAGAAGGTAAGGGAGAAGGGTAATCATCAAAATGGATCAGAGAGAATGGGAGGAGGGCATCTAATCAGAATACTAATGTTTATATGCTCATTATCAGGCAATAAGATAGCTGTTATGAATAATCAGCTGTCAAAAAATTCCTGGATGTGTGATTATTTTTATTGAATAGAGCAGAGGTCTCCAAACTTGGCAATTTTAAGACTTGTGGATTCTTTCAGTTCCTCCTGGCTGAGGAATTCTGGGAGTTGAAGTCCACAAGTCTTAAGGTGGCCAAGTTTGGAGACTCTTGGTATAGAGAAATGAGATAGCATAATTTTTATAAAGGCATGTGATGGGTGAACAATGTAAAATCATTTCTCTAAATGTTAAAGGTCTGAGACATCCTGTGCAGAGGAAAAAGTTTTGTAATTAAATTATTTAAATTCTTTGCAGTTATGTTACAAGAAATATATCAAGAAACCAAGGTGGGATGCTATAAAGATAGTAGTATTAAGAGGTGGATGTATAAATCAGATGAGTGTGATTTTAAAAATCATTAAAAAGGGCAAGTGAAGTTTATTTGGAATTAACAATTTATTAACAAACTGTAACAGAACGGAATCAGATACTATTTATAAACAGCTAGTAAACAGAAAAAGAGAGGTGATTTGGAGACATAAAATCTCTCAGAGTATTCTGCTAAGCAATAATAATAAAAATTCTAGAGTATTGGCAAACAAACTGAAAAAAGTAAGGAAAATGCATTGTGTAATTAAAAATCTATCAATATATTGAGGCATCCAAGTTTGATGGGCGGTAGAGAAGTTGATAGATCAATAAATAAAATATTATCAAGCAGCACGGTTTAGGGCATATGATTCTATTTATTATGGAAGACTCTCCTAAACAATGGATTCAAATTGTAATTATGTCAGAACTAAGTAAGTTTATAAATCATTTTTCTAGAATAAAACAGTGGTATTTTTAGCTTCAAATTTGGAAGAATAGATACATAGTTCTGATAAGAGACATTTCTCCTTTAACTCCTAATACATTTTGATCAGGATAATTATTACTGTTTGGCTACAATGAAATCATTGAGACCATATAATCTTTATAGAGTAAAAGATTTTTATAGCAATGGTAAGCCTCTCAATAAAGATCAGATAGAGAAGCAAATCCTCCATCAATTCTCCACTATAGTACCTCCAAAGAATCAATAGATAAGCATGAAATCAGGGTCTTATTAGCTGTCACAGCCCTTTTCGTATCCATAGTCTCAGAATTAGCCGAAGATTACATGACAGCATTATTTCACAGCACATCCAACCTAACCAAATACATCACGATTGAAATATTCAGAATCATGGATCATCAACCTTTAACCACATACTTTCAGTTCGATGGACAAATATATCAACAGATGAAAAGAAAAACCATGGGATCACTGCTTTCAGGACTAACAGACAAATAACAGAGACCATAATGCAATGTTTGGAATCTATAGAACTCTCATACATGCAACCCAAAGTATGAATTTAATATATAGATGGCACTTTTGTCATAATCAAAAAGCACCAATTGAGAATACACACAAGCCATCAATAGCATCTTCAAGGAATAACATTTGCTAGGAAAAAAGAAAACAACACCCACCCAACAACACTGACAGGTCATGCTACTATATATAACCCGGGGAGCGAACTCCACACTCACAAGCACTGATGCTGTTACCTTGTTGGGTAATAAAATATCTGCAAGCAAACAACTAAACTCAGAGAGCACCAAGAACTTCACAGTTCAACTCTGAGCTACATATATTCTCTTGGATATATAAATATAAATAAATAACTCTCAGGATCATTCTTTAGGCAACTCATGAAGTAAACAATAATCCCTGCAAACCTGTGCCGTAATAAATAAGTTAGTCTTTAAAATGCCACAAGTTTCTTTATTTTGCACCAGCAAACACAGCTATCCTTCTTAAAATGGTTTGTGCTACTAAATTGAAACTGAAGTTGTGCCCACAGGAAAAAAGCAATAAATTTTCTCATGCATCTTGTTATGCAAATAGTTGATTAGTGCAGCAGAAAAGGCACACGTACAACTCTGGAAGAGCAAAAAATAAATAAAAATAAAAAACAGTTTAAATTAAAGCATGTGGGAGAAAACCCATGCATATGCTTTCAAAAAAGCAAGTAGGGGAAGCATGCAGAGCTTCCAATCCCTTAATAGTAGCTCCCCATCTGAGTCCCATGACTGAGAAGGAAGAAGGAATGAGGCTTGGAATAGAGATGTCTACAATAATCCAAGTCACTATCTATCTTCACCACAGGAATATATAGGTAGTCCTTGACTTACAACCATTCATTTAGTCACCGTTCAAAGTTATAACGGCCCTGAAAAAAGGTTACTTATGACTGTTTTTCACACTTATGACCGTTGCAGCATCCCCCACGGTTGCATAACCAAGATTCAGACACTTGACAACTGATTCATATTTATGATTGTTGCAGTGTCCCAGAGTCACTTGATTAGCTTTTGTGACCTTCTGACAAGCAAAATCAATGGGGAAGCCAGGTTCACTTAATAACCATGTTACTAACTTCACAACTGCAGTGATTCACCTAACAACCGTGGCAAGAAAGGTCATAAAATGGGGCTGAACTCACTTAATAATGTCTCACTTAGCAACAGAAATTTGGGATTCAACTGTCATCAGTTGAGGACTACTTGCATTGGAATAATTGGTTTTCTGTTTGTCTTCCTGACCTGTATATGCATGAAGACAATGAAATAACACTTAGCAATAGCACTTACAGTAGACTTATGTACCGCTTCACAGTGCTTTACAACCCTCTCTAATAAGCGGTTTGCAAAGTCAGCATATTGGCCCCAACAATTCTGAGTCCTCATTTTACCAACTTGGAAGGCTGAGTCAACCTTGAACCGGTGAGACCCAAACTGCCAAATTGCTGGCAGCCAGTGATCAGCAGAAGTAGTCTGTAGTACTGCATTCTTACCGCTGCCACTGCAGCTCATGTTATAGGATTCTCATTTGTCTAAGTATATTCCACACCTTGACATGATTGGCACAATTGTAGGCCTTTCTACAATCAATGGAACACACATTCACTTTCTTTACATATTCTTGACTTTTTCAAATATCCAGTGATGTCCACACAAATTAATATCTTATGTTTCTTAGTCTTCTCTAAAACCTGCTTGAACATCTGGCGGCTCCTTTTCATATAAGACTCTGATCTGCAGTGGATGATCCTAAGCATTATTCTGCTAGTTTGAAAACTGCACATGGTAATTTATTCAACACCCAATGATTAAGCAAACATGCCTTAGCACATGTGACCTAGTCAGGGACTGGAGGGGAGGGGTTGTCTCTGACACACTCTAGAGTTCCTTTTATAAAATCATTAAAGTATCAATTCCTACATGACAAAAACTTTCTGGTTTGATTGCTGGATGTATAATAATGACATCAGAGACTGTAAAAATTTATCAAGTGTTTGCTGACATCAAAGCATACTAGGTTTTCCACATTACTATAGCAATAACACTTATTGATTCAAGGTGTTATTAAGACTTATATACTGCCCATAGTGCTTTCCAGCACTTTCTGGACAATTTACAATGCCAGCCTATTGTCCCTAACAATCTGGGCCCTTATTTTTCTGACCTCAGAGGATGGAAGGATGAATCAACCTTTGGCCCTGTCAGGATCGAACTCCAGGCTGTGGGCAGAGTTTGCCTGCAATCCTGCATTACTATGATCAATTCAGTTAGTTACTGTATCAAAAATGGAGATCAAGTTGCTTTGGCATGACTTGTTCCAGATAAGCAGTGATATGCTTCCAAACTTAGTTGTTAATAATCATTTCCAGACTTTTGTCTGCAATCACAGGACTTTTGCCATTTCTCTTTTCCTCATATTTTTTTTTGCAAATGGAAATATTTGCTATTCTCCGGTCCTCTGACATTATACCCATCTTCCAGCATTTCTCAAAGCAATCTAACATCACCTAATGAACAAAACAATCATTCAGTCGATTAATTTGAAAATTAATCTATACCAAAGTCCTATAAAGTATATGAAGTAAAAACTAGACAGATGCAAAACAGTGGAAATGTATAGGAATGCATCTGAGCACATCTTTAGATTTATCCTACAATATCATTCTGTTTCTAAACCGCAAAGAAGCGGCATCAAACTTCCAGATTCACTGCCAACACTTTCCCATAGTGCAAGATTCATTTGTGGATCAGGGTATATTCTGTCACATTATATTAGATTTCTGGCATTGTATGATCAAGGCTAATGTACCATACTAGAAATATGAATTTAAAACAATAAATCGTTTGTCATTTGGTTCATTAATCACTGTGGCTGTTTCCAAGAATAGAAATGACATTTGGAGAGATGGAAAACTATATTAGGGAGCAAAGCAGCCTAATTTTTGAGCCCAGCATTCATTCAGTTCATTGGCTAATACCAATTCCTGTGTCCAAGACAGGACTATTCTCTATGGGACTTTGTTTCTGTTACTTTGAACACCATCATTAATCCAATGAATACTTCAATTCCCTGTTTATCCAAAGCTACTGGTGACAAAGATTTGAACCAATTGAAATATCACTGTTCACACTTCCACCTTCTACTTGTCACTTCTTATTAGCTTACCTCAGGATTAAGTCCTTTTGTGGCCACAAACCAGCGACAATTGTCCTCAATCTAAATCTTTCTCCTCCCCCTTTTAAACTAATAATTTTTATTAAAGTTTAAACATGCAAAGATGAAAAATTAATACAAACTAAGAAAAATGCGGACTAAGCAAAATCTATTGAGTTACCAGAAATAACAACATATATATTTTAAATAAATCAGTTTTATATTTCTTACCTTTCCTTTTAACACAGTAATTTACCACATTTTCTAGAAATATAACAAACTATCCCTTCTTCCCATACTTTCTATCTCATCTATAAACAGATATTTAAATCTTGTCTTTCAGGCTTATTCAGGAAAAAACCATAGAAGATACCAGAAACAATAGCACATATATTTTAACCTTGATCAAATAAATCAAGGTTATTTGATTTTGTATTTCTTCCCAATATGTTTTTAAGAATCATGATCCTTAATCCCTTCAAATAATGTTTTATTACACGAGTTAATTTCTTATCATTTTTTTTGTTTTTTCTCAGAAACTCCCTCACAAGTTTAACACCTTTCTTTTGTAAATCCAAGGTAAGAAAGCTATCCAACTCATTCTTCTGCTTTATTAGTTGTATGGCTCTTTTAATTATTAAGACATCTGCCAGTTTCACTTGTAAATCCAGTGTAATATCATTTTCCATATCATTCTTGGAGCCTGACATTTTTAAATCCAATTCCCATGAGCAGAGGCCCTTCTGATTCACATCCCAACCTCATGACCTCATGGCATTGGCTCACCATATGAGTCTTACTGGGTGCTCATGTAACTTCTCTATTAGCTTGGAATTTTGAGTGCCAGGACCATCAAAAGACCAACCTCTCTTTGATTACTTATTGTGATTTGATATTCTTTTTTAATAGGAAACCTGGGCCACATCATACGTAAGTGGAGTTAGATGGTTACTGGTCAATTCAATCTTGGCTACTCCAATTAAAATAAAAGGGAGATCCGAGAGAGGAATTACAACCCTAATTAGTATAGCTTTACAACTGAAGTATGTTGTTGTGCCTTCTCTAAGGCAATGGATGTCAGCCTCCTTGCTGCCCCTCAAATACACTTTGTAATACCTATATTCCCCCTTCTAAAACACCTGGAGGTGTGCAGAAATTTTTTTACCCACCCTGCAACATCAATTGGTGGGAATCAAATGACAGGATCAGACCAAATGGTCATTCTCTATTCCATTGTTTAAGACATTTCATCAGGAGGACAAAACAGAGGAACACCTAAACGCTAGAGAATTTAAGGATATAAAATCAAATTGGGCAGGATTATGCCCAATTCTTTTAGAAAGATAACCATGTTCCAGCAAAACATCCTTGAGGGCAGCTGTTGATTACTGGATCACACCACATGATCTCCTAAATTCCCCACAGAGGTAAATTCGCAATTAGAAAGTGATCACCACTCCCTAATACCAAGTATGACACACCTCGGGAGACAGTGGTGGGATTCATAAAAATTTACTACCGGTTCTATGGGCGTGGCTTGGTGGGCATGACATGGAAGGATACTGTAAAATCTCCAGTCAGAGGTGGTATTTGCTGGTTCTCCGAACTACTCAAAATTTCCGCTACCGGTTCTCCAGAACCTACTGAATACCATCTCTGTCAGGAGAGCAGTAAAAACAGAAACAACTATGCCCCAATGCTAGAAAATAACAATACAGAGGTATGAATTAAATGGAATGAAACTAGGGCAAAAACAATCACTAAATGGCTAGCAACCCCAGATACCTTCAAAATTCATGCACACCTGTCAGACAAGTCTCAAAAACTATACTTAAACTTATATGAGCTGTTAATTTTTAATCTGAAATCTGTTTTTGTCAAAGAAACAAAGCCGCACTCCAGTAACTGGGATGAAAAACATTAAAAAAAAAAGATTTGATCAGGACTATGCACAGCTGAGAAGGTCATATCATACAGCATACAGAAAGAGCAAACATTTTCTGAGAATAAACTACTTTCCATGCAGAATTTAAAGGTTTGATACAAGAAAGAGAGGAGAGGAGGAGAGGAGAAAAGATTTGCAACAAAGGAGACTTGGCAGAAACCAATCAGTCAGGAAGAATAATTCCTCTCTCTCCTGGCAAACTATTGTACCAGTAGCCTAGGCAAAACTGCTGGCACTCCCACTCAGTCAAGTATCAACTCAAGCATAGAAGGAGTATTTTAGTGGATTGTACATGGATCCTGCTAGTAACATAAATGAGAGTGAAACTGACTTGGATCAAATTTAAAATTGCTCCAAACCCCAATCTCTGTATAAGAGGTAACTAGATTGATTGAATCCCTTAAGGTGAACAAGGCTCCACATGTTGATTGTGTTTTGCCTGAAATATTTAAAAAGAATACCAGCACCTCTGATAGCATCCCTGTTTACATTTATAGATCAGACAGGTTATGTTCCAGAAGACTGGGTGTAGTAAACCTCGAGAGTCCTCTTGACCTAAGGCCGTAAGAATGACCTTCTCAAGTTAGGAATTGCATGATAAACTCAGCTTGGCACGACACGTAGGCAAATAGTTACAGGAACTAGCTGACCACATATATCTTGTTAATAGATAATCACGCTATCTTAGCACACAACAGTGGTCGCATCCTGCCATGGCGCCATTAGAATTATACTTCCTTGCTCCTCTTCACATATGTCTCGCTCCCCCCACCCTGATAAAACTGCAAAATAAAAGAGGGTGGTGCGTTGCAATCGGGGGACTTCTTCATCTACCCCGGGCACAACGTGCTCTCTCACCTTGAGAAACTATGGTGTCTGTGTCAATTATTGATTCTAGTACTTAAGTACTCACCCTCGCGAGGGTCCCTCTAAATTTCACCCCTGCGGGGGCTCTACGGGCTGATCAGAGAACCTAAGGACAACGAGCAAACCGCGACAATGCGACAACTGGGGGCTCGTCCGGGATCTCTCACTTCTTCAGCTCCACGGCGTGACTTCTGTCTAGAGGTGCGCTGCCTTCACTCCCGTTGCTACGCACCTGGCAAAGGCTCTGTACAATCGTAAGTAATGGACTCCTCACTCTCCAAAGTTTCGTCAGTTCATAGGGACGAACTTTACCAATTAGTGAAGAAGGCTAATTGTTTGCAGAAAATTAACGGCACCACTGTATATACCTTGTCTAGAAAATCTATCACCTCCTTCTTGCTTTATGTGGAGCAGCACTGTCCTGCTTATCCGGCTGAGGGCACGCTGCATCGCACTTCGTGGGAACGCTTGGGAAAATATCTGTATGATGTCCCCAGAGCTCCACCGGACATTCTTATGTCCTGGCGTGCGATAATGGCTGCGCTCAATACTATTTACCCCTCCACCACTCTCCCCGAGTCTTTATCTCTTGCCTCTAAAACTGCTAAGCCTCCTGCTGTTCACTTTGATTCTTCTCCCCCACCTTACCAATCTGTCGCCTCTTCGGATGATATTCCTCAGCTTGCCTCTGCCCCTCCTTTTCACTCTGACACTCCGCACAATCGTCTGCAGCCCTCCTCTCCTTCTGTCTCTCCTATTCCTACTGATTCTCCGTCCCCACATCCCTCGGGGGGAAATATTACTGCTATCCTGGCTTCTCCTTCCTTCACCTTAGAATCTTGTGATATACCTTCTGCTTACCCTATGACTCTTGTTCCGGGAGCCCCTGGCGCTCCTGTTCATACCAACATAGAGTTAAGAGTGCTGAAAAATTTAAAAGAGGCTGTAAATATGTATGGACTGCAATCCACTTACACTCGTGGCATGCTTGATTCTCTCGTGTCTGCTAACACTGTAATGCTGTTATATGATTGGAAGATGTTGTTTTCTATGCTTATGACTCCTGCCCAGTATGTTGTTTGGCAGTCTGAATATGAAAAATTAGTAGATGCTGAAATAAGACGAGGCCTCCCTAATCTGGTCATTGCTAATCACTTAAAGGGAACCGGATTATACTCCACCCTGATTCAGCAACAAACTTGCCCTCGCCGTGCCTTTGCAATCATTCATCTTTGTGCGATGAATGCCCTGAAACGTGTGGATGACTCAGACTCTAAATCCACACACACCTTTTTGAAGGTAGTGCAGGAGGTTGACGAGTCTTACTCTTCATTCGTTAACCGTTTGCAAACCGCTCTGGAACGCCTCGTGGCCAGTCTCGGGGTACTGCACCCTATGCTGCCAAGCCAAAAACTGTTTGCCCTCGTTGCAGAAAAGGTTTTCATTGGGCTTCCCAATGTCGCTCTAACCCTCCTCCTGCTCAGCAATCGGAAAACTAGGCATGGGGTCTTCAGCTAACCCCGCTACAAAGGCTGAAACTTCTCTTTCCTCTTCTCTTTCCTTTTTACAACCTACTTCTTTCCCTGTACAGCTGACAGAGGACATCGTTTATGATGATCCTGGTTCGGTCTTCACTCTCCCTCTTTCTATCACTGTTCTGAAGCCACTTCCGCCTTCCTTGCCTGTTTTGCTCATACCTAACTCCTCCCTTACCATTGAAGGCGTAGTCGCTGCACCCTTTTTGTACGACTCCTCTTCTCTGAAAAATCTCTCTCTCGCTGCCATTGGCGACCGGTGCTTTTCCCTGAAAGCGGGAACGATTGTGGCTACTCTCATTCTTCTTCCCTCTCCTGAACCCCCTTCTTTGTTTGCTCTACAGCAATCTGTTCAAGCCTCCAAACCTATGTTAACCATATTGCTGAATGGCCAATCTTTTGCTGGCCTGATTGACACCGGAGCTGACGTCTCTGTCATTCGATCCTCTGAGTGGCCATCCTCTTGGCCCCTTGCTGAAACAACTTCAGTACAAGGCGTCGGTGGAGCGCAGGCAGCAAAGGTTAGCTCACTTTGGCTTACTGCCTCTACGCCTCATTCCTCTGTGACTGCTTATCTTAAACCCTTTGTCCTTCCATTACATTGCAATTTGTGGGGCCGTGACCTGCTATCTCAACTCCACACTTCTCTCTACATACCTTGAATTATGGCTATTTCTCCTCTTTCTCTCACTCTTAAATCAAATATTCCTGTTTGGATTGATCAATGGCCTCTTACAAAAGAAAAATTAAACGCACTTCACACTCTCGTTCAACAACAATTGGCAGAAGGTCATATTGAACCATCTACCAGCCCATATAACACACCAGTGTTTGTAATTAAAAAGAAAAGTGGCAAATGGCGCCTCCTACAGGATCTCCGTGTTCTGAACGCTATATTGCAACCTATGGGCCCATTGCAATGCGGCCTTCCTAATCCAAATTTAATTCCTGTAACATTTGATCTCATAATCATTGACCTCAAAGATTGTTTTTTCTCCATCCCGCTGATACCAGAGGACAGGATACTATTTGCCTTCACCGTTCCTGAGTTTAATAATTCTAAACCTACAGCTAGATATCAATGGAAAGTTCTTCCCCAAGGAATGCTCAATTCTCCTACGATGTGTCAATATTTTGTAAATAAAGCTTTACAACCCTATCGGGACAAATTTCCTGAATTTTTAGTGTATCATTACATGGATGACATCCTGATTGCAGCTGATGGTCCTAAAGGTACAGTATGTAAAACTTTTCCATGTCTTCTCTCTCTCCTTGCTCTTGCAGGACTGCATGTAGCACCAGAAAAGGTGCAGTCTCATTATCCGTTACAATATTTAGGACACAAGGTTTTAGCCTCCACAGCTTCACCTCACCTTCCTGTTCTCACACTCCCTCAACCTGCAACCTTGGTTCAGTTACAGCAATGCCTGGGCACGCTCAATTGGGCACGCCCATATCTTTCCATTTCAACTCATACTCTCTCGCCATTATTTCAAGCATTGGTCGGCCTTAAGCGTCCAGCGGATCTCATTTGGCTGAATGAGCAACAGCTTAATGCTCTTAAAGAAATCAACAGCGCCTTGCATACCCATTGGGTGGACCGCTCATTACACAATCATGCACTCTCATTGGCGCTTCTTCCCACACCCACACTCCTTACAGCAATCATCGTTCAAATCTCGACTTCAAAGAGGCTACACATTTTAGAGTGGATTCACCTTCCTCATACCCCAAAAGCATCAATCACCACAAGAGCTGCACAAATGGCTCTTCTTATAGAACGGGGGAGGAAAAGAGCTAGAGCCTTGATGGGTGTGGATATCTGCACGCTTTACACTCCCTGCAGACTAACACAATGGGAACCACTCTTCCAAAATTCTGATGCGTTACAAGATGCGTTGGAAGGGTGGCAAGGGAATGTCTCCTGCCATCTACCACCAGACCCACGCATACAAGTGCTGAAAACAATTCCGCTCACTCTAGAGACTCCTTTAGTACAACAACCAGTGAAAGATTGTCTTACTGTATTCACTGATGGTTCTAAAACCATCGGGGCTTGTGTGTGGCAAACTGACAATCAATGGCATAAAAAACTTACCACACCACAACCTTCTGCTCAACAGGCTGAACTGTCTGCCTTCAATATGGCACTCACACTTTTTCCCAACCAGCCAATTAATGTAATATCTGATAGTCTGTATGTGGCACAATTGGCCTTGAATATATTTGATGCCTACATTTCTCCTGCAACCCCTTCTCCTTTAATGACGCTTTTTTTACAGTTACAAGACCTATTGAAGGAAAGGAAGGAATCTCTGTTTGTGGCCCACATCAGAAGCCATCAGCATCTGCCCGGATTTCTTTCAGAAGGCAATCACATGGCAGATGAGGCCTGCAAGTTGCATTTGTTACCAATCCTGCAGAATAACACCTTAACAGCAGGAGAAAGTCATGATTATTTTCATCAAAATAGAAAGGCTCTGGTGAGACAATTTGGAATTACTCATCAAGAAGCCGCGGCAATTGTTCAACAATGTCCTACATGTAGTCTGCAGGCACGAAGTGTCCCAGAAGGAGTAAATCCTAGAGGCACCGAGGCCTGTGACACATGGCAAATGGACGTTACTCAGTATCCATCCTTTGCGCCCTGGAAGTATATTCACGTGTCTGTAGACACTTACTCTGGGTTCATCATGGCCACACTGCAAAGGGGGGAGACTACTAAAAACACTATCAATCATTGCATTCGGACCTTTGTAACACTGGGATGTCCAAAAATTTTAAAAACAGACAATGGTCCTGCATACACGAGCTCCTCCTTCTCGGAGTTCTGTCATCATTGGTCCATTGTACACAAATTTGGAATTCCATTCAATAGCCAAGGCCAAGCTATTGTGGAAAGAGCAAATTTAACACTCAAAACGGCCCTTGATCGATACATGGGGAAAAAAGGCGTACGCCCCCCGAACCTCCCAGCGTTACAGAATGTGTTAAATGTATGTTTATATACCTTGAACTTTCTGAATCTTACTGGCTCTCCTTCTTCTACGGCTGCTTCTTGTCACTTTACCACACCTCCTGTCCCTACCTCCAGACCTCTTGTTTATTTCAGGCAACTTCCAGATCCGAAGTGGAAGGGACCTGTGCAACTGATCACTTGGGGCAAAGGATACGCTGCTGTTCAACTTCCTGATCGTGTTCTTTGGGTGCCTGCGCGCTATGTTCGACCTTATCATGGGGAGGCTAAGGACAAGTGTTCCTCTCCTAGCCCTTCTGATTCTGATATCTCCTGTCTTTTCTCAGTTTCGGGCTGATCCTGCTGTTATCTTCGCCCCTCCGTTCACACGCGTTACCTTTACCTTTGAAGACATCTCTCTTTCCGCCTGTAATTATGCCTTTCAACATCAAGGCCGTGCCTTGCGTCCCTCACCTCACGTCTCTCTTCTGTATGGCTACCAACCCTGTCGGGTCTACCTACATGTCTATGTCACTGCGAATACGGTGGGACCTTATTCCTGCTTAGGCTTTCTTGCTTCTCGTCAATCCTTCAATCATACAGTTTATCTCTTTTCCATTTTCTCTGTAACTCGCCCCCCACTACCCTCTATGTTTCTTTCTTGGCTCCTTTTGTCTCAATCTTCTCCTCAATCTTTTTCCCATACCCTGGTGCGCCACTTCTCCTGCTGCCAACCTCCCTGTGATACCACCAGCTGCCTATGGGATACACCTGGCTCCCATCTCCCTGACCACTATCCTGGTTCCTGGTCACCGCTCCGCGGACAACGAATTCGTAGACAGCTTCTCGAGTCCTCTCCACATCCTAAATTCAACTCCTTGATTCACACGCACCGTTACAACAATGTGGGAGCACTGCATCTTCGCTCTCAGGCCCTCTCCTGTTACCAGAGGTCTCCACTCAAGAAAAAGGGAATCATCTGGCGCTGGTTTTTCAACAATACCATATATCTACAAGACTCACCCAAATATACCATCAATTATCATTTTAGAGCAACTCATCTTTCAGTAACTGATCTGACCCTCTCAGACTTTGGTCTATACCAATGTGAAATTACAAAAATGGTACGAGGCTTTCCCACTTCTTCTCGGCTGACATTATCCCTACAACGAAAGTTTATCCCCCCCAAAGGAGGACACGAAGTGCACTCACCTCCCAAGATGCCAAACATTGCACCCCCTGCTTGCAAAAAACTCAACAGGGGCTGACCATCAGAACTACATTAATATATCACACTCATTTTATTTGCACCAAACCATCCACGCACACCTGTGTGTGGAATAGCACGACGTATAGTATTTGTGAAGATAACAACAAACAAACCTGTTATGACCCCACAGGCCCCACTCATCGCTACAACATCCTCATCACTGTCGGAGCCGGCTCATCGAAAAAGACACTGGTCAATCATGACTTTTATAATCCGAAGGTATCCCAATCGGTCACTTTTGATGCCTGCGAAGCCATGGACTATGGCACAAACGGCTCACTTGTCTGGCGACGGACATATTCCAGCAACGAAAAGTACATCTGTGCCAGAACTTCAAATCAACACGACCCCTGTGGCAAAGGCACCTACTGCAATGAATGGAAATGTGTGGACTTTCAATCCAGAGGGCTCACAGTGCGACCCGACACCATACCCAAGAGGGATAACCTTAAAAAACTCTATATCACCCGTCTTAGAGTTCCAACTGTATGCAACATCAGTGCAATCCCATCAATCTCACGTTTCCAGTACCGGAAAATTGGCTTTCCTTCCAAACATGGAAGGGAGTGGACATAGGGGGAATGTTTGACGAGTTTCTCCCCAAGTTTCCCGGTTTAAAGGCTATTTTTATTTTGGTGGCTATAATTGCTATAGGATGTTTTCTGCTACCCTGTTTATTACCTATCTTTATTTCAATGATCAAACGTAGTTTAAATGCTATTGCCAAAGCTAAAGCTGCTGCGCAACTTAATCTCTTAATGCAAAATCATGTATATATGGCAATCCCAACTGAGGAGTGCAAGGCTCCGCTTTTGCACTTATGTTCCGATGACGACTCTGATAACCTGCCCTTGAACGAGGTTGTGCAATCGGATCGGGATGTCCCGGAGGGTATGTCCTTATCCAAGCACTATGATACTCCAAAGGAGAAAGGCTTATATTTTGAATCGGATATCGCGGCACCTTAAAAACAAAGAAAAGAGGACTTGTAGTAAACCTCGAGAGTCCTCTTGACCTAAGGCCGTAAGAATGACCTTCTCAAGTTAGGAATTGCATGATAAACTCAGCTTGGCACGACACGTAGGCAAATAGTTACAGGAACTAGCTGACCACATATATCTTGTTAATAGATAATCACGCTATCTTAGCACACAACAGTGGTCGCATCCTGCCATGGCGCCATTAGAATTATACTTCCTTGCTCCTCTTCACATATGTCTCGCTCCCCCCGCCCTGATAAAACTGCAAAATAAAAGAGGGTGGTGCGTTGCAATCGGGGGACTTCTTCATCTACCCCGGGCACAACGTGCTCTCTCACCTTGAGAAACTATGGTGTCTGTGTCAATTATTGATTCTAGTACTTAAGTACTCACCCTCGCGAGGGTCCCTCTAAATTTCACCCCTGCGGGGGCTCTACAGGCTGATCAGAGAACCTAAGGACAACGAGCAAACCGCGACAACGCGACAACTGGGGGCTGCCAATAATAATCCCAATTTATAAAAAGGACAATAAGAACAATCCACCTATCAGCCTTTTGAGAGTGATTAGCAAATGCCAAACATTTAAGTCACAAGTTTCAAGACTGGATAGAGACAGAGAGCATAATCTAAGACGAGCAGGCAGAATTCAGAGAATGGAAGTCAACAGTAGACCATATGCTGAGGCTCCATGACCCATCATGCACAAAAATAGACTCACAAAAAGAAATCCTCCCTCTCTGTGATTTTTCTAAAGTTTAAACATGCATATGAGTCCATTTCCATGAATGGTCTTTAGGGGAGGGGAACCACCTCTTGATAGGCACATCCTCTTTCTGATCTAGAAATTATATTCCAGTAAATATTTAAGAATGAGATGCAATCCCCAAGAATTCCTCTCTGGGACCCTAAGGGTTCAGAAAGTAGTGCAACAGGGATGTACTCCTTTCAAATTTGTACATCAGTTCAATGATGGTGTCATGGCTGCATCTCTCCTATCCAAGCTTCATGAGTTGATAGCCTTACATTAGCAATGGGATTGGGGTGGGATGGGGGGAAATATTGGACTATAAGGAAGAAGGGATAGGATGGAAGCCCAGCTGAGCCTTAGGAGAAGCTTTAGGCAGCCAAGGTCAAATCTTGATATGCTGAGCTGGGAACGAGAACCTGCTTCCTAAACGTTATACAAGCAAGCACCTAATTAGGTACTACCATACTAGATGACTGAATGGGATGATTGACAGGGGGACCTTATTCACAATCCCAATTTTGATATATCTAAACCAGCAGGGCACAAAATGTCTATATTTTTCTACGCTGATGATGCCTCAATAATTTTACAAACCTATAAAGATGAAAAGAGCAATAGCAGCAATGTTTTGGTACCGCAGACAAAATTACCTGGTTCTTAATTTCGATAGATCTAAAATTCTGGCTTTTGCAACAATCCTGGAGAGTAAAAGAGCACAAATTGGAGCAGGTTCCTGTATTTAAATACATCGGGGTAATTTTCCACTCAATGGGTACCTGGAACATGCACCAGAATCACGTTGTGCAGAAAGCTCTTAGGTCTGCAAGTGCTATTCAGCATTTCTTTTATGCGAGTGAAGGACAATTAATCCCTGTGGCATTAAAACATTTTGAGGCCAAACCACTGACCCAAATCCTTTATGGGGCGCAAGTAGGAATTTATGAGAAGGATGCACTGGAAGTAGTGCAAACAAAAAAAAAAAAAGATTTTTTAGATTAATCCTCTCTGCCCGCATGGAATAGCAAATGCCCAGTTAAGGCTTCAGACAGGAATACCTGCACCCCAGGTAAAGGTTTCAATATGATGATAAACTACTGGCTGAAAATCTAATTCTTCCCAGTTGGACAGACTCCTTTATTTTAATAGACAATTTTCTTTCTCCCTGGCCATCAAGCAGATGTTGAACTATAAGGGCTTTCTATTCCATTTCTAATTTCTTTAGGCTATGACCAAGCCAAACAAGTGCTCACTCAAAGAATAGGAGATATGGAATTTCAGACTGAAGCTAATGGGGCTGACCCAACACGCAGAAATCGGATGAACAAGGGCACTTGGGAATCAGCAAACTATCTGCAAAATCTAATTTCTTCCCAAGCTGAGGATAGCATTTTTCAAAGCCAGGCATAACATCTTATCAACTGCATTGCTGGAAGGCAGATACTCCAAAACCCATTAACTGAGTGTACTTGCCCATTTGGCAACGACGAGAGCGAAATCATTTAGCGTATATTACTATATTGTAAACTCTTCAGGGATATCTGGTCTGCTTATATTCTGCCCTTAATATGTAAATTTCCAAAAAGATCAGACAGTTTCTATATGAACCATCTCCTAGAAGATTTCAAATCATTTATCTCGTGTAAATAGCCAAATTCCGTTCACCACTGCAAAAATGAGGCATAACTGGTTTTGTTTTATTTATCACTTTAGATTGAACACATACTAGCTATTTTGTTTTTAGATTATGTATAGCTTTCATAGTCTGTAATATTTTGGATTTACCCTTACACAAGTAATTATGGCACCATTATAGAAGTGTATGTCAAATTTTATGTGTTGTGTTGTCTTTGTTATGCAAGTAATTTATCTCATCTTTGATTTTATTTTGTAGTTCTCTCTCTCTCTCTCTCTCTCTGTGTGTGTGTGTGTGTAGAAAGAGAGAGAGAGAAAGAGAAAGAGATAAACAGACATTGTAGTGGCCTAGTGGTGAAGATGCTCACCTCCCACTCAGAAGATTCAGAGTTCAGTCCTAGGCAATGACAGATATTTCTCTCCTAGGGCGCAAAGAAAAAATATTGCTGCTAACTCTGTATGGCATCAGGAAGGGCATCCATCCAGTAAATGCTCAGCTCCATCCAATTGACCTGATTCTATCCAAAATTAAGGGATTACAGGGTTGTAAAAAGGGAGGGGAGGGAGAGAGAGAGATTGAAAAGAGAAATGAATATAGAAAAACAAGGGAAGTCTTCCAAAAGATATCTGAATTCAGGAGATTTCAACCTTGAATTGGTATGCTAAAGGATGCAAATGGACAGATTGTTTTGGCGGCGGCAATAACGAGGCAGGCACTCTTATTGAAAGCAGCTCTTTCTGTTTATTGCAGGAAAACGGAGACGCTGGGAGGCGCGGCAGCCCTTCTTTTAAAGGCTCTCCGAGCCTCGCCAGCCAATGACAGGAGGAGGATCTCCCGCCGGATTTCAGACCAATGAACAGTAAGTATTTCAAATATAAAAACATCCAATCCAGAACACCCCTCCCTTCTTGGTCCAGTCCGACCAATCAGGAGACGCGCCTATGTTACGTAATCACGTAGATAGGCGGGGCTCCTGCGGGTCCGACTGGACTTGCGCGGTTCAGTAGTATCGTCGCTGCCGGTCGGTGCGGAAGGACCTGTTGCTCCTCCCGTCTCTGGCCTGGGAAACTTCGGGAAGGTCGAGCCGGCCGAGTCACTCCTAGCGGGCCTAGCTCGACTAGTTGAGATGGCCAGGCCGCTCCCTCCCCGGCTTGGATTATCGTCGGTCCCGTTAGATGTTTCATCTGGAATTTCCCCAGGCTCAGGTGCATAGCTGCGAAACTCGACCGGAGCTAGGTTTGAGGGTGTATGTGTGTAAGTTAGGTTGTCGTTGTTTGTTTGTGGGTTTGTTGTTTTGTGATTGCTTTGTGGTTGATCCCCTTCCCCCCCAGGAAAGTCGCAAGGTCTGGTAAGGGTGCGGGATCTAAGTTGGTCGATGTGCCGCTTCCAACTTCTGTTGTCAGAAGTGGTAAGCCGGTACGATCGTGGTCCTGTGCTTTGTGTGATGGTGGCTGGCACCCATAAAGGGTGTCCTACCAATTTTTTTGCGTAAACTAAGTCTCCAATTTGGAATGTTCGGATTTTGCTGGAAAAGTCTAGTGGTTTGTCTGTGGAGTATGTAGGGTGTAATCTATCCAAAGGGGAGCGTAATTTTCTCCCCATAAGTAGTTCGGCTGGAGTTTTGTTGGTAGTGCTGCTAGGTGTAGTATGTTGTATAAATAATAATTTGTCAATGCGTGTTTGTATAGGGCCCTGGCCTAACTTATAGAGTGTCTCCTTGGTGAACCGAACCATGCGTTCGGCTCGTCCATTCGCTGCCAGATGTGCCGGCTCGGTTAGGGCATGGCGTATGCCCAAGCTGGCGAGATAACCCTCAAATTCTGTAGCCGTGAATTGAGGTCCGTTGTCTGAAACTAGGACGTCTGGTAACCCGTGAGTGGCAAACCATTTTCCGAGTTGTCGTGTGACAGCCTCGGAGGAGGTAGATTGCATTAGGCTTATTTCAAGCCAGTTTGAGTAAGCGTCTACCAGAATTAGAAAGGTATGGCCCTTAGTTGGACCAGCAAAATCTATGTGCACTCTAGACCATGGGCCCCTGGGTAGATCCCACTCAGTGACCGGTGCCTTCGGGGGTGAGGGCCGGGATGTCTGGCATGGCTGGCAACCCGCAACCCAGTCAACAACGTCCTTGTCTAACCCAGGCCACCAAACATAACTTCTGGCTAAACTTTTCATTTTAATGACCCCGGGGTGTCCTTCATGCAATAGTCTCAAAATTGGGTCCCGCAGTCTAAGTGGAATAACTACTCGATCACCCCAAAGTACACAGCCCTTTAGCACGGAAAGTTCCGTTTGTCTTTGTTTAAAAGGTTTATACCTATCTTGTAAGTTAGTGTCTGGCCAACCCTTTGTAATCCACCCACTCACTTTATGCAGTAGGTGGTCGTTAGCGGTTTCGTGAGCGATGTCTGCTGCTGTCATCGGAAAATCGGGTAGGGTTTCAATCAAAAATGTTGAGGTGCTGGGTTTTGGGTCAGGATCACTGTCCGGTAACGGGCAACGACTTAGTGCATCCGCGTGCATGATGGACGGACCGGGACGGTAAGACAAAGTGTAATTGTATGCAGCAAGGAATTCTGTCCATCTTGTCATTCTGGGTGATAAAATGTTAGGAGTCGCTTTGTTCCCAGCCAGAATTCCTAGTAAGGGTTTGTGGTCGGTAATTATAGAAAACAGTCGGCCATAAAGGTATTCATGGAAACGTTTAATACCTGAAATTATGGCTAGTGCTTCTTTGTCCAGTTGACTGTAATTTTTTTGACTTTTAGATAATGTTTTGGAATAGAATGCAATCGGAGCCTCTCTGCCATCAGGTAAAAGGTGGCTCAGGACAGCTCCGACTCCATAAGGCGATGCATCGCACGTTAATATCAATGGTAAAGTCTCGTTGTATTGTATTAGTACCTTTGTTGAAGTGATTAGGTCTTTTATTTTATTAAATGCTGTTTCCTCCCGAGTGCCCCACTTCCAAACCGTGTCTTTGTCCAGGAGCCTATGTAAAGGTTCCGCTACCGTGGCTTTCTGTGGCAGAAAAACATGATAAAAATTTATTAACCCTAGGAAGGCTTGCAGTTCACTCTTGTTCGTTGGGGTGGGGGCGTCTTTGATTGCACGGGTTTTTCCTTCTGTCGGGTGGATGCCGTCGCCGTCAATTAGGTATCCCAAGAATTCTATTTTGTCTGTTATTAATGTGCATTTATCTTTTTTGACTTTGAGACCTGATTCAGTGAATTTGGTGAGGACTTTTCTTAGGCGGTCTCGCAGTTGTATTTTGTTTTTAGCTGCGATCAGGACATCATCAAAGTATGGAATGACTCCTGGAATTCCCTGTAGGAGGCGTTCCATGAGACATTGGAAAATGCCTGGTGCCACACTAACGCCAAATTGAAGGCGGTTACATTTAAATGCGCCCCGGTGTGTAACGATCGTTTGGGCTTCAGCTGTTTTTTCGTCTACGGGCAGTTGCTGGTAAGCCTGAGCCAAATCGAGTTTAGCGAAGATTTTTCTGCCTTTGATAGAGTGTAGCAAGTGTTGTACGACAGGAACGGGGTATGCGCTCTGTTGCAATGCATGGTTAAGGGTCGCCTTATAGTCCCCGCAGATACGAATCGACCCATCCGCTTTGATAGGGGTGACTATAGGGGTCTCCCATTTAGCATGGTCAACTGGTACGAGGACCCCTTGCTTAATTAATTTATCTAGTTGTTCCTCTATTTTTGGCTTTAACGCAAAGGGTACCCGCCTTGCCTTTAATCTAATTGGGGCTACCTTAGGGTCTAGGTTGAAAGATATCGGGTTACCCCGGTACTTGCCTAATTCTCCACTGAACAGGTCCTGGAATTCTTGAATGAGGTCTGCCTCCCAGTCTGCATCTGTGATATGGTTGATACCGGTCATCCTGATTCCGAGCGGTTCGAACCATTCCAATCCTACAAGGCTTGGTCTGTTCCGGTCAACAATTGTCAAGGGTAGAATCTCGGTTTGATTCTTGAAGGTTACCTGGAAGTGTCCAACCCCTACGACCGGAATTTTGTTGCCTTGGTAGTCTTTTAGTGTTAGGTTCTGTCTCTCCAGTTCGCTTCGTTGTATATCTGGAATCAAACTTTTGATAGTATCCCACGAGACCATGGATAGAAATGATCCCGAGTCTACTTCCATTTCACAGTCCTGTCCCTCAATTCTTACTTTAATGTGGACTTTCTTTACATTTTTCGTATTTGAGTGTCCAATTATGACTGTTTGGTGTGTTTCTTCTTTCCTGTAAGATGATTCTTTGTATCTCCTATTCCTTCCTTCTTGGCTCCAACGGCTGCTTGTTTTCTTTTCTTTCTCTCTCTCTCTTTCTCTTGGGGGAGGGCTTCCTCTTCGCTTTGGACTGTAATTGGACCTGGCTCGGCATACCTTTGCGATGTGTCCTTTTTTCTCACACTTTCTGCATATCGCGTCTATAAAACGGCATTCTGATCTGGGGTGATTCCCTCCACAACGGTTGCATTCAAAATCAAACCTTCTGTTTGCCCGCTCTTTTTTTCCTCTACCGGTCTTTAGGTGGCAAACTTCGTCTTCCTCACTACTGGACTCGGTTTCCAGGTCCTCATGGTGTGTTGAGGTCTTTTCTCGTACCCCCTCTGGTCTGGTTGCTTCTTTGGCGTTGTAGTGTGCAGCTTAGTTAATCTTTTTCATTTTTGCTGCCGATTTCTGAGCGGCTTCGGCTGCGGTGGCCTCTTCTATAGCTTCTTGCACCGTTATCTTGGGTCGGTTTAGCAGTCTGCTCTGTAGTATTGGATCTTTTAACCCTAACACGATCCGGTCTCTTAGGGCTTCGTTAAAATCCGAGAATTCGCATTCACCCCCAATGTCTCTCAAGTCCGCCACAAAGTCGGCGATAGATTCACCTTCTTTTTGATTCCGGAGGTAAAATTCATGGCGCTTAATTAGGCAGGAAACTGTGGGAGCGTAGTGCGCTTGCAGGATTTTTTCCAGTTCGGGCCAGGTTAACGTCTTAACATCGATTGGTGAGGCTAGTGCTTTCGCCATTCAGAATACAGTTTGGCCGCAGTGGGTCAGGAAAACCGCTCTCTTCCGATGTTCCGATACGCCGCTCAGGTCGCTGCTCTCGAGGAACATGAGGAAACGGTCCTCATACGTCTGCCATTCCTCCCTTGCCGGGTTGAATTGTTCCGGCGGGGCGTTGTTTCCGGACATGGTGCCGCTCGATCTCCGCCGCTATTTGCACTCTTTAAAAGTGCTGTCTCGATCCCACCCTCGTCGCCAGTGTTTTGGCGGCGGCAATAACGAGGCAGGCACTCTTATTGAAAGCAGCTCTTTCTGTTTATTGCAGGAAAACGGAGACGCTGGGAGGCGCGGCAGCCCTTCTTTTAAAGGCACTCCGAGCCTCACCAGCCAATGACAGGAGGAGGATCTCCCGCCGGATTTCAGACCAATGAACAGTAAGTATTTCAAATATAAAAACATCCAATCCAGAACACAGATAGTAATTGATTCAAAGAAGATCAAAAAAATATGAAAAGCATACATTGAAATTTTGTACAGTAGAGATGTTAGCATCCAATATATCTTAAAAAGTATTTACAAGACATTTTTATATATAATAAATCAGCATTCAGTTCATTACCAAGTCAGAAAACTAGAGGAATTGATGGAACTTCTACACATACAGGACAAGCAATAGAAGAATCAGTATTCTAACCAAGCTAATATCAGAAAATCTGGAGAACAACACTTCCAAACAAACAGGTTGGAAGAGGTCAAATTATATATCAATACCAAAGAAAGGAGACTTCACTGAATGTGCAAAGTACTGTGCAATATCCTTAATTTTACACAAAAGCAAAGAATGCTCAGGTTTATACATCTCAGAATATAGCACTGCATGGAAAGAGATATGCCAGATGTTTAATCTGGCTTTTAAAAAGGCTGAGGAATATGAGACATTAATGCTGATGAGTGCCAGATTAGTGAGAAAGAAACATTTATTATCCAATAAACCAAAGCATGCCTTACACCAGAGGTGTCAAACTCAATTTTGTTGAGGGATGTGTTTGACTTTGGTGGGGGGCATGGCCAGAGTGGGCGTGGCCAGCTCAACATCACTCGTGTGATCAAATGCTCTTTTTGCTAGTAGTTTTGCTAGCACTCTGCCAGTGAGAAAGGAGCTTGTGAGGGCTGCATGCGGCCCTCACAAGCTCTGTTTCTGCTGGCAGAGGCACAGCGGGCTGGTCCTTCACTGTTTCCAGGGCAGCCCCGTAGGCCAGATCTAAGCACCCCTCTGGCTGGATTTGGCCACAGCAGAGATGGTATTCAGCAGGTTCTGATCAGTTCTGGAGAACCGGTACTGGAAATTTTGAGTAGTTTGGAGAACCGGCAAATATCACCTCTGACTGGAGATTTTACAGTCAACGCCCACCAAGCCACGCCCACAGAACCGGTAGTAAAAAAAATTGAATCCCACCTGGCCTACGGGCCTTGAATTTGACATCCCTTACACAATTAGAAAAGAGAAAACAGAAATATTGTTTTTGGTGAAGCAGCACCATGAGTACAAGTCCTAAATTTTACATTTTGTCTTTGAATTCACTTGCCTTTCTCTGAGAAGCCAATAAAACAGGCTGCAGGCCACCCCAAAAAAATCCTTCTGTTTACACATTTAAGGTGAGGCACCTATTATAAATGACAGCTATTAGCTGTGTTGTTAGGCTGAACATTTCTGCTTTCCAAGATTGTACCTGTGCTTTAAAAAAAGGAGGCAGTTCCCTAATTAATATTGATTAATTTACTTAGCAACATGCTTAGCAACAGCATACCAGCAAGTGCCAATTAACGAGTTTAAACAAATGTTCCATATTAAATCAAGACAGGGAATTGGGTTAAAACTATGTCATAAGATGGACTGGCTATTATCACAATTTTTCTCCCATCATGATACTAGAGAAGCCAACACAACAGTAGGATAGAAATAGAGATAATACTATTTTTGCAATAATGTATGTAGCATGGGGAAACCACATTAAAAGACATAAATAATCTAATTGTATATATTTTGGGAGTCAGATCATGTGTGTGTGTGTGTGTGTGTGTGTGTGTATGTATACATTGTGTTTCCCCAAAAATAAGACCAGGTCTTATTTTCTTTTAGGCTTGAAAATAAGCACTTGGGCTTATTTGGGGGGAGGTCTTTTTTTCTTTTGAGGTGCAGGAGATGGCGAGCATGGTCACCTCATGGCTGCTGGGCCCCTTAACCGCAGCCCGTGGATCAGCTGATCCAGCAAGGGTAGGGAGTTTTGTCTCTCCAGTGCCTGGAGATATTTCCAATGCAACACCAGAGCTCCAGACCTGGCAGAGTGCAAATTGTGCTCGCTGCCTGCTCCGTAGCCACAAGGTGAGCTGCAGAACAGAGAGGTCCTTGGGTACAAGATTGCCTAGCACCATGGGCAGGGCTGGGACTAGCAAGAGTGCACTGGAAATATCTCCAGGCACTCAGAGAGACAAAACTCCTGGCCCTCACTGGATCAGCTGATCCACGGGCTGCGATTAAGGGACCCAGCAGCCATGAGGTGACCAGGGAAGGGAATGGCTGCCTCCTGTGCTGGCAGTGCCCACATCCTTCACTAGGGCTTATTTTTGGGGTAAGTCATATTTTGGGGGAAATGCGTATATATATATATATGTGTGTGTGTGTGTGTGCACATAAAGTTTTAAAGATAAACATTTAGAATGCCTTGAGAAATTGTAATTCTTCATCTCTGCTTTCTATCATTTCATTATGATTTCATTTCCAAAGCCCTTATAACCTCTCTATCAAAAGCTATGTTCCCTCATATGCTGCCCTTGAACATCAATCTCTTACTGAATTCATCATCATTTCTCCAAACTCTATTACATTACATATATTTTATTGAGTGGAATATTTCAAAGCGGGAGTCAGTTACCTGGGGAGCCATTTCTGGGACCCGACAGATCTCATGATAACCCAAGTCCGCTTTTCCTTCAAGAAAGCATCTGTACTGGATATTAGTTCTTTAAGCAGCATGTTGTTACAGCTTCAGTCCTTCCCTTTCCAAGCATCCTTTCAATGTGGTAGTCAAAACAGTAATGATTTGGGAGAAAAATGCAATATAGCAGTGCAGAAGTATCACAATTAAATTCCAAACTACCTAGGTGTAGGAAAGAGGTAAGAATCAGGTTTTTAAAATTTAATTTGAAAGTCAACCATGACAGATTTGCAAAACTGGATCGGAAGAGTGGAACTATAGGAATAGGTGTTTATTCCATTAATCATTTTCCTTGATAATCATCCACACCTTTGAAATCTAATAAACAGATGACAAATATGTAAACAATATATTGTTAAACCTGTGGGTCTTAACTGAATGAAGATATGGGTGTTAATCATTAAAATACTCTGCCCCGTGCATATACACTCACAGGCATTTTCACACAAATTCTGAGCAGGTTTTCAATGAGTTTTTTTTAAATCCAAAATGTTGATGCCCAAAATGTTGTTTTTATACATGGTTTGGCTTATAGATTTATTTTCCCATTTTTGTCACTCTTGTCCTTCCCCTGACTTACAGCTATTTTGGCATTTGTACCTCCTGGAGTGTCCTTCATACATTAGTAGTCAATAGGAGGAATGTATTATTTATTATTAAATTTATATGCCACCAACTCCCAAAGTGGTGCAGTGACTCAAGAGTTAAGATCCTGGGCTTGTCAGCTGAAAACTCATTAGCCCAGGTTTGAGACCTGAGTGCCATGTAAGTGCCTGCGCTCCTGTCCTCAGCCCTGTTGTTGACCACCTATCAGTTGGGAAGCATGCAAATGCGAGTACATAAATAGGTACCACTTCGGTGGGAAGATAACAGCACTCCATGATGTCATGCTGGCCTCATGACTGCAGAAATGTCGTCAGACAGCACTGGCTCATTGGCCATGAAATGGAGATGATCACCGCCCCCTATAGTCAACAACAACTAGTGGAGTGAAATCCGCAGGACTCCTTAACTTCCAATAGCAGTATAAGATTGATAAGGGATCCAGGAAAGGGATCTATTCCAGGCAGTAAGTAGTAATGAAAATTTAAACATCATGTTAATGCTATTAATTGAACCGAATAGAATTGCTATGATTTGTCATACAGTCAACTAAACATTCAGGCTGGATTTGGCATTTTTGTCCACCTATTGAGCCCTTCGATATTGAGTGTGGCTGAGGTTTTTTTTTGGAGGGCAGGTACAGATATTGTTGCAGGATGTAAGCTGTTTCAAGTAAAGCTGCTCTTAGAATTGAAGATGGGAATTGATGGTAATTTTTCTTAATGCTGTGGTGTTCAAGTGGTGCTCCGGTTGTTTTGGGATTGCACTCAAGGTGCCTATTACTCTTGGTACTATCTTTCTTTTGCTACTGTCATCCTATTTCTATTTGCAGGTCTTTGAATTTTGTTATTTTCTCTAGTTCCTTCTCCTCTATTCTGCTATACCCAGGTACTGACATGTCCATTATCCAGACTTTTTCGTCTTTCTTATCAACAGTTGTTAAGTCTGGTGTGTTTATTACTATGTTGGAAAAAAATGTAAGAATGACCCAAGCATATAGTAAAATGGCTACAGTGCAAACCTACCTGCTACAAATCTTTTCCTGAACAGTAACTGATATTTAAAGATGTTAATTGTTTCAGAAAATAAATAGAAGCTAACTTAACCTCCCTGCATTATTTAGTGTGGGTGAAACTTCCTCAAATATATCCCCACCTACCAGACCATCGAATTAAGGAATGAATATTATTCACTGTGTTGATACATTAATATTTACTATGTCAAAAAAGGTCTAATCAAGAGTTATGAAAGCCCATTCATCATATTGTCAGCTTAATCACTAAAGTTATCTTTTATTCTACATAGTCTTAAAATCTCAATTTATCTCCATTTCACAAAGGCATTAGACAATAACACTGATGAGTAATTGATGACATCTCTTCTGGAATCTACTGAATAGCTTTGTTCTTTCCTTTCCCTCCCTTCTCTTAAAGAAAGAGAAAGCGTTCTAATTCTTTCCAATGTCATATCTGTCAAGATCTGGGGAGTAGCCAGAAGATTTCTAGCTAATGTCACAACCTATTGTGAAAATTATTTACTTTTTATTTCACCATTTTGCTCACAGGAAAAGGTCATGTGTGTCAGCATTAATCAAGGCTTTGAAGGAGATGGGCATTTGGATGCTTTGGGAAAATACAAGGAAGAGAGACTATGTTCTGCTGAGACCCAAAGGTCTTCATCGTGTCTTGAGAAGAGACACGTGCATTGTTTTTTAGCCGAAGTAAATTTCTTGTTCAAATCAGACCATTGTGAATGGGATTTTGTAGACTCATCCAAAATTCATTCAATCTGAAGCTGAATTGTTAAAACTTTGTTACGACTCATTATTCAAAGAGATCCAAAGCTATTAGCAAAATAGCAATAGCATGTAAACTTATATATTGCTTCACAGTGCCTTATAGCCCTCTCTAAGCAGTTAACAGAGTCTGCATGTTGCCCCCAACAATCTGGGTCCTTATTTTACCGACCTCGGAAGGATGGAAGCAGTGGTGGGATTCAAAATTTTTTACTGCTGGTTCTGTGGGCATGGCTTGGTAGGCGTGGCAGGGGAAGGATACTGCAAAATCTTTATTCCCACCCCATTCCTGGTGGAAGGTTACTGCAAAATCCCATTCCCTTCCCACCTCACTAACCTGCTTTCCAGCTCTGTTCTCCTGTGCAGGGCAACAAAAGAAGACCCAGCCAATCAGCTGGGACTTGGAAGGCAGAGAATAGGTGGGGGGGGGCAATCAGAGGTTGTATTTGTTGGTTCTTTGAACTACTCAATTCCGATTCTCCAGAATTGGTCAGAACCTGCTGAATGCCACCTCTGGATGGAAGGCTGAGTCAGCCTTGAACCTATTAATCAGACAACCCCTGATAACCAGCAAAACAAACAGTGAGGATCAAACCTCTGGCAGTCAGCAGATTACCTGTAACTCTTTCCTAGTTAATCTGAGGAGGTGGTTAAGATTTGAATCTTCTATGCGTGCTGAGGGAATGCAGCATACATTCTTGGACACAGAGCTACAACATCAACCTTTCCTTTATTATCTAATTATATTTTCTGGATCTATTGACCAAGAAGAAAACTCTAAACCTATTTTCATTCCATCTCCCTTCCCCCACTTTCATGATAAACCTGATTCCAGGAAAGGGGAAGGAGGAAATAGATAAACACATTTTTTTGAAGATGTGCAGACTCTGAATCTGTAAAAATAGGATACAGTTAGTAATTCGTTCCCTTTTTTAATGAACATGCTCCCCACACTGCCTGATATTTCAGCTCACAAATGCTATTCCTTCTCTTTGCAATTAGTAACAAAATGCCCTGTGAAGATCATGGCAGTGTTGTTCTCAAATGTATCGTGGATGCTGAGCTATTTTTTACCCTGAATTTCATTCCTCAGATTTCTAAAACACCTTAACCATATCTATGAATTTCAATTGCAATGCTTTTAAATTCCGTATTAATTCAGTGCTCAGTATGGAGTGATAACCAGTTTTGTGTAGTGATTAAGGCATCAGGCTAGAAAGCAGAAAACTCAGAGGTGGTACTCAGCAGGTTCTCACCAATTCTGGAGAACCGGTAGCAGAAATTTTTAGTAATTTGAAGAACCGGCAAATACCACCTCTGACTGGAGATTTTACAGTATCCTTCACCAGCCACGCCCACCAAGCCATGCCCACAAAACTAGTAGTAAAAAAACTTCAATCCCACAATTGAGGAAAGTGTGAGTTCTAGTCCCACTTTAGGTGCAAAGCCAGTTGGGTGACATTAGGCCAGTCACTTTCTCTCAGCCCTGAGAAGGAGGCAATGGCAAACCGCTTCTGAAAAACTTTGCCAAGAACTCTATAAGGACTTGTCTAGGCAGTTTCTGAGAATGAGGCTTTAAAAAAAAAAAAAGTGATATCACTATTCGGAATCAAACCTAGTATATTTAGCCTTCAATGGTGCTGGATGGTGTTCAAAAATAGAGCACAATGTTGCCTTGCACTAGAAAAGCTTTCTTCTAGAAATCTTGGACTACAAGATCTATAATTCACATGGTGTGGGAATTCTGGGATAGTCCATCTAAAATTCATCAGCAGAGCAGTTTATGGTAAGGATGTCCAACCTTGGCAACATTAAGACTTGTGGACTTCAACTCCCAAAATTCTCCCAGTTATGCTGGCTGGGGAATTCTGGAAGTTGAAGTCCACAGGCCTTATAGTTGCCAAGGTTGGACACCTCATTCTAGAGAGTGGGGAAGACTACACTGAAAAGTTGTACCACTTGTTCTGAAGAAACTCTCTCCCCAGTTTTTAACTTGACAGTAAAATATTGTGAATAAAACTGCCCTGAATGTAAAACCCACAGGCACAATTAATGTCTTTCAAAATGAAAGCAATTCTGGCAATGTCTTCCTGCAAGCCCATAGTTCTGTGTAATTGTATATTCACAGCTCCAGCCTCTCCTCATTAAAACTCAGTTTTCCTATCTACCCTGTGCAATTAAGGTTTTTCTAACTAACAAACAGTTCTGTGATCCTGAAGACTGAAAAGCTTGACTCTGCTCTCATTAGGTTAGGAATCTGCCCCCCTCAGAAAAGCCCTTGGTATAATCTTCAAAGCCTTACAATCACCAGATGTATTAAAGTCATGGTTTAATTTTTTGAAAATCAAAGGAACATTTGCTTCATTAGAAATGACCAATTAATTAGGAGAAGCCAATTAGTGTCATCAGTTGTTGCCCTGGAGATATTATGAAATATATTTGTGCCAATATTATCGAAGATACTAGTAGACTGTCATTTTTTTTTAAAGATTAGCCTTCCAAGTCTCAGCATTAAACTCTTTCTCATAACGTAACATTATCAAAACTGACTTATTTGCCATTAAAAAATTATATTACCCTGGTTTACCCCATAAGTAAAATTGTTGCCCATATATTAATTTTGTAGATATGGAAGTCATAGTTTTTGAAATACAGTATATGACCAATTCAACATGCAGCTAATCTTCACAATACAGTGTTTGAATAAGAACCAAATCGGCTCTTATTGTTCTGATCCAGGCTTCGTCAAACGTAATTAAACACAAACTTGTTTTAAAAGCAAAACCTATTTTATTGAAACCTTGGGAATTACTTTCATTCCCAGGCAGAACTAATCTTAAACATTTCCCCAAGATAAGCACATGCCTTTCAGTACTGTGGAATGCTGCCAAAACCAGAAATATATAATTAATTATAATAGAAACCATCCAAAGTACCAGAAAAACCCAACCAGAGTACACAGAGCTTCAAGGAGGACTCGGAATCTATCAAACTACTCTGCTTCCTGCAAAGAGTTCGTCATTGAGATCTGACTTTTATCCCTTATGGGAGGGGCAATCACCTCCCAGCCTTACTCCTGAGTCGCCCCTTCTGTTTCAGCTGCTCTCACCTTCTAGCAGCTCTGCGCACACGTGCACTGGGAACAGGCTCCCCGGGGTCCTCTGCCTCGCTGCTGACAGACTCCGAAGGCTCTGAAGGCAGCACCCCACTCCCAGATGGTCCTGGCCCCATCCCTGCATTGGATGCAGGACCCTCATCCAAGTCCTCTCCAAACTCCCTGATTGGCCCCCTTTCTTCCTCACTGTCCGACTCCACTGCTGTCTGCACCAGCTGCCGGCAAACCACAACACTTATTTTTCTTCAACATTAATCCACATACAGGTAATCCTCCACTTAGGACCACAATTGAGCCCTAAATTTCCATGGCTAAGCAAGACAGTTGTAAAGTGGGCTTTGCCCCTTTTGCAACCTTTCTTAGTTTAGTTTATTAGATTTTTATACCGCCCCCTCTCCCAAAAAAGGGACTTGGGGCGGTATACAGCCAGCTAAAACAGAAACAATATAAAGTTATAAAGTTAAAAACAATTTGAAATGATTAAATTAGAGGCCGAATATAAAATTAACAAGTATAAAAACTGATAAAAATTTAAAAATACCAAATTTAAAACCCCACAAATTGTTACTGGGCCGGGCCGGCCTATTGAAAAAACAGGGTCTTTACTGCACGCCGGAAGGTCTGAATGTCGGTGATGGCCCGTATCTCCGGGGGCAAGTTGTTCCAAAGGGAGGGAGCCCCTGCAGAGAAGACCCGCACCCTCGGGGCCACCAACCGGCAATGCCCAGCCGGCAGAACCCCGAGGAGGCCGACCCTGTGGGAGCACACTGGGCATCAGGAGGCTGTTGGTGGCAGCAGATGGTCCCATAAGTACCCAGGTCCCGAGCCATGGAGCGATTTAAAGATGATCACTACCACCCCGAATCGGATCCAGAAGGCCACAGGAAGCCAATGCAGCACGCGCAGGAGCGGTGTAACAGATCACCCGCGCAGCCGCATTCTGGACCAACTGCAGCCTCCAGATACTCTTCAAGGGGAGCCCCATGTAGAGAGCATTGCAGTAGTCCAAGCAGGAGATGACGAGGGTGGAAGTGACCATGCAAAGTGCATCCAGATCCAGAAAGGGCCGCAACTGGTAAATCAGACGAATCTGACAAAAGGCCCCCCTGGCGACGGCCATAATATGATCTTCTAAAGACAGCTGTACATCCAGGAGGACACCCAGATTGCGAGCCCTTTCCGTGGGGCACAAAATTTCTCCCCCCACGGCCAGCGATGGAATAAGCTGGCTGTATCTGGGCGCAGGAAACCACAGCCACTCGGTTTTGGTCGGGTTGAGACGAAGCCTGTTAAGACCCATCCAACTCTGCACGGCCTCCAGGCAGCGGGTCATCACTTTGACGGCTTTGTTGGGGTGGCCCGGGGTAGATATGTACAGCTAAGTATCATCAGCGTACAGATGGAACTCTACCCTGAAACCACGAATGATCTCACCCAGTGGCTTCACATAAATGGGGTCGACCTCTGCCCCCCTGTCAACACAAATTGCAAGCGGTCGGAGAGGAGGGGGGAGAACCACCGTAAAATGGTGCATCCCACTCCCAACCCCCCCAACCCCTGCAATAAGATACTGTGGTCGACAGTATCAAAAGCCGCTGAGAGATCTAACAGGACCAAGACAGAGGAACAACTCCTGTCTCGGGCCTTCCAGAGATCATCCACCAACGCGACCAATGCCTGAAACCCGATTGGAGGGGGTCTAGATATACCGCTTCATCCAGGTACTGAGGGAGCTGACGTGCCACCCCACTCTCAACAACCTTCGCCACAAAGCGGAGATTGGAAACCGGATGATAATTCGACAATAATGCTGGATCCAGGGATGGTTTCTTGAGGAGAGGCCGCACCACCGCCTCTTTCAAGCTGGTAGATAAAAGCCCCTCTCTCAAGGAAGCATTAATGATCCCAGCCTCGTGTCACCTCCCGAGTGGCCAAGACCAGCCAGGAGGGGCACAGGTCCAATAAACAGGTGGTGGCATTAAGCCCCCCCAGTATCCTGTCCACGTCCTCCAGGGTAACAGGATCGAACTCATCCCAAATGACCTCACCAAAGTCTGCCCCTGCCCCTCCGCCCGGAGATGCCCAGTCGGAGTCCAGCTCGTCCCGGATCTGAGTGATTTTGTCCTGCAGAAAGCTAGAAAAGTCCTCGGCCAGTCCCTGCAAGGGATCCTCCCGCGCCTCCACTTCCAAAAGGGAGCGGGTCACCCTAAACAGGATGGCCGGGTGATTTTCCGCGGACGCAATAAGGGCAGAGAGGTAAGATCGCCTCGCCATCCTTATCACCACTAAAAACGCCCTAATATGGGATCGTAATAGTGTTCGGTCAGAACCGGAGTGGCTGGCCCTCCAACCACTCTCTAGGCATCTTTCCGGCGCTTCATCTCCCTCAGCTCCTCGGAAAACCGAGGAGCCGCTTGGGATCGGCACTGGGTCAGAGGCCAGAAGGGCACAACCCGGTCAAGTGCCTCAGCCACCACCCTATCCTAGGCAGCCACTAAGCCCTCGACCGAGTCGTGTGTGTGAGTCTCGGGAAACAGCCCAAGCTCCATCAGGAACCTATCTGAGTCCATCAGGCACCTGGGGTGGTACCTTTTTATCGGCCCCGCCTCCCTGTAGCGGGGGGTGCGGAATGGAAGTCGAGTCTAAGGAGCGAATGATCAGTCCATGACATGGGTTCTACAACAACATCCCCTATACCTAGATCATCCTGCCACTGATCAGAGACAAAAACCAAATCCAGGATGTGACCCCCCAAGTGAGTGGGATCCCGAATTAATTGGGTCAGGCCCATGGCTGTCATGGAAGCCATGAAATCCTGAGCAATCCCCGAGGTCCCGCCAGCAGAAGGCAGATTGAAATCCCCCATGACCATAAGCCTGGGGGTCCCAACCGCTAAGCCGGCTATAACCTCAAGGAGCTCAGGTAGGGCCGATGTCACATAGCAGGGAGCCAGGTATGCGATCAACAGGCCCACCTGAATCCTGGAACCAAATTTCACGAAAAGGGATTCACATCCGGTCATCTGAGAAACAGTGGATTCCCTAGAACACAGATCTTCCTTAACAACCACCGCAACCCCCTCACCCCTCCCCTGAGCCCTCAGCCGATGAAAGACCTGAAACCCGGGTGGGCACATCTCCACCAGGGGAACTCCTCCCTCTTGGCCCAACCAGGTTTCGGTAACACCCGCCAGGTCTGCTCCCCCCTCACAAATCAAATCATAGATGAGGGGGGCCTTGTTAACGATGGACCTGGCGTTACACAACATCAGCCGAAGGCCCAGGGCCCAATGACTCAGACCACCCGGGGAATGGGACATGACTAGGGGGTCGGAGCGCGCCACCGCACACAAGCAGCGGGGGCGCGCTCCCAATATAGGATATGGCCCCCTATAACTGCCAAATCTGCCTCTCCCGCTCACTGTGCCGATAGACTGTGTTCCGCCCTCCCCGGGACAACCCCCCATCCTCGATATGACCCCACCTGACCCCAGCACCTCCTGGCAACGCTCGACCCGCGGCCTGGCCCCAGCCTCAGGCAGGTTGTCCCCTAACCCCCACCCGGCCATCCTCCCTAACCCCAATAAAAGCCTAGATAAAAATTTATATAAACAGGAACCCTCCCCCAAGCGTTTCTTGCGGCCGCACCATCTCTCTGGATCCCAGGATCCGTCCTCAAGAAATGTCTTCGAAAGTCTAAAGGGCCACTTAAGAGAAAGGGGGACATTTCTCAAGGCCCATAGATCTTTGGAGGAGTATCTCAACGGCACCCTCAGCTGGGCCTCCACTTACTGATGCTGGCAACGTGGGGGCTCCACTGGCCGGGACCGGGGCCGGGCTTGAAAACGTTCAGCCAACATCCGTATCCCACCCAGCCACCGTCCTCGCCTCCGCTGCCAACACCGAGGAGACGGCACCAAACATCGTCGTTCCCGTGGCCACCTGGTCACCGCCGTCACCGCCGTTGTCAGGGCCGCCGAAGCCATAACCGCCACCACTGGAACCGCCGCCACCGCCATCGGATCAGGAAGTCCCAACCGCTGAGGGCACTGTCGCCACCGTTCTTGCCATAGTTGTTAAGTGAATCATTGCAGTTGGTAAGATGGTTGCTAAGTGAATCTGGCTTCCCCGCTGACTTTGCTTGTGGAAGGTTGCAAAGTCAAAAAAGGACACTGCAACCATCGTAAATATGAGCCAGTTACCAAACATCCAGATTTTGAATACGTGACCAAGGGGATGTTACAACAGTCGTAAATGTGAAAGACGGCCATAAGTCACTTTTTTCAGTGCTGTTGTAACTTGGGTCACTCAATGAATGGTTGTAAGTTGAGTTCTACCTGTAATAGTTTACTGTATATCCATCCTTCTTTCATTTTATTAGGAAAGGTCACTCTCTTAACCCTGCTTACTGGTTTCCCAATATGCAATGCCAAAATGGTCACCTGTGGCATCAATGGGGAGGAGGTGGGTGGGAAATCAATGTATGAGTAAAAAGAGTGGGAGCTTCAATTGTCCAATTGTGACCATTGAATCAAATTTTATAATACCCCCTTGGCTGTTATGGCTTCGCCAGATGGTTCCCTAGATCTCTCTTCTGATGTCAGTTCATTGAATTGAATTGAATTCTTTTTTTATTGGCCAGGTGTAGTTGGACAAACGAAGGAGAGGAAGATACATCTTCAGAGGAAGATGTATCAATGCTGGGCACATCAGAAGAGGAGTTGATCAGTGTCTCTGAGTAATTGTCTGGAAGGGATTTTAGCTGAAGCATGGCTACAGCAGGACAGTGCTGAGGCTTTGGTGGGGGGGGAGTATACAACTATAGCCGCTCAGCGATGAGGAAGAGGAACTGCCTTCTGCACCTGATCCAATAACATGTAGGGTAGGGAAAAGGCAGGAGTAGCGAAGGTCAGTCCAATTACTCGTGACAAGGCAGCCTTGCCCTTCTTGATGGACTGCACCAGAAGCTGGCTATTTATCACAGGAGATGGATGGAGACAATGCTGGGAACAACATGTACATTTCCTAACATGTCCTGTATTTCCTACTCATTGTGATCCCTGCCTAGCTTTGGATTGACACTGTGCCATGACTTGGATCGTGCTTTATGAACTCTGAACTTTTCTTGCCTCGTGGATTTAATTTTGCCTGATGGGTTTATCTTGTTTGGGAAACTTTCAAGTGCCTAGCGGACTCATTGGTCATTGCTCTGTGGACTAGCACCAGTTTGCTTTTGGCTGGACTTAATTGGGACAGTTCTGGCTTTTGGTGAAGGAAGTTGCTGGGGAATATTAATAAACCGACTCAACCACTATTAACGTGTGCATATGAGTGCTTGGGACAGCACACTGGTAGATACCCTAGGGTGGAGCACAAATAGATCAGGTGAGATAACCATTGTCTTTATTACACCCAAGGGTTATCACAAACCATTCCATAAGAACTATGGTGGCACAGTGGTTAAAATGCAGTACTGCAAGCTAACTCACTGCCCATTGCCAGGAGTTCGATCCTTACCAGCTCAAGGTTGACTCAACCTTCCATCCTTCCAAGTCAGTACAATGAGGACTCAGATTGTTGGGGGCAACATGCTGATTCTGTAAATTGTTTAGAGAAGGCTATAAAGCATTAGGAAGCGGTACGTAAATCTAAGTGCTATTGCTATAAATTAATCAGATCAAAGCCTTGTTCATTTGGCTAAGACAAGCTTGCTGGTTTCCTGTTGTTTATAGTGAGTAGAAACAGGGTCTACAGTTTTTATCATAAGGTTGTAGATGGTCCATGAGTGGCTCATAGGGGAAGCTCTTGATTGTTGTTTTTTACAGCACATTAATAGAAAACAGAATATATATCAGACCTGAACTGAACTTCCCTTCTAAGGACAGATAATTGCATATTCATATTTTGTCCCATAACAGTCCATGTGATCCTATTCCGATCGAAGCAGGATCTTCTAAGAAAGAGCTCTTTCCCTTTAGAATAAGATTGAATAATGCTCTTCCTTGAAACTAGATCACCAGTTCTTGCACAAACTGTTCTGACATTTACCAGACCGAGATCTGTAGTTTAATAAAGTCATTGCAGCCTTTCATAAACTCTTAGCGATAATCAATACTCATCTCTGTTCCATTCAATCATACATATGCTCTGCTTGTTTACTTTCAGACCAACCATAGCTTTTACAGAAAATGCATTTAAAAATGCAAAAACTGATAGAAAAGAATATTTGTAGCTCTGAGTTGAACTGTGGGGGTGAGGTCCTTGGTGGTCGAGCAATGACCACTCTCACCAACACTGATAGGGCAATCCACTAGACCAAGGTGTCAAACTCGATTTCATTGAGGTCCGCCTCAGGGTTGTATTTGACCTTGGTGGGGGCAGTGTAGACATGGCCGGAGTGGGCATGGCCAGCATGACATAACTCATGTCGGGGGGGGGAACACCTGTGGTGGCCCAAGTGCTGTGCCAGTGAAAATGGAGTATGGGTGGCACACGCAGCCTAGCATTTTTGCTAGCAGAGGCACCATGGGCCAGTCCTTCGCTGTTTCCAGGGTAGCCCCGCTGGCCAGATCTAAGCACCCCGCTGGCCGGATGCGGCCCACGGGCCTTGAGTTTGACACCTCTACACTAGACTATAAAATAAGAGCAAAACCCCACAGCCTACTAGCACTGATGATGTTACCTAGTTTGGTAATAAAATGTCTGCAAGAAAACCACCAAACTCAGAGAGGACTAAGGACACCATAAAATGCAATAAAAATGGCATTTAAACTTCAAAATATTACCAGCAGTAATACATCAAAACTGTTAACATTATAACATGGCATCTACCTTTTTTGATATATATTGTTGTTGTTGTTTTTTTGAGAAAAAACTGAGTCACCCCTCATAATATATAATATCCTTTCTGGCACAACACCAATTCTATTCTTCATAAGGAATAACTATTGTTAAAGCCTAGAATCCAGCTCATTCCTTCATGTTCCTTGCTTCAGCCCTTCAACTTTAATTTCATTTGCTCAGCTGAACACTCACTTTGTTTTTTAAAGACCCAACCATTCCTTCGTAACTGGGAAAACAGACAGGCAGACAGAGAGACATTTCAGTCAGTGACCAGATAAAATAGAGCATATATGAACTAAATACAAGCAAACAAACCATCCACATAGCCATATAATGAATTAATCAGATATAAGGATATTACAGGTAATCCTCAACTTCCAACCATTCACTGAGGGACTGTTCCAAGTTAGAAAGAAAACTGAAAAAAGTGACTTATGACCGTTTATCACACTTATGACCACTGCAGCATCCCCCATAGTAACATGATCAGAATTTGGATGCTTGGCAACTGATTCATATTTATGACTGTTGCTATGTCCTGGAGTCATCTGGTTACTTTTTGTGACTTTCAGGCAAGAAAAAGCCAATATGAAAGCCAGATTCCTTTAACAACCATATTAGTAACTGAACAACTGCAACAATTCACTTAACGACTGTGGCAAGAAAGGTCATAAAATGGGGAGGAATTTATTTAACGACTGTCTTATTCAGCAATGTAAATTTTGGAGTCAATTGTGGTCGTAAATCGAGGACTACCTGTAATCACACGGTGTACTCAGTTGTTTGTGCACAGGCACCGTAGCCATACAGAACATTACTATATTATGGGTAATAACACTTTTCTTGACTAACAAAGGAGAAAGTGGTTATATATAAGGTATTGCATGTGAATTTCTGATAATACAGATAGAGTTTACTGAAGGCCATTGGTTGTATTTGAAAAAAAAACCAACCACAGTTGTAATCCATGGTGAGACTGAATACTATTCCTGAACAAACATGTCAGCTATGATCTCTCTCTTTCCAAAACTATTCACGTACAAAAAACGGGTGGGTTGAGCTGCCTTCCATGTGTTAATTTTCTTAGGAGATATTAAAGCCTCACAGCTGCAGTCATCTGGATGGTTTCCTTCCATTAATTCTTAAGCACATCAGCGATAGCACCTGATTTCCTTCTATGTCCTATTATTTATGGAATGAAGGATTCATTTGGATCGTTATTCAGAAAGGTGCAAGTCATAAGGTTTAGAGTACCTGAAATACGTCTTTTTTTCTCCTTTTTTCTTTACTGTGCCTGGCTAGGAACAAAAGTGCTTTTGCACAGAAGTCAATATGCAACCTTTTATTTTCTTTTTCATCTGATAGATTTTTCCCACAGCATGCTATAGAACTGTAAATCATTCTACCCTCAGAAACTGCATGTATATGTGGAATTAAGTGCATCACATTTGTGTGTAATTACTCTCTGGATTTAAGTAATCCATCACTAATAAAAATAACCTTGGAAGTTAATTTTGCTTACGTAAGACACACATGCAGCAGTAGAGATTGCTTCTTAGTAATATAGCAAATATTACAAGGAAAATGAATAACATTTGGAGGACTGTATTAATAATTAGATATTGGTTGTTTTACCTCATAATTTCCATTAATGTTCAGCGAGGAAAATAGTACATTTTTATTCTCTTTTTCTTTTTTACTTTGGAATAATTAATCGTTATTGGTGGAAGCTTGGGAAAACATATTTGGATAATTTTTACAGCTACATGATTACATTTCATACTACATTGAGGGAAAAATTGTAAATGTTGAAGCAAAATTCCAAATCCAACAGAACTGTGAAATGACTTTGTGGATACAGCTCCTTTGGGAGTGTGTTCTTATATGTTTGTACTTATCATGGGTGGGATTCAAATTTTTAACAACCAGTTTTGTGGACGTGGCTTAGGTGGTGGGTGTGGCTTGGTGGTTGTGTGACTGGGTGGATATGGCTTGGTGATCATGTTATTGGCTGGGTGTGGCCAACTCAATATCACTCACATTGAGGCACGCATCTCCTTGCCTGGCCTCTCATGACTGTGGGGATGTTGCAACAGTCGTAAGTGTGAAAAATGGTCATAAGTCACTTTTTTCAGTGCAACTGTAACTTTGAATGATCATTCCACACAAGCAAAGTACCAGCAAAGGAGGGGGAAAAAGCTCCAGAGAAGTTCCTGAGACAAGAAGTCTAGTCCTGCCAAGAATGTAATAAGGGTTAATGGAGAGGCAGTTTCTGTAAGCAACACCAGAATGTTTCCTTCCTGCCTTCCTTACAGGATTAGGCCAGTAATTTCTTCTAACAACCGGTTCTCCAAACTGCTTAGAATGTTAACAACCGGTTCTAGCAAATAGGTGCAAACTGGTAGAATCCCACCCCTGGTACTTATCCCCATATTATGAACTTTCCAGATCTTCTGTTTAGTAAAATAAAAAGCATAGCAAACAATTCTTTCATTATAATCAAGAATTCCTTCAACACAATGGTTAAAGAAATGATGTAACTCTCCAGAAAAAGTTTAAGATTGTGACTTCACAATAACAGATAACAGAGTCGGAAGGGAACCTTTGAGATCTTCTAGTCCAATCCCTTTGCTGAAACAGGAGACCTTACATCATTTCAGACAAATGGTTATCCAACATCTTTTTAAAAACTTCCAGTCTTGGAGCATTCACAACTTCTGGAGATAAGTCATTCCACTGATTAATTGTTCTGATTGTCAGGAAATTTTTCCTTGGTTCTAGGTTGGACCTCTCCTTGATTAGTTTCCATCCATTGCTTCTTGTCCTGCCTTCAGGTGCTTGGGAGAATAGGTTGTCCCCCCTCTTCTTTGTGGAAGCCCCTGAGATATTGGAACACGGCATTATCATTCTTGGGAAAGGAAATTTATGGAAGGTTAAATCTAAAAGACCTTTGTTTTGAAATTGCAGCTGCATATCCTCTCAAATATCATTTGGCTCAAAACCAAATTAATTAATTATTTGGACCATTCCTTAATCAAAGATTAAAACATGGCATAAGCTTCAGAACTGTATGGGTAGACTGATTTTCCATAAGCCGCTTTTCAAGTCCCTGTCAATTCATGAATTTTAGAGACCTTCCAAAAACAAATGCTAATTGAAGTACAGCACACACAGGTCATAATGAAGATTGAGTATGTATTTCCTCAAATGTAGAAGTTCAGTCTGTTTCACATATCCTTTTAAATTGCTCTCTGTACATGTACTGATTGTGAAAGATAATGTACTGTACCTGCTCTTTAGTCTAATAAACACCACTTGTAATGAGGAAATCGAGATACAGTTGAGGCAGATGGTTTAGTCCTTGTTTAGAGACTGCTTTGTTTAGTGACTGCAGTTACAAGTGTTGAAAAAGCAGATTTGCGACCAATTTTCACATTTACAACCTTCACAGCTCTGTAAAGCCATAGAAAGTTGAAATAAGATCAGAAGCAGTCATGGTTTCACTTACAGACTGCCTCGCTTAACCACTGCGTTGGTGATCCCAATTGTGGTTGCTAAATGAGGACTACCTTTAATCTTATTAAATGACCAATACCTAGGATTTCAAAGTAGTTACATTTTTATTTATAGCCTTACTTATAAAAATGGCTTGGTCTCTTCAATGAAATGTTAATTTTATAACGTTTCTACCTCTTATATATGTAATATAAGTACTGGACAATATATGGTTACTTACCAATGTATTAACAGTGTGCTATATTTTTAAATTTTGTGACTTAGTTTTGGACGGTGAATAATTAGTAACATTTGAGGATGGGTTTGGTTTAATCACTCTCAGTCCCTCATTTATGACTGCTTTTTAAAGATGGGAGGCTGTTCCTTCCCCCCAAAATTTGTTTTACTCTTCATATGATTCTAGTAAGCAACTTTTTGCCAAGATGAAAAAAATAATGTTTTCTTTAAGTTTGGAAAAGGAATTTTTTTTTCCAAAACAGAATCTTTCAGAAGAGAAAAGTAAAGAAAATGGAATGGTTTAAGTACATTAGAGATTTTAATATTGCTTTGTACAGACTTAACAAGAGAAAATTCATCAGACTCGAGGCAGAGTTGGCAGAATATGGCAACTCTGGAAATAAACGACTCTGCTTTCCATTGTCTCCTCAATTAGAAATAAAAATGCTTTATTTGCAGAAGATATCTGCAGGAATTTTCCGATTCAGTGCGCAGTTGAGGCAGACAGATCTTGCCTGCAAAGTAGCATTTGTAGTGTTTCAGCTCTTGCTCTAAACCAGGGGTGTCAAACTGGATTTCTTGGAGAGCCGGATCAGCATTGTAGTTGTCATCCGTGGGCTAGCTGCAGGGGGAAGAGATGGGACTGATGCCCTCCTCCAGCTCCCTGCCAGCCAAAACAGAGGTCAGGGGCCCCTTGCGTGGGTAGGCCCTGCATGGCCATTTTGGCCTTGATAGCCTCCTCCTAATTTTATTTCACTAATAAGTGTATTTGGTATCCTGGTTAATTATTTCTTAAAATGGAGCCAATCAGCCATGGTCTCATCAGATCACCATAGTTTTGACCTATTTTGACCTATTATTGGGATTGGAAATTTTAGGTGTATTTTTTTGTTTATTTTAGCATAAGGTTTTTTTTTAATTGCTAATTTTTTCCCAATTTTGACACAAAAGGTTTTTATTTATTTATTATTTGTCCCAATCCCAAAGGACTCTGAGTGGAATAAATTCTTATATCTTATGGAAAAAGTTACAGATAGATGGTTTAGTATTCCTTTGAACATTTGAAGTAACATGTCATTAAGGTTAACTTTATTCAGAAGTTGATTTATATTTAACAGATTTTGATATCTTTTCTTCATACTACTTCAAATACATTTATATGATAGTAAATTGCTCCCTCAGGCAAAGATGTTCCTCAAGAGTTTCACTGTGTAAAATACGACTACGTGTTGGAAAAGTAGATTTAATTTTCCATACTTTCAAGTGGTTCATTCAGATATTGATTGCAATAAAAAAAAACCTTTGCAATTTAACTTGTTTTTTGAGCTCAGCTTGAAAGCTTTTACGTGGCCTCCACAAAAATCTTGATAAGTATTAGATTTTCTGTTCAGTATTCAGGTTCAATACTTTATATTATGGGATAATCACAGTTTAAAATAGCTGATTTTGGGTTTAAACTGGAAGCATATAACAGTGCTTCTTGACAGTACATTAAATACTTGTTTGTGTTATTTGACCGATGTTATTTCTGCCTTTCAAGTTCTACAATTCTTAGAAATAAGAGTACTCCTAGTCAGCAATCAATAATAAACAGAAGTTAAGTTCATGACATTTATCTTAACTTTTTAAATACAAATCTGGAATTCTAAGCTTGTAATGTTCTGGTTATGTAAAAATGATTTTTAAAAATACAGTGAAAATAACACAAATATATAATCATGCTTTGTTACCACACATTCCTGCTTGAGGTTGCCATTTTGCATTGCCTAATAATAGGGTTGTGGTATTTTGGTATAGTTCTGATTCTGCCTGACAGTTTTTAGCAGTCAGATGACCAGGTTTTGTATGGGACATCTCATTCTTCCATCTGATCCTCTGGTTGCATTAACTGACATATAACCAGAGCAACAGAACTAGGTGATATTCTACTTGCATTTATTTCTGACTGTGTTGAAAAATATAATAACCTCTGGAGCAACTAATTTAATTCACAAATCCATCTTTTTGATTGAAGCAGGGCAAAAGCATCTATGTATAATTAGTACAGCACATTTAATCTATGTACATTTAATATAGCATGGCCACAGACTTTTATTATATAAGCATGGGCAGTCCACAGATCCACGTTTTTTGCTTTGTTGGGTGGCCTAATGGGAAATATCATGATCTCCATTTCTTCAGCCCTGCATCGAAGATGAATGTTTATGTCTAACAATTTGGCACACTGGTCATTAGCCAAGATGTTTCCTCACTTTCATTTCTTAGAATACTGAAGAACTCTCCAGTCTGGTCAATAATGTCTGGGAACAACCAAATTGATGACCTCAATCATTCCCTCTGTCAGGGCAGCTAAAATTGTAAGAAAATCCGGAGAGATAATGAAAATCACTTGTCTGCCTCAGTCTCCAGCATACGCAGCAACTGGTTCTATTATTTTAGTAGTTATAGGCATGAATGACTCATGTAGAAAACAAAGTACAAGAATAACTAATAATATATTTTTTCTTGATATAACTGGATATTCCTACCTTTTTCAGATAGGAATATAAAAGGGCAAAAACCTAACTTATCTAACATCCTGTTCCTATATTGATTATTCCTTTTCCTTTGGAAGCACACCACCCAGGACATGGTGAAAATCACTTTCCCTTTTTCTTGGTTCCAGAATCTGAAATTTATATCTATACTAGAATAGAATAATAGAGTTGGAAGGGACCTTGGAGGTCTTCTAGTCCAACCCCCTGCTTAGGCAGGAAACCCTATACCACTATCCAACCTCTTCTTAAAAACTTCCAATGTTGGAGCATTCACAACTTCTGGAGGCAGTTTGTTCCACTGATTAATTATTTTAACTGTCAGGAAATTTCTCCTTCGTTCTAAGTTGCTTCTCTCCTTGATTAGTTTCCACCCATTGCTTCTTTCCTGCCCTCAAGTGCTTTGGAGAATAGCTTGACTTCCTCTTCCTTGGGGCAACCCCTGAGATATTGGAACACTGCTGTCATGTCACCCCTAGTCCTTCTTTTCAATAAACTAGATATACTCAATTCCAGCAACCATTTTTTATAGGTTTTAGGCTCCAGTCCCCTAATCATCTTTGATGCTCTTCTCTGTACTCTTTCTAGAGTCTCTAACAGGAACATCTCATTTCACTATTATGATTACTGATTACCAGAGCTATCTTTAATTAGATAATTGTGAGGAGACACCAGGAACAAAGCTATATGTAGATTGTCCATGGAGCCAATAAATGCCACTTTAAATTCTCCAATGACAGTCTTGCATGAATTGCTATGACAAATATATACAGAACAGAGCAGAATAGAATATTCTTTATGGGACAAGTGTGATTGGCTACACAAGGAATTTGTCTCCCGTGCATAAGCTCTCAGTGTACACACAAGCCACAAAGTAATAAGTCATAGATCATAAATCATAAAACACAATCATGTGAATAGCAATTATGCATGTACAACACATTCATCTGTTTAATTTCTCAGCAGCTTATTTCTCCGCAAAGATGTCCCTCATTGGATCATGCTAAGTGTAGTTGAGGTTGCACAATGCATTTGGAATATTGCATGGCAGTAGAAAAGATACCAACAACTGGTAACTTGACCATACAAAAACAAAACAATGAAATAAATATAAAATGTATAAAAATCTCAACTTCAACTTAATTTTAGTGTTTGTGAGTCATGTGTACAAAATAAAAAATGAGTTTTGTTTAAACCTATGGTAGGTGCTTTCAGTCTCCAAAGTTCTGCTAATGCATTCTGGGTGAGTTGCAGATGGGCAGAACCAAAACCCACAACATTTAGTGTGTTCTGAATTTTGGCTGAAACAAAATCTAGAAAAGTCTTGTATGGTGAGCTGGACAAGTTTGATGTGTTTGGATCCCTCTCTCCCATCCTCTACGTCAGGGGTCCCCAAACTTGGCAACTTTAAGACTTGTGGACTTCAACTCCCAGAATTCTCCAGCCAACTGGATTCTGGGAGTTGAAGTCCATAAATTTTAAAGCTGCTAAGTTTGGAGACCTCTGCTCTACATGTCCTCTGTAGTGGTCCACCCACCAAATGTCCTGAATATTTTAAGCCAAGGACCTTGACAGTAATTAACTAATTAGAATGTCCAACTCTAGTTTCCTAGCACCTTCCATTTTGTAATGCCTTTAACTACATACCACATACAATGTGTTTGCTTTAATTGTGGCATATATCCAATCAGCCTGTCAACCGAACTTCAGCCTTCCCAAAGCCTTTATCTCCTTGCCTTTGCTGCTATACACAAAGTCCTTACATTTTTGTATGGCATAAGAGGATGTAGGGAATTGAGAGCACTGGAAAGACTGGGAAGTAAGTGGGGAGCTGGAAGGGCTGCAGTTTAGGCTAAGAACATTGGTGTGGTGGAATCTCCAGCTAGACTAGAGAGAGGTGTTAAGAGGGGACTGAGTTTAGAGTCCTTGCACTGCAGGAAGTGGCATAGGCCTGACCTACCCCAGTATTTTTAAAGCATTATCTGATCGCTAAGGGTCTGATAAGATTCTTTTAATATGGGCAACTAGCAATAAAGTTTCTGCTTGAGACTATCCATAAGTGGTTGCTTGTGCATGATAATTGTTAATGATAATTGCTATATAACCAGCCTAGTGTCACCCTCCCACATCTTCTCACTGTCTTCCTTACCCTATTTGCCTTATGCTTCTACCACGAGTGTCTTTTTCCTGCTTCAAACACTTCTGCCAGAAGATGACATTCTGATCCAAACATGAACCAAATGGCTCATATTACACAACATTCCTAGGGCTTTCCTCTCCCCTCCCTCACTCCCCCGTTTTTAAAATTACATTACTATTTTTTTTTAAATCTTATTTTTCCCAGTTATTAACAAGCCAATAAAACTCAAATAGTTAGATTGTTTTTAAAACTTTGATTAATTAGAAAGAAAAATAATTAGGCGTAATGGGGGGAAAGGGATACCGAGAATCTTAAACCTGTTGACTTGTGAAATGAATCTAATTTAATAGTGTCTAAGCATGGATGCTTTGCACAATATATTAAAGAGTAAACAAATTAATTTCACCCACTTTTCAATTGACAAGTACATTGAGTACATTGTGAGAAAACAACAAAACACTTTGTTTGGTATACAGAAATATTTTGTATTTTTTCTTAGAAGAACTGCAAAGAATTCTATGAATCAAGCTACAATCATGCAATATTTGACAATAAATACTTTCATGGGAATAACCATTAGTTTACACTTTCCCTATGGAAATTTCCACAGAGCCTGCTTGCATTATTGCCATGTTGGCTTCCCATACCTGTGATCCCGCCTCCCCTGCGTTTCCTTCCACCATTGGTTGATATCCTTCTACTTCAGTCATTGTCCATGAAGAACTTCTGGTTTCACCTGGAAATTCTGGAGTTCTCTGGTGCACAGGCATAGGCTATTTCCCATGAAACTCTAACCCCATCCCTTTATCATCATCATCATCTTTTAAAGACCCCATAATCCCTTGTGGGGTAGAATCTTGGGTAACTGAATGGAGCTGAGTGTTTACTGGCTGGATGCCCTTCCTGTCACCAATGAGGAGATTGTTTTAGCAGATATATTCTCATTGTGCCCAGAGAGAGAAATATCTGCCTCTTCCTAGGATCAAACTCACAGCCTCCTGATTGTGAGGCAAGAACTCAACCTCTAGGCCACCGTACCACTCGAACCTCATCCATTTATCTGACTCTTAAATTTGAGCCCCAGAAGCATATCCTGAAAAGGGAATTTGTTCTGGATTGGTTATTTTTATATATTTGAAATACTTACTGTTTATTGGTCTACATTCCGGCGGGAGATCCTCGCCCCGTCATTGGCTGACTTGGGCGCGGGAGCCCTTTAAAAGAAGGGCTGCCGCGCCGCCGAGTCGAGTCGGTGTTCCTGCAAATAAACAAGAAGACCTGAATCACTAATCGTGTGTGCCCCGTTATTGCCGCTACTAAACACTGGCGACGAGGGTGGGATCGAGGCAACACGTTTAGAGAGTGAATAGCGGCGGAGAGCGAGCGGCATCATGTCCGGAAGCAACGCCCCGCCAGAGAAATTCAATCCGGCAAAGGAGGAATGGCAGACGTATGTGGACCGTTTCCTCATGTTTTTGGAGAGTAGTGATCTGAGCGGAGTGTCGGATCATCGGAAGAGAGCGGTTTTCTTGACCCACTGCGGCCAAGCCGTTTTTCGGATGGCGAAGGCGTTAGCGTCTCCAATCGATGTCAAAACGCTAACCTGGCCCGAGCTAGAAAAGATCCTGCGAAAACACTACGCTCCCACAGTCTCCTACCTGATTAAGCGCCATGAGTTTTACCTCCGGAATCAAAAAGAAGGTGAACCTATCGCTGACTTCGTGGCAGATTTAAGAGAAATAGGAGGGGAGTGCGAATTCTCGGACTTCAACGAGGCTCTGAGAGACCGGATCGTATTAGGCTTAAAAGATCCAATATTGCAGAGTAAATTGCTAAACCGACCCAAGATAACAGCCACAGAGGCCATTGAAGAAGCCACCGCAGCCGAAGCCGCTCACAAATCGGCGGCAAGAATGAAACAGATTAATCAAGCTGCACACCACAATCCCAAAGAGGCCACCAAAGCTGAAGGCGAACGGGGAAAAACCTCAACACACTACGAGGATCTGGAAACTGAGACCAGTAGTGAAGAAGACGAGGTTTGCCACCTAAAAGCCGGGAGAGGGAAAAAAGAGCGGGCAAACAGGCGGTTTGATTTTGAATGCAACCGTTGTGGTGGAAACCACCCCAGATCAGAGTGCCGTTTCATAGACGCAATATGCAGAAAGTGTGAAAAGAAAGGGCACATCGCAAGAGTATGCAGAGCCAGATCAAGCTACAGCCCCAGGCGGAGAGAAAGTCCTCCCCCAAGAGAGAAAGAAAAGAAAACAAGCAGCCATTGGAGCCAGGAAGGAAGGAATAGAAAATTTAAGGAGTCATCTTACAAGAAAGAAGAAACTCACCAAACAGTAATAATTGGACACTCAAATACAAAAAACGTTAAAAAAGTCCACGTTCAAGTAAGAATTGAAGGAAAAAATTGTGAAATGGAAGTGGACTCGGGATCATTCCTTTCCATGGTCTCGTGGGACACTATCAAAGACTTGATCCCAGACATACGGCGAAGCGAACTAGACAAACAAAACTTAACGCTTAAAGACTACCAGGGAAACAAAATTCCGGTAGTAGGAATTGGACATTTCCAGGTAACCTTCAAAAATCACACCGAGATTCTACCCCTAACAATTGTTGACCGGAACAGACCAAGCCTTTTAGGACTGGAATGGTTCGAACCGCTTGGAATAGGGATGACCGGTATCAACCATATTACAGACGCTGACTGGGAGGCAGACCTCATTCAAGAATTCCAGGACCTGTTCAGCGAAGAATTAGGCAAGTACCGGGGTAACCCGATATCTTTTAACATAGACCCTAAGGTAGCCCCAATTAGACTAAAGGCAAGACGGGTACCTTTTGCCTTAAAGCCAAAAATAGAGGAACAACTGGATAAATTAGTCAAGCAAGGGGTCCTCGAACCAATTGACCACGCTAAATGGGAGACCCCTATAGTGACCCCTATAAAAGCGGACGGGTCGGTTCGTATTTGTGGGGACTATAAGGCGACCCTTAACCATGCATTACAACAGAGCGCATACCCCGTTCCTGTCGTACAACACTTGTTACATTCTATCAAAGGCGGCAAAATTTTCGCTAAACTCGATTTGGCTCAGGCTTACCAGCAACTGCCCGTTGACGAAAAAACAGCTGAAGCCCAAACTATTGTGACACACCGGGGCGCCTTTAAATGTAATCGCCTCCAATTTGGCGTTAGTGTGGCACCTGGCGTTTTTCAATCTCTTATGGAACGCCTCCTTCAAGGAATTCCGGGAGTCATCCCATATTTCGATGACGTCCTGATTGCAGCTAAACACAAATTGCAACTGCGAGACCGCCTAAGAAAAGTGCTTACCAAATTTACTGAGGCTGGTTTAAAAGTCAAAAAAGACAAATGCACCCTAATCACAGACAAAATAGAATTCTTGGGATACCAAATCGATGGCGACGGCATCCACCCAACAGAAGGAAAAACCCGTGCCATCAAAAATGCCCCCACCCCAACTAACAAAGCTGACCTACAAGCCTTCCTAGGGTTAATAAACTTTTATCATGTTTTTCTGCCCCAGAAAGCCACGGTGGCGGAACCCTTGCATAGACTTTTGGACAAAGACACGTTGTGGAAGTGGGGAATTCGGGAAGAAACAGCATTTAACAAAATTAAAGACATGATCACTTCAGCAAAGGTACTAATACAATATAACGAGACTTTGCCATTGTTATTAACTTGTGATGCATCGCCTTTTGGGATCGGAGCTGTTCTGAGCCACCTTCTACCTAACGGCAGAGAGGCTCCGATTGCCTTCTATTCAAAAACCCTGTCTAAAAGTCAAAGAAATTACAGTCAACTGGACAAGGAAGCACTAGCCATAATTTCTGGTATTAAACGTTTCCATGAATACCTTTATGGCCGACCATTTTCTATCATCACCGACCACAAACCCCTACTAGGTATTCTGGCGGGAGACAAACCAACTCCTCACATTTTATCACCCAGAATGACAAGATGGTCAGAGTTCCTTGCCGCTTACAATTACACCTTGTCTTACCGTCCGGGTCCGTCCATCACGCACGCAGATGCTTTAAGTCGTTGCCCGTTACCAGACACTGATCCTGAACCAAACCCCAGCACCTCAACATTTTTGATTGAAACCCTGCCCGACCTCCCGATGACAGCAGCAGACATCGCGCACGAAACTGCTAACGACCACCTACTGCATACCGTGAGTAGGTGGATCATAAAGGGATGGCCAGACTCTGATTTACCAGAACATTACAAACCATTTAAACAGAGACAAATGGAACTTTCCGTGCTAAAGGGTTGTGTACTATGGGGGGATCGAGTGGTCATTCCACTAAAACTTCGAAATCCCATATTGAGACTATTGCATGAGGGACACCCCGGGGTGGTGAAAATGAAAAGTTTAGCCAGGAGTTATGTATGGTGGCCTGGGTTAGACAAGGATGTTACCGACTGGGTCGCGGGTTGCCAGCCCTGCCAGACATCCCGGCCCTCACCCCCAAAGGCGCCAGCCACTGAGTGGGATCTACCTAGGGGCCCTTGGTCTAGAATCCACATAGATTTTGCGGGTCCGACCAAGGGGCATACTTTCTTGATTCTGGTGGACGCTTATTCAAACTGGCTAGAAGTAAGCCTAATGAAATCAATCTCTTGCGAGGCTGTCATACGACAGCTCAGTCACTGGTTTGCCACCCACGGATTACCAGACGTCCTGGTCTCAGACAACGGCCCTCAATTCACGGCTACAGAATTTGAGGGTTATTTAGCAAGTTTGGGCATACGCCATGCCCTAACCGCGCCGGCACATCCGGCAGCGAATGGACGAGCCGAACGCATGGTCCGGTTTACCAAGGAGACACTTCTTAAGTTAGACCAGGGCCCTATACAAGCACGCATCGACAAATTATTATTTATCCAACACACTACACCTAGTAGCACTACTAACAAAACTCCTGCTGAATTACTTATGGGGAGGAAATTACGTTCCCCTTTAGATAGACTACACCCTACATACTCTACAGACAAGCCTCTAGATTCTTCAACCAGAGTCCGAACATTCCGAATTGGGGATTTAGTTTACGCTAAAAACCTGGTAGGGCACCCCTTATGGGTGCCAGCCACCATCACACATCTAACCGGACCACGTTCATACCGGCTTACCACTTCTGATGGCAGAAGCTGGAAGCGACACATTGACCAACTTAGAACTCGCACCCTTGCCAGACCTTGCGATTTTCCTGGGTGGGAAGGGGAGCAACCACCAAGCAGTCAAGACAAGGCAAGCCCACTAACAAACAATGACGCCCTAACTCACACACACACACCCTCAAATCTAGCTCCGGTCGGTTTTCGCTGCTACGCACCTGATCCTGGAGAACATCCCGTTGAAACATCTGACAGGGCCGACGATGATCCAGGCCGGGTAGGGAGCGGCATGGCCACATCAACTAGCCTAGCGAGGCCCGTTGGTAGTGACGCAGCCGGCTCGACCTGCCCGAAGTTTCCAGGGCCGGAGGCGAGAGGAGCAACAGGTCCTTCCGCACCGGCCAGTAGCAACGACGCAACTGAACCGCGCAAGTCCAGTCGGGCCCACAGGAGCCCCGCCTATCTACGTGATTACGTAACATAGGCGCGGCTCCTGATTGGTCAGACTGGACCAAGGAGGGAGGGGTGTTCTGGATTGGTTATTTTTATATATTTGAAATACTTACTGTTTATTGGTCTACATTCCGGCGGGAGATCCTCGCCCCGTCATTGGCTGACTTGGGCGCGGGAGCCCTTTAAAAGAAGGGCTGCCGCGCCGCCGAGTCGAGTCGGTGTTCCTGCAAATAAACAAGAAGACCTGAATCACTAATCGTGTGTGCCCCGTTATTGCCGCTACTAAACAGAATTATGGCTTTGGGGTCTTCTTGGTAGCCTAGGAATGAGATTGGCGTGATAGTATCAGTTTTCTCCTTCTCTGGCAAGGGGTGAGCTGAAAGCCAAAAGCCAAAATCTGTGCGATTTTTAGCTTCCATTCTCTTGTGGGAAGTGGGGAAATATAAGGATTTTTTTTAGCTAGAGGACCTGCAACAGCTTAAAACACAGCTGTGTTTTCTGCTGTATGAGCTCAATGTTTCTTGGTGAAGACAATTCCTGGGTATTTTAATTCCTTTGGGGGAATTAGGAAGTGAAAGGGGGAAAGTCTCTCCTCCCCTCATGTATTCTTAATTTGATTTATTTAGAAAATGTATATACTGCCCACCCCTTTAAGGGCGCTTGCAGATTATAAAAACAAGCATAAGCATAAAGCCATGGTTAAACAAGAACAATTAAAACATGGAAAGCTAGATTGTAAACATTAGATGTTAGACACACTGGGTAAATATATATTTTTATCTCTCTCATAAAGTATAACATGGAAGGAACATACTCAGTTCTAATATGTGGCACAGCTGTTCCATAACATGTCCTCTTTTCCTATCGTGAGGAAATCAGAATTAATCATTGAGGTTAATTGTGTGTTTATGGGATTTATAAAGGTTGCCATTGTGCAATAGGTTATATGGAAAGAATGCTGTCCTATATGTAGCCTGGGTACAAACCATGTAAGTGTTTATACACCATGGTGAGCAACTTGAAGTGAGCTTAGAAACAATAAGCAATCAGTGAAGTTGTTTTAACATTGAGTTAATTTAATATTTTCAAGAAAGCCCCATATATCACCAATGTTCTGGCAATCTGGGCAGCTGCAATTTCAAACACATCTTCAGTCCAGAAGTTACCAGCAGATGGATGTTCTCCACCAGGGAGAGAAGTGGCCCTGTTGATTAGCCAAAGCTGATAAACAGTTACTAATTTTCTTGCATTAGTATTGGATTCAGGAGGGCTGCAATCTGATTCTTAAGGAGGTATGCAATTCTGCTGAGACTAGGTTATCCCTTGAATCTTGAAATCTCCTCCTGAAATCAGTACTGGTTCCATCTTGTCTGAATTTAGCTTTGGATTATTTTTACACATTCCCTCCTTTACAGTCTGGAGAGGCACCCAGGAACCACGTGGTGATGTACAACGATGAGCCCACGAGAAAGGAGAAATGCACTCAGTTTCATCGGCGTATTAATGGCAATTAGCTTCAAGGCTGTGAGTAATTCTTCTCAATGGCTTAATATAAAAACTAAATGACATGGGAGGCAAGATGCAGCTCTGCAGACTCCACAGGACAGTCTCCAAGAATCCAAACAGACGTCTTACAATTCATTTAATGTCTATTCAAGGTTACAATGGCACTAAAAAAAAGTGACTTACGACCAGTTTTCACACATCCATTGCAGTATCCCCATAGTCAGTGATCAAAATTTGGATGTTTGACAACTGGCATGTATTTATGACAATTGCACTGCTCTGGGGCTATGTGATCACCATGTGTAACCTTCCCAATTGACTTCTGACTAGCAAAGTCAATGGAGGAACCCAGATTCACTTAACCACATGATTCACTTAACAAGTGCAGTGATTCGCTTAACAATTGTGGCAAAAATTGTCATAAAATGGGGCACAACTCCTTTAACAATTGTCTTGCTTTAGCAATGGACATTTTTGGGCTCTATTATGTCATAATTTGAGGATTGCCTGTAGATAAAAAGGGGTACAAACCAATCTAAGAACCTTATTCATTCCCTTAGGAAATAAACAGAGAAACTGACTGGGTGGCTGTACTGTTCTTCAATGTGCTATCGAGTTCACCATGAATCTGAATAGAGCTCAATAGAGCAAAATGGAGCTCCTGTGGTATCAGATTTCTATCCAGAAGATGAGGTCATTTGCTCAAAACCTCTTTTAAGCTGTTCTCCACAGATACAATCCAGTTCTTCTGATTGGCACAGCAGAGGCTGTGCAATGCTGCTTCCACTGAGTCTGATCAGATTTCTTCATTGCATCGATTTCTATCCTGCTAGCTCACTAGACTCTGGGGCTTTTTTTGTAAAGGCTCTGTAATTTCAGTCTGCTGATTTACTTGATGCTTTTAAGTGCCTCGATGCTTTAATAAATACGGCATTGTTTGAAATGTATTTCTTTAATCCTTTTTTAAAAATATGATTAAATTCACTGTATCTGTAATAAAGGAGAGTATGAAACATCTGCATGGAAAATTATCTCTAATTCAGCATAAGTGAAGATTTGACCCAAAAGAAAATTATGGGGAAATATTTGCCCAGAAGTAGTACAACGACACTGTTTATTTTTGGCCAGTGTTGGTTCCATCTTTGGTTTTAAAGACTAATGCTTTCTTCAAAGAGACAAAACAGTATTCTGCAATGATAAACTAGCATTGGATGTATAAAACTGCCTCCCCAACTAAAACTGTGTAGGGCTACTCTCTTGATGGAAGAAAAGAATGAGGAAAGCCACAGGTCATGGAGGATGACCAGAGTAAAATATTTGTTTGCCTGGAGCACCCTTCATCTATATAGGTAGTCCTTGACATACGATCACAATTGAGCCCAAAATTTTGTTGTTCAGTGAGATATTTATTGTGAATTTTGCCCCATATTGCAGCTTTTCTTGCTACAGTTGTTAAGTAAATCACTGCAGTTGATAGGTTAATAACCAGGCTGTTAAGTGAATCCGGCTTCCCCATTGACTTTATTTGTCAGAAGGTTGCAAAAGGGGATCCCATGATCCCAGGAAACTGCAACTGTCATAAATATGAACCAGCTGCCAAAGCAACTGCATTTTGATCACATGATCATAGGGATGCTGCAAAGGTCGTAACTATGAACAATAGTCATAAGTCACACTTTGCAGTGCCGTTGTAACTTTGAATGGTCACTAAACTGACTGTTGAAAGTTGAGGACTGCCTGTATACATGTGAAAACTGAATGGGCACCTTGGCACCTTGAGGACTTGTGGACTTCAGTTCCCAGAATTCCCAAGCATAGCTGGCTGAGGAATTCTGGGAGTTGAAGTCCACAAGCCTTCAAGTTGCCAAGGTTGTACATCCCTGGAGTAGACTATGATATTTATTGTATTTACTCTCCACTCTACCTCTCCTCCAAGTTTTTCCGTACCTCAGAACATCCTTACTGTGTTAGTACCATCCTGAATAGAATTTTGGAACACAGGGATACTGAGGCAACGATGATAACCATTGATTGGATGGTTTAAAGCAGGGGTTTCAAACTTGCATTGTCACGGTGTTGTCAAGTGATGTATCATGACTCCCGGCCCCTTTGCTAAACTGGGCATGGGCATGGCCAGCACGTGATGCAGCTGGTCCACAGGCTGCAAGTTTGACACCCCTAATTTAGAGAATACAAGGACAATCATTGCTTGCTCAGCTTCACCATTTTTGAATCAGCAAACACCCAGATATACCCCATTCAATGAAATGAGTGAAATTTATCAATATGCCTATCAGGGCAGAAAAAAATGATACAGATAGTTCAATATTAATTCCTTTGTATTTTCCAATACTAGTAAGGCTCAGATAAAGGGATAGGCTTGTTCCTCTGGAAATTGTGTCAAAGGAAAGGTAAACCTTAGATCAAGAAAGATTGATTGAATGAATGAATGAATGAATCAATGAATGATCGAAGGAATGAGTAAATAAATGATACAATCTCAGATTGTACTTCCCTTCTGGAGACTACATACACAACTCTGCCTTCACCTTTGAACCTTTGTCATCACATTCTTCTGAGATGTTTTTCTTTTCTCTCTCTTTCCAGACTAGTCTATACCGTTGCTATTCCCCAGAGATTCCTATCTAAGAATTTTCAGCCCCAAACCTGCTTAGCTTCTAAGCCCAGTCAGTCAATAGATCTTTTTAGGGCAGCTATAAAAGACAATAACATTAATTGAAAAAGACTGACGATGTGCTCCAATGAGAAACCTAAGAAAATGTTTGCATTCTGCTGAAACAAATGTAATTTAATGAGAAAAATGAGTAAAGACTTTGATGAGCATATGACAAGAAACATGAAAAAAATAAAATAAAACCTAATTGAAGAAAATAGCCAAGTTTATAGAACCGCTAATTGACACATGAGTGAAATATTCACCAAAGGGAGAACACAAAGGAGCTGAATTAATTTCTTGCAGCAATCTTCATAGCAGATGACATACCTAAGCCTCTTAACGTCTTTTGGAGGGCACTGGAAGAACTGAAGAAGCAGAAGTGATGAGGAAAAAAAAATTCTAGGACAAGCTATTAACTTTGGGAGCACGCAACAAAATAATAAATTGAGTCCAATATAGGTATATTATAAATGAATAGGATGCTCCTATACATTCTACTCTCACTGTGTGCAGTAGATTTCACTGGTTTTGAACCATTCAACTCTCAAACTGAAACATAAAGGAGAAACTAAAGGACAGTTAAAACTTTAAGACTACAGATAGTCCTCAACATATGATCACAATCAAGCCCAAAATTTGTGTTGCTAAGTGAAACATTTGAGTTTTGCCCCCTTTTTTTAACCTTTCTTGCCATAGTTGTTAAGTGAATCATTGCAGTTAAGTTAGCAACACATTTGACTTTGCTTGTCAGAAGGTCGCAAAAGGGATCACAGGATCCTGGGACCCTGCAACTGTCACAAACTCATGCCAGTTGCCGAGCATCTAAATTTTGATCGTGTGACTATAGGGTTGCTGCAAAAGTTGCAACTATGCCTTTGTAACTTTGATAGTCACTAAATGAACTGTTGCAAGTCGAGGACTTTCTTAAAACTCAGTTCCATCAATAAAAAGAGTTGGTGAAGTGATTTCTAAATGACGCTGTGGGAGACCATTAAATGTTCTGACATTTCGCTAGGCATGTTGCCAGCTTCTTCAGAGGGTATCTGAAGAAGCCAAACGAGAGGTGGTATTCAGCAGGTTCTGAGCAGTTCTGGAGAACCAATAGTGGAAATTTTGAGTAGTTCAGAAAACCGGCAAATACCACCCCTGACTGGCCCCGTCCCCATCTATTCTCTGCCTCCCGAGTTCCAGCTGATTGGCTGGGTCTTCTTGCACAGGAGAACAGAGCTGGAAAGCAGGTTAGTGGGGTGGGGAGGGAATGGGGATTTTGCAGTAACCTTCCACTGCCAAGCCCCATCAAGCCACACCCACCAAGCCAAGCCCACGGACGCTACGCCACGCCCACAGAACCGGTAGTAAAAAAAATTTGAATCCCACCACTCAGCTACAACTATTTTCCTTTATTAATTTTCTAAGTTTGTTTGCATAAAAGAAAATCCTGGAGTGTGCCAGGTTTCCATTTCCAAGCACCAAAAAATTCAGTTTTATTGTGTCTGAATCATGTGACTTCTAAGTAGTTCTGTATAAGTTCTATCCCAGGTTTCTGGGTAGCCTCGTCTTGTGAGAAATCCCACATTCAGGTGTGAATTTTGTTTTTATGAACATCAGAAGTATTTTTCCTTTTTCTACCCACCTCTGTTTCAAGCATTTGTCATGTTTCTATAGATAATTTTCTCCTGACAAGATATTACTTAGATCTTTTCTTCTTTCAAAGCTGAAAACACATACTTCCATAACATTCCCTAAAAGATATTTGTGCATAACATTAAAATGGAGCTTGCCCTTAGTTCCTCTGCGTGGAATCAAAACAGATGCTTTTTAAAGTGATGCTTTTAATGTAGATGCAGACTGGCATCATCATCAAAGGCTAACATTCTAATCTCTCTTTCCAAGCTTATAGTGTAGGTATTTGAAGTATGCATGTGTGAATTCAACAGCTAAGAATACCAAAAGCTGCAAGGACATTGGTAGAACTAATTCCTCTCATCCCTTAGGCTTTCTTACCTTTCCTACCTAATTTTATGCCAGTAGTTCAGAAATATATTATCCTTAAACACCTAATTATGCTGAGCGAAAAAATATTAAAACAGTATTTCATGTTTCAGATATTCCACATTCCAAATATTGGGCTAGTCTACTTTTTACTTTTTTTAACAGCAGGAGATATCTATACCCAGTTAGCATATTTCCAAGACAGATACCAGTGCATAAGAAGAAACAGGTTTCTAGTGATATGTAACACTACCTACATATAAATAAGAATGGCTGTTCCATGTAATATTCAGCAATCGAACTGCCTGACTGTAACTGTGCAAATCTTCAGAGGTCTTAGCTGGTGCCATACTGTGCAATCTCATTTGTCCTCCTATTTTTTTGCATCTCTACCTATGAGTGAACAATGCAGATATTCAGCTTTCAAAGGCTGCATTTCCTGTCCAATGCCATTGGGAACTAAACATACAATACTATGCATATACTATGCAATGAACAAGGGCACACATTCAACTTTACAGTGATTAAGATTGTTGGACGAGTAGGCACAAAAACAGCCAGGGAAGTGATTGAACCTTGGAAACAGGCCCCTCGTAAGTCAATAGGAGTGCTGATTAACGCCAGCATATCTAGTACTTAGAAGGCGAGGGCTGGGCAGCACAAGCAAATGACAGCCAATGACTTAAAAGTCAGCCATCAACACACTGCAATCTAAAAAGCCACATACCACAAGCACCATAGAAATATTTATTTATTTATTTTATTTTATTTGTCAATTGCTTACAAGATAATAGGTATAAGTAAAACATAGTTATGAATACATGGATACATATAAGAAAAATAAAATATAAAAGAAACAATAGGATAGGGACGGTAGGCACATTGGTGCGCTTATGCACGCCCCCTAAATACCACACACACACACACACACACACACACACACACGCTCTGCTAGAAAGAAGTTCCCTGAAGACGGATTCCAGCACGAAGCCAAAAGCTGGGAAGACAACACTGGTTCCTCTGACTGACCCTGATTGGATCATGCATACTATACTATATGTATACTGTGCTATACCTTCCCCTGCAGATACATTCAATTCTTGCATATAAAGCAGGGGTGTCAAAGTCACAGCATCACGTGGCAACGTGATGCATTGTGACTTTTCTCCTTTTGCTAAAATGGGGGTGGTCATGGCCAGTGCGTGACACATCTGGTCCTCAGGCTGCAAGTTTGACACCCCTGATATAAAGGCACAACCTTTCCCCAAGCCCAGTATAGCAGATTTCCTACATCCTGAAAGGTAGAGAGATTTCTCTGTTTTCTCCAAGGAGCATTTCCTCTGGTCCTTTCCAATAGTTAACAGGGAAATTGGTTATCTTCTCCCCACACTCCCTGGAAGCAACAGGCTCTGGCTGGTAATCAGCGAAGCAACGAGCTGGTAAGATGGCTGCACATGAGCCACTGATTGCCGATCTCTCCATTCCTGAGCCAGGTGCACCTAAGCAGGTCCCAGGGTGCATTTCTCTTTCAATATCTCAATTTCTATCCTGTCAGCATCCAAGCATGTCAGAGGCACATGCAATGGGCCTATGAAAAGAGGCTTTCCTTCAAGACCCCTTCACACAAAGCGTCCATTGGAAACTACAGGTAGTCCTTGACTTAATAAGAGTTCATTTAGTGACCGTTCAAAGCTACAATGGCATTGAAAAAAGTGATTTATGACCATTTTTCACAGTTGTGACCTTTGTAGCATCCTCCATGATCATGTGATCAAGATTCAGATGCTTGGCAACTGGTTCATATGTAAGACTGTTGCTGTGTCCCAAACCCCTTTTGCAACTTCTGACAAGCAAAGTCAATGGGGAAGCCAGATTTGCTTAACCACCATGCTACTAACTTATCAACTGCGGTGATTTGCTTAACGACTGTGGCAAGGGAGGCTGTAAAATGGGGCAAAATTCACTTAATAAAAATATATCACTTAGCAACAGAAGTTTTGGGGTCAGTTGGGGTCATAAGTTGAGGATTACCTCAGTGGTGGAATTAAAAAAAAAGTACTACTGGTTCTGTGGGCGTGGCTTGGTGGGTGTGGCGTGGCTTGGTGGGCATGGTGTAGCCAGCGTGGCAGGGCTTGGATACTGTAAAATCCCCATTCCCTCCCCACCCCACTAACCTGCTTTCCAGCTCCGTTCTCCTGTGCAGAGCAATAAAAGAAGACCCAGCTGATCACCTGGGATTCCGAGGCAGAGAATTGATGGGGGCAGGGCCAGTCAGAGGTGGAATTTGCCAATTCTCCGAACTACCCAAAATTTCCACTAATGGTTCTCTAGAACTGGTCAGAACCTGCTGAATATCATCTCTGGATTACCCATACTAAGCAAGATTCACACTTACAGCTGCTTCTAAAGCAGGGATGAGCAACTATGACCCTTTACGACCTGTGGATTTCAACTCCTAGAAGTCTTGGGCCTGCCATGCCGGCTCAGGAATTCTGGGAGTTGAGGTCCGCGGGATATAAAGTTAGTTGCCCAACCTTGTTCTAAAGCAGTGGTTCCCAAACTTTTTTGGTCCACCGCCCCCTTGGCGCTACAAACTCATCCTCGGTGCCCCCCACCCAGGGGTGGGATTCAAATTTCTATGGGCATGGCCTAATTTGAGAGTGTGGCTTGCTGGTCATGTGACTGGGTGAACGTGGCCAGGTGACTGGCAAACCAAATACAAGTGTCCTCACTTAATGGCCAGTTGTTTAGCAAGTGTTCTAATTTATGACTGGCCACCCCAGAGCTACAGTACTTGACCTGTTTTTGGAGTTTTGACAGCTTTAGATCAGGGGTCTAAATCCCACCCCTGCCTGTGTGTGTGAGAGAGAGAGAAGTTGGAGCAGATCTCTCTTTCTCTCTCTCACCAATGCCAGAAAGCCACCATCAGTCAAAATTCACATTAGTGGTCTCCGGGATTTAAAATTATGAGTTTGGTGGTCTCTAAGGTCCAAATGTTTGGCGACCCCTGATCTAAAGGGGTGAGCCTGAGAGAGGGAAAAAGAGAGAGAAAAGAAAGAGAGAGAGAAAGAGAGGAAGAAAAGAAAGAGAAAATGGAAAGAAAGAAAAAGGGATAGACAAAGAAGGGGGGATGGAAGGAAGGGACAGAAAGAAAAAGAAATAAAGAAGGAGAGGGAGGAAGGAGAAAGATAATGAGATACCTATTTTAGTCCAATCACCTGCTCCAGCAGAGTTAGAAGGGAGTGTGTGTGTGTGTGTGTGTGTGTTCTCCTTGTAATTTACCAGTACATTTTGGTTTTGCCTTCTTCAGAATTGGCACTGTAACACATTGGGGAAAAGTATTTTTTAGGGTGGAGGTCTGGTCCAATGGATCCTGTTTAAAGCCTCAACAAAATGTGGGAGCTTCCTGATAGTCTTGACTATGTGTCGTCCACAAAACATTTAATAGAAGCCAAAGAGGTTTCAATGTGCTGGCAAAGATGTTTCAATGTGGAAAAGGGCCTCAGTCTAAACTAGGCCTCATCCAATCTGATGCATCAGGTCTCTATCTCTTTCTCTCTCTCTCCCTCCCTCCCTCCTTCCCTTCCTCCCTCCCTCTCAGACTGGCTTTGCTGTACTTTCCCGATGTGCCTGCGGGGCTGCACTTTGAACATGGATGGATGGATGGATGGATGGAGAGAGAGAGAGAGAGGGAGAGATAGACAGACGGACAGGCAGGCAGGTAGGCAGGCAGGAAGGCAAACAGACAGATCTTTTGGACGGACGAACAGACAGAATGCCACAGCAGCGGCACTTTGGGAAAGCGGTGGCAGCGGTTTTTCCCAATGTGCTGCTGCATTCAAGGCGCCGGTACCCGAGCATTACTACAGTCAATGGGTGAACCTGCAGGGCCGGCGCCTGGAATGCCCCCCTGCCGCCTCTTAGTGTCTCCTAGGGGGCTGGCAGAGGGGCGCTAAGAAGCAGCAGGGGGGCGTTTGAGGCGCTGGCCGGCCCTGCAGGCTCACCCATTGACTAGCACCACTCTGGAGCTGGCGCCTCCAATGCGGAAGCGGTGGCATGTAATGTGCTGCCGCGGCCGCCTTTGACACGCCGTCTCCCTGTCGACTGTTAGCGCTCCTCTGCTGGCCCCCTTGGGGACGCTAAGAGGCGGCAGGGGGGCGTTCGAGGCGCCGGCCCTGCAGGTTCACCCATTGACTGTAGCACCGCTCCGGAGCTGGCGCCTCAATGGGTGAACCTGCAGAGCTGGCCAGTGCCTCAAACACCCTCTGCCACCTCTTAGTGTCCCCAAGGGGGCCAGCAGAGGGGTGCTAAGAGGCAGCAGGAGGCAGTGCATTGAACGCGGCTGCGGCGGCACAAAATGTGCCACTGCTTCCGCACTGGGGGCGCCGGCTCCGGAGCGGTGCCACAGTCAATGAGTGAACCTGCAGAGCCGGCGCCTCGAACGCCCCCCTGCCGCCTCTTAGTGCCCCCCTGCCAGCCCCCTTGCCTCTTAGCGCCTCCTAAGGCATCCCACTGCCCCCCAGGGGGCAGTAGCGCCCACTTTGGGAACCACTATTCTAAAGGCTAAGCTAAGTTGTTGCATTGCTTCACATTGTATTTTCTGATGTTTCACTCAAAGTTCCATTGTTTGGTACTGTCTGAGACTTATCATGTCAACCTCATAGAGAACAACGAATATAGTATATACAAGCAGCTGCTTCTGTGAAGATACCTATGCTGTCCATGATCATGCCAATGTTTGGGGGTTGTTGAACGGAGAGAGAAAATGTCACATCAGACATGCCACTGTAGTCAAAGTTGAAGATGGTGAAGCTTCCTTTCACTCCCTCCAGATTATGAAGCCTTAAATAGCCTTCTCTTATTTCTAAAATGGAAATAAAGTCTTCTTTAGACTTTATTTTGTACTGCTCCTTTTTTGCTATGGTTGCTACTGGTTTTTTTTTTTTTTTGTGTACAATGCAACTTGCTACATCTTTCTTTACCTTCAGTTCATTAGTGTCCTTCCCCTTTCTAATACTGAAGAACAAATAAAACAACTCCTCCACAGTAATCAAGTTTATTCCATCTTATAACCCTGTTCAGCTATTTTATCTCAATTGCCAAGGTAGAATTCCCTATACAGGTAGTCCTCAACCTATCAGCACAAATGAATCCAACATTTCTGTCGCTAAGCAAGACAGGTGTTAAGTGAGTTTTTCAGACTTTCTTGCCAGAGTTGTTTCACTTAACACTGCAATTGTTCAGTTAATAACACGGTTGTTAAATAAATCTGGCTTCCTCCATTGACCTTGCTTGTCAGAAGGTTGCAAAACGTGATCCCATGACCCTGGGATACTGCAGCCATCATAAATATGAGCCAGTTGTTAACGTGTCAGAATTTTGATCACATGACCATGGGAATATTGCAATGATAAGTGTGAAAAATGGTCATAAGTCATTTTTTGCTGTTGTAACTCTGAATGGTCACTATACGAACACTAAGCTAAAACTTAGGAGTCAGAAGAAAGTATCAGAAGGAGGGTGGAGCAGTGGTGGGATTCAAAAAATGTTACTACCGGTTTTGTGGGTGTGGCTTGATGGGCATGGCAGGAGAAGGATACTGTAAAATCCCCATTCCTTCCCCACCCCACTAACCTGCTTTCCAGCTCTGTTCTCCTGTGCAGGGCAACCAAAGAAGACCCAGCCAATCAGCTGGGACTCAGGAGGTGTAGAATAGATGGGGGCGGGGCCAGTCAGAGGTGGTATTTCATGGTTCTCCGAACTACTCAAAATTTCTGCTACCAGTTCTCCAGAATTGGTCAAAACCTGCCGAATACCACCTCAGGGGTGGAGGTTTATTCTTTGAGCTTGTGGGTTGGTTTCTAAACATTTCTCTACCAGACTAGGTAACATCTTCTGTGGAGTTTAGGGGATGTGTGTCAGAGGAACAGCTCTTAAACCTAATGCCCTGAATAAAGGTGAGATAGTAGATGATTTCAGGCCCTGGCAGGTTTGAACCTCACAGTCACAATCATCTGATGATTCCCAGTAAAGATGAAATCAACCACATACTGCCTCCTGGTAGTCAACAGAATCAGGAAAAAAGAGTTAAGCAAACCCTCCAATGGGAAAACAGAGTTGAATCATTGGGGGAAAAAAAACACCAACACCATTAACACTTAAGAAATCCTGAGTTTACAACCCTAAAGTTGAGAGGAATAAATAAGCTCTCACCTGCCCTCAGTGACTGTTCTCCAGCTTACTGTCTTGGCTACTGTGTGCCAAGGCTACCTGAAGGTGAGGAAAAATTTGATCCAACTTACCTGCAGACTATCAGGTTGTGAAGACTGCTTATGACTTGGCATAATAAGTAGACTTCTTCCATGGAGTCAGAGCCTTGAGGCCTGCATCAATAACGAAATTTTCTCTGACTGGCACATGGCTGCTCTTTCAACAAATTCTCACCTCAGCCAAATCAGTGGGTGAATTCAGCCTAATATACTAACAACCCTCATCTTCCTACTACTTTTTTTCTTTTCCTTCTCCTTCCCTGCTGCTCCAGTCTTGTTTTTCTCTTATTTCTGCCTTTCTGGTTCTTCCTTCCTTGCCTCTTTCTGACTCTCTTTGAATATCTAATGATCCACTCAACTATGTCTTATAGAATCCACACACAACCATACACAGTTCTGTTTGAATTGTTGTGGGCAAATATTTGGGAGCCTCTTTCTGTATTTATTTCATCTTTTGTCCAGCTGAAGCTTAAATCCTGTTGAATCCAGCTGATTCCATCTGAAAGCTGAAATTGTTGCTCCTGGCTTATCAAAAGGATATCAGAAGCAAAATAACAGAGTTGGAAGGGGCCTTGGAGATCTTCTATTCCAACCCCCTGCCCAAGTAGAGACCCTATACCATTCTGAACAAATAGCTGTCCAATCTCTTCTTAAAAACCTCTACTGTTGGGGCACCCACAGCTTCTGAAGGCAAGCAGTTCCACTGATTAATTGTTCTACCGTTCAGGAAATTTCTTCTTAATTCTAGGTTGGTTCTCTCCTTAATTAGTTTCTATCCATTGGCTCTTGAATGGACTTCAGGTGCTTTGGAGAACTTAAAGAAGGATAACATGGAAAATCTTGTTTAACTATTTGCACTAGTGCAAAATCCTTTCGAATCACGCACTTTTGACATTTAGAGAACAAATATGGTTACTCTTGAGAAGCTTTGCTAATGCAAAAATGATGGTTGCAACGCCCTATTCACAAAACCTCACTTTACCAGAAAGCAGATTGGTGATGCTGCTTCCGGTTATCCTCTTTGCCTCTCCATAAGAAACAAAATTTGGATTGTAGTAGAGGTGGCATTCAGCAGGTTCTGACCAGTTCTGGAGAACCGGTAGTGGAAATTTTGAGTAATTCGGAGAACCGGCAAATACCACCCCTGACTGGAGATTTTACAGTATCCTTCCCCTGCCACGCCCACCAAGCCACGCCCACAGAACCGGTAGTAAAAAAATTTGAATCCCACCACTGGATTGTAGATATATCAAGACTATATAAATAATGTTTTAAAGTCAAGGTTATTCTCAAAAATAAATAGGTTTCTGAAACCAGATGCAAACTAGCTTCCTCTTAAATTGTGCAAAATTAAAATAATCTTTAAAAAGAGGTAAAAATTAGAACTGAGCAACAGTAGGCAGATACTGGAAGGAAGGCTATATTATGTAGACGATTCCCAGATCTAATGGGAGTCAATGGATAGTATGCCATTAAATCTCTAGATCCTAGCTTATCGTGCTATGTGAATGTGGCCACTGTTTTTGAAATAGGATTCATTTAGCTTTTATAAGCCTTGGGCTTATCTCTGACGGACAGAAAGGTAAGTTCAAATAATAATAGAAAGATGACATTTCTGTATAATAAACAACTCAGTTTTCAATAATAGTGTGAAAAAAATTGTATTGTTCAAAGCCAATTCTGTTTCTCTCTGTGTTTCTTTGTGATAACCTGCAAGTTATCTGGGGGGAGAAAAAATAAGGCTGAAGTCTATTCAAAAACATGTTTTGAACTGAAAGTGCTCTACATTAAAACTGGATAAATGTTAATGAAAGGTCAACCATTTTAACAAGAAGAAAGACATTATCAAGCTGAAACTTGGAATCCCTGTATTTTTAAAAGCATCCTGTTGTGCCTTTCTATAAGACAGTCTAACATACTTTCTCCAGCTCAAGGTTTTTGACTCTCTGATTCAGATGCAAAAATGGTAAATCGTCATAATCAAGCCAATACATTTTCTGACCTGCGATGCAATCCATGAGTCAATCCTAAAGGAAATCAGTCCTGATTGTCCTGTGGAAGGACAGATACTGAAGTGGAAGCTCAAATACTTTGGCTACCTAATGAGAAATGAGGACTTATTGAAAAAGACCCTGTTGTTTGGGGAAAATTGAAGGCAAAAGGAGAAGGGGACGAAATGGGTAGATAGGGCCATTGACACAATGAACATGAACTTGAGCCAACTCTGGGAGACAATGGGGGCTCCATGGGCTCCTGGTCCATGGGCTCCTGAAGAGTTGGACATGACTCAATCCAGCTGCAATCCATTCCCGTTGATTGAAACTCAAATGCTCCATTTCTATTTTTACTCTTTTGTTTGTATGTATGTGTGTGTATGTGTGTGTGCGCAAGTGCACATATGCATCAATTTATACATATACAATTCATATAACAATCCAAGGCAGCATAGTTCAATAAATGTAAAATGACTACAATAAACAATCAATGCATCTCCCAAGCCTTAATAGAATAGAATACTTTATTGGCCAAGTGTGATTGGACACACAAGGAATTTGTCTTGATGTAAATACTCTCAGTATACATAAAAGAAAAGATACATTCGTTAAGAATCAAGAATCATAACATACAACACTTAATTATAGTCATAGGGTACAATCAGCAATCAAATCATACTAGGAAACAGTCAATATAAGTCATAAGGATACAAGCGACAAAGTTACAGTCCTACAATCACAAGTGGGAGGGGATGGGTGATAAGGAATGATGAGAAGGTAATAGTAATAGTAGTGCAGACTTTGTAATAGTTGAACAGTGTTGAGGGAATTATTTGTTTAGCAGAGTGATGACATTTGGGAAAAAAATGCCCTTGTGTCTAGTTATTCTGGTGTGTAGTGCTCTATAGCATCGTTTTAAGGGAAGGAGGTGAAACAGTTTATGTCCGGGGTGTGAGGGGTCTGTAAATATTTTCACAGCCCTCTTTTTGACTCGTGCAGTATACAGGCCTCAATTGAAGGCAGGTGGGTAGTACTTGTTTTTTCTGCAGTCCTAATTATCCTCTGAAGTCTGTGTCTGTCCAATTGGGTTGCAGAACCAAACCAGACAGTTATAGAGGTGCAGATGACGGACTCAATAATTAATAAAAGACCCAGACTTCTTTCAAAACTGGGTGCTAATTTATACTTTTCTATGGATCAGAAGATTTTTTTAAAAAATTTGTTAACTATAAGTACATATTAACTGCTTTATCTGATTTTATGTAAATTTAAATCGGGTCAAATTTAGTTTTGGTCTTCGTGTCATTCTCTGTCTTAATCCTATATCACTTTTTAAAATGTGCCTCCCAGGACCCATTTTAATGGCTCTCAGCCCGTTAAAAATTGCACAACAAATAGTAAAAGCATTCTTGCCAGTGACCTTTTAAAATGTCTTCTAAATGATTAACAGATCCATGTTGTTTCTTCTGATTTGCTTTTCTTCAGCTTTAGCCAGTATGCATGCTTACTCTGCTCCTACTCTCTGAAATGATCAAGACCCAAACCGACAAATAAACCTCTACTGACGTGGAAGAAACAAGATTAGCTCACTTGACAAGTTTAAATATGCAAAGTAAATACAAAGTGTTTGTCACCAAGCTTCTCTTCTATAAATAGGGAATTACTCTCTATTTCTCTAACATATGAATTGTGAAGGCCCTCTGGCTGCTGGACATTACTGTCTCCACCGAAACTCTGTTAGAACCAGTCAGCCTTCCTCTTTCTTTCTTTTTTTAATTAAAAAAAAAACAATTTTATTCAAAAACTTTAAAGCATACAAATGCACAAACATAAGAACATAAGAACACTGTATGTAAATAAACCATATTTCTTTACATTTGTTATCAAATCTGGTAAGTCCTAGTTCTTCTCTACACATTGGTTTAACACTACTCTTCTGTTTATGAATATATTCATTTCATATATTATAATATTTTCATATTATTTGACTATTAAATAAAGGAATATAATAGACAATACTACTACTAATAATACTAGTGAAAGACAGAAAGGGATAAGATAAATTATACATTGGTATAAATCGCTAAATATAAATTGTTTCTTGAGTTCATTTACTTGTTTTCCTTTTTATTTTCTGCCCACTTATACCATTTATCCCAAACTCGATAATACTCTGTGTCTTCCTTTCCATTAATCTTAAGTGTAAGTCTCTCCATTTGAACACATTCATAGGCTTTTTGAATAGTAATATGTATCGGTGGTGTATTTGGGTTTTTCCAATATTGTGCTAGCGAAATACGCGCCGCAATTAATAAGTGGATGGTCAAATATTTTACTTTGGAGGGGTAATCCCAGCCTTCCTTTTTCATCATTGTTCTGTTGATAACCAATCAGTTGGCAATGTTTCTGCATGCAGGGCTTAGTTTTTCCAATCCTAAAAACAATTTTCTGGGGGGGGGGAAATCCCACTGAAAATAGTGGATTATAGTATTTAGTATTAGCATAGTATAGTATTTAGTAATAGTACGGTATTTCTAACTTTGCATGCATGGAGCTCAGCTATTACTCCTTTTATCCAGTATCAGGCCAAACCTCAGCTATATTTCCTGATAGTATATTCAATTTATATCAAGGCTGTTTAGTTTTTAGATTTTTTTAATGTTATATCCCTAGTTACTTTTCTTAGGTAGGATGCCAAAAAGTATGTAGAATTCTTAATAGCTCTCCCAAGACATCCACTTTCTGACCGCATAATTAATGTGAGTGGGCTCATTTTTTTAAAACAAACATATTTTTAATTAGTTTTCAATAAAAAGCTTAGTGTATTGTGTAATCCCAGTTGGTTTAATTAATTTATTGTATGAACCCAGTAAATGAACAACTTCAGTAACCAAATTAAATATACTGTATGAACACAAGTTTGGTATACTTTCAGAATGGATTTTGCAAATATCCTTTACATTCTCATTATAACACAATGTTATTTGGCTAATCATAATTATAATAATTTATTAATAATTGCACCAATTGTACAAAACTTTATCTTCTACAGGATTACAGGCAGGCCCTGACCTACATCTGTAACTGATCCGGGAATTATGGTTGTAAGTTATGCAGGTGGTTAAGCAAATCACCATATGACCAATTTTACAACCTCTTTTGTGGCAATCATTTGCCACAGTCATTAAGCAAATCCATTGATTGCAATGAGTGTTATTGTTTTTTGCTGGAAACTTGAAGGAAGTACTGGTTTCCAGCAAAAAAAAAAAAATTGTAAATTGCAATTGTAGTCATGTGACTGGGGAACAATGCAAACAGTGTAAATGCAGAGTTCCCAAAATGTGATCACATGACTGGGAGGGGCAGCTGTTGGAACTTCAAATCCAGATCATAGGAGCTCTGAGGAGGTCCTTTGTAACTTCAAATGGTCACAAAGCAACCAATTGTAAGTCAAGGACTACTGGTATATTGAAAAACAAAGAAAACTACTAGAAATGTGAAACAAGAAATGCCACTCCCCTTCTAAATAACTCCTCCCCACTCACTCACCTGTGCTTGATAAATTATCAATGTCTTTTAAAAGTGCTATGCTTGATGTGGCTGTGGAGAATAAATTTGTGTGTGCACCTCTGAAAAGGAGAGAGCGAGCCCATTTCCCCAGGTATATGAATCTTGTCTTCATGGCTGCTGCTGTTTTGACACAACAAAGGTTGGATGACACTTGATGACACTTTAGATGAATTCACTGATAGGAAAAGCAAAGAGAGAAAATGTGCTTGTATAGATTCTGAGTTTATACACAATATGGGGTATGGATGAAAGTTCATGAATTGGCCTCAGCAACAGATTTAGTGAAAATAACCTTGTCCAAAAACAGAAGGGTAGAGAATGGTAATAAAATAGCAAATATTAAATTAAATGGAAGGTTATTTGAACTTCTGAGATGGCAAGAAATGTTGTGTTCAATCAGGAAATTTCTCCATCTGGCAATTCTTTCCTATTTTACCTCCCTGTGACATATTTTATGAATGACTTTATTAGGCTGATTTCCCTGCCACCTTTCTTTCTACTCTTTATCACTTCTCTAGTGAAACAACAGTATGTTTCTAGAGATGATGCTTTCTTATTTTTTCATTTCTCTTTTTCTAGAATTGTAAAAGGTAGAAGTGTTTTCCCTTTGATCAAATGTTCATACCCTGCTCCAATCGTTCATTTGTACTTATTTCTGCAGATTCCTTAGTCTACTGCTGGTTAAAGCATGAATTGTTCACTGAAACAGGGATAAAGGGGAGGGATACAGGAAGGACTTCCCCATCTTGTCTCACCAAGTCTGGACTTCTCAAAAAGTGGACAAATGTGAGAAGCATCTAGTAAGTGGCTTATCTAACCTAAGAATTTGGTTCATCAGAAAAAAGGAAACATATATGCTTTTCATGGTAAAGACCTGTCTTCTGCAACCTGGCATGTGCCAGCTGTATTAAGGTTACAGCTAGGTTCCTGATGTCCCTGTCAACACATTGCCAGCACTTCTGATAGGCATGAGACTAGGGAAGACTTCTTTGTTTCCAGTAATGTGCTAGGGCTAGGCAATACACTGATACATGAAGTGGAGATGCTGAGTTCATTCTCCAGAGATCTTCCTTGCAAACACCACCTCTAAATATTCCAATGAGTAGGAAGAGCAAAGGAATAGTCCACTAAGACATTCTACTATCTGAAGATCCTCCCCAATTTTAGTTAATAGCAATAGCACTTAGTCTTACATACCGCTTTATAGTGCTTTACAGCCCCTCTCTAAGTGGTTTACAGAGTCAGCATATTGCCTCCAACAATTTGGGTCCTCATTTTATCCACCTTGGAAGGATGGAAGGCTGAGTCAACCTTGAGCCTGGTGGGATTCGATCTGCCAAATTGTAGGCAGCTGGCTGCAGAAGTAGCTTGCAATACTGCACTCTAACCACGGCGCCATAGATGCTCTTTTTTTTTTTTATAACAAACTTTATTGATTATACAACTAAACCAATAGACAAGCACATACACAACACAAAAAAAAAGAAGGGGAAAAATATATATATAAATAATTAAAAAACAAACTATTCCATTATCAACAGTCTGTGATTCCTTATTTGTTATCATTATTGGTGTCCTATTTCCAAATACATCTTAATGCGAATATATAGTTGCTACCACTTTTTCAATTTAACAATATTTACTCATGCACTTTCTATTTTTATTCTACCCAGTCATACCAGCATGCGCCACAGAGGTTCTTAGTTAACCTAGTTTTCTTCTTAAATTTCCTATAGAAGTGTTCTTTTCTATGAAAATTTCTCCTTCTGGAACGTGATTTCTTTGTTCAACTCTATGTTAATAGTGAGACTGATATCACTGAAATTAAAACAAAATTAGCACAATCTAAATCAGTCCAAACCTTGTTAAAGGCCAGCTTCTGAGTTCAGAATGTCAAACTTCACAGTCTATAGGCTGCCTGTGACCCTCTAGTTCAAGTCACAACAAATAGTGTCCATGAGTGAAAAAAAATGGGGAGTGGCAAGGGGACAGAATGAGAAAAAATGTTACGGTGTTGTGCTGTAAGCCACATCCCTTTTGTATGTGTATTACAACATCCACAAGTACATATGGAACAGGAGGAACTTATAAAAGCACTATTTCCTACAGGTGCCCATAGCTTAAGATGGAGTCCAACATATCACCATGCCTGGGTTGAATCAGGAACATATCCTAGCTCTTGCAATTTGGGCTGGGAAAACAGTCTATCCTTTTAATTGAAAGCGAGCATTGCTTTTTTTCATGGAACAGTTTTTTAATTTGGTTTAGCTTACTTTGTCTGAAATTGAGCTGGATTTGGTGAAATTGCTGCACTTTATCAGTGGGTAAAATCTACTAATATGAAAACAAAATTGGACTTTTTCTTTCCATCTATCAATTCCATTTTTTATTGATTGGTAGAATTGGAATCAATTTTCTGCCCATAATTGTTTTTTGTGAGGTGATAAAGCCAGCCAAATTTTAGAAGTTTTAAGTTTAGATGGTCATTCAGCAACAACAAAACTAAATACCGATAAGTTGGTTAATGGAAAAGGTTGCCAGGTAAGTGCCCAAAATAAAATAATGGGAAAATAGCTCAGTTTCATAGTAAAGTTAATTTATGCCCAATGCATAGTGTGATAATCTTTTTGATTTAGAGACTACTGAACAATTTAGGAATAGAATAGAATAGAATTCTTTATTGGCCAAGTGTGATTGGACACACAAGGAATTTGTCTTGCCGTAGATACTCTCAGTATATATAAAAGAAAAGATACATTCATGAGGAGTCGAGAATCATAAGGTACAACACTTAATGATAGTCACAGGGTACAATAAGCAATCAAATCATACTAGAAAAGTCAGTATAAATTGTAAGGATACAAGCGACAAAGTTACAGTCATACAGTTACAAGTAGGAGGGGATGGGTGATAAGGAGTGATGAGAAGGTTAATAGTAATAGTAGTGCAGACTTTGTAAATAGTTGAACAGAGTTGAGGGAATTATTTGTTTAGCATAGTGATGGCTTTCAGGGAAAAAAACTGTTCACATAAGCTTCAGTACTCCCAGAGTCATCTGGGATGGTGAGGTGGGCAGCATATAAATTTAAATAGATTATATATATATATATATAGAGAGAGAGAGAGAGAGAGAGAGAGATCCTCTTCTACTACAGATTTTACTTTACCTTTGAATCCCTAGTCTGAGTAAATCTACTCCCTCTTTTGGGCACTTTCTAGCCTGAAAGAAACACTGGCCGGGAAAGCATAGATAAGACGTTAAAGACCCAAAGAGAGACAGGTTTTATTCCCAAGCTCCTCCAAAGTAGATTCCAGAGGAAACTGCCTCGAAATTCAGGCTACTATGGACTTCTAGTTTCCTCAAAAGCCCCGCCATCCATCCCCGCCCCTTTCAAGCAGAGCCTTCGGCCGTTTCCCACCGCGCCGAGAGACAATCTCTTCCACCTGCGCGCGGTTCGCCGGCGTCTCCGGGAGGCTTGTGCAGAGGGGCGGGAGGGCGGGTGCGGTCAAGCTCCGACTCTCGCCTCCTAATTTCCTCCCCTTGCCTTCTCTCTTTCTCTCTCTCTTCTCTCAGGGAGGGGCGGAGCCCGAGCAGCCTCGAGGGGCTTTTAGGCAGCCCGCCTCCGCTGCCTCTGCCGAATTTAGGCGGCGGGAAGAGGCAACTCGTGGCGTGTGCCGCCGGGCGCGTGGCGCGCTGGAGACGCGAGAGAGCGCCTCGAGGGGAAGGAGTCCCGGGGGTCGGTAGGGGCTCCGGCTGGCAGCGTCGCGGCTCCTTTTACTCCTGAAAGGGCGGCGACCTTTCCGAGGGCCACTTTTTTTTTTTTTTTTGGCTGGGTTTTGGCGCGAACCTTTTGGCGCGCCCTTCCCTCCCCTTCCCCTCCGCCCATGTCTCGGCTCCTTTGCCACGTCCTGGGTGAATGGAAGGAGGGAGGCGAGGGGGAGAAAGAGAAGCGGGAAGGAGGGGAAGCCAGCGCTCGGGCGCGGCGGGGGGGAGGCAGTGCTCGACTGCGTCTGTCTCTTGCTGCCCCCTGAGCCCGTCGGGTGGAGCATGAAGCACCATGGTGTGGTGCGACCGTGGGATCCAGATGCTGCTGACCACGGTGGGTGCCTTCGCCGCCTTCAGCCTCATGACCATCGCTATCGGCACCGATTATTGGCTCTACTCGAGCGCCAACCTTTGCAACGGGACCAATGTCACCGCTACGGACGAGACGGCGCAAAGCCAGCCGAAAAAAGTGAAGGGCGACCTCACCCACTCCGGCCTCTGGAGGTTCTGCTGTATTGAAGGTAGTAGCCCCGGCAGGAAGGGCGAGCGCGAGCGCCTCAGACACGCGGGGCGAGGCGAGGCGAGGCGAGGCGGGAACGTGGTCAAGGGCTGGCTCCGTCTGCGCGCGGATGTGCGGGAGCGATCACAGGGGAAACAAAGAAGGAAAAAGATTCAGGAAAAGTGCCCAACTTCCTCGCTCGGAATGGCTAGTGAGGAACAAAGCGAGGCTTTCATGTAGAGACCGGAGGTTGGCCAAGGGACTGGGAGTTTCAGTTCTCCCTTTTTCCTGGCAAAGCTTTGGAGCTGTAGTCTTTCTCTCATTCTCTCTCTCATGCTCTCGTTCTCCCTCCCTCCCTTACACACACACAATCACACACACACACACACACACCCTTTTCTCCAGATACAGCTGGCCGCAGCCGAGTTGGTACTTCTGATACTGTCTGGGAGGGAGGACGTTGTTGCCTTGGCAACCGATGTCTCTGATTGCTATGGGAACCGGACAGAGGGAGTGATGCTTAACCCAAGGTGTCTGCTTTGCCTCAACCCAGCCTTGTTGAGTCTTAACCCTTTTTCCTGGACACATTAGCTTAGCCAAAGATTGAAAGAAATGCAAAAGAATTGATTTTTTTTTTAAAGTGGTTAAGAAATTGGGGACGGAAGAGACAAAGAAAGAGGCTTTACTACTGTCTGCAGAATACTAAAGACATCCTTTGTGAATGTATACATGTCTGTGTATGAGTTAGTAAGATATTATCCAACCTGGTGCCCTTCACACGAGCTATAGAACAATGTTTACAGAATCCCAACTAACATTCCAACTGGAAATTCTGGGAGTTATAGTTCCAAGCAAACAGCTGAGGGGTTACATTGGGGAAGATTCAGCTAGAGAGTTTCTTTCAAGGATGACACATGTTAGACTTGGGAGATTGTGCAAAATAATATGCTAGTATTTAATTTTTCAGCGATACTTGCGCATGACAAATTATTAGTGGAGCTCATCATGATCAAATCATTTCGGCAATATAGAGCCGATTATGGAGTAAGTTTAGCACCATGTCAATGGGTGTGTGTGTGTGTGTTTGTCAGCCTTCCGCTTACTGCTGATCTTTCTCCTAAACATGACAAAATCCCAGAAAGAGGTCCGGCAGGGGAGCTGATAAAGCAGATCATGCTCTTTCAAGGTATCCTAATGAAAAGGATGAGGTTGTCCCCTTTTTTTGGAGCACAACAGTACCACGCATTTCAAACTCCAGCTTGAGATTCATTGCTGTACCCTCCCCTGGACCCAGTTCAAGCAAGGAAAAAGAGGAAATGGTCCCCTCTGTAGCCCTACTCCTTCACACGAGGCTTTGGATGGTGTTTTTTTTTTAAAAACCCTTTCTGGATGAGAATACGTACCAGGAGAACATAGACTTAATGAACTCATTTCTCACTCTGGTCTTTCCGAAGAATGAACTCAGGAAAGTGAGTGAGATAGCTGTTTTAGGACAATAGCGAGTCAATGGAAGCTGCAGCTGGTCTTTCCATTGCCCTGAGTAGCTGAAAGATAATATTTTCTGATTTTTTAAATTATTATGTTTGGGAAACCTCTGACAGAATTGTAGAAATGGGACTTCTGGAGAACAATGGAACTATTTGGAAAAATCCTTTGTCCTGCTTCCCTTCTTTTCCAATTTCTTCTTTTCCCTACTATACCATCGTTTAATTTTCTGTCTGCCATTGTTGGGAACTGGGCTCTCTGTTTCATCATTTCAAGGAGTAGTAGTCAATTTGGTGGCTTCCGAATGGTTTTCCATTACCTTCTGTAAGTTTTAATCAACATAGTAAGCAGAAAGAAGATGAGTTATTCAGAATTCATACTCTGCCTGAATGGGAATAGGGTCCCTTTAGATATTACTGAATTATATGATTCCTAGCAGTGCCATGCCACGTGGTGTAAAGTGAAGGATGTTGGAAACCATGATTGCATAAATTCTGTGATGCTAAATCTGGGAAGAATGAATAGTGAGACTCATGAAAGTTAGCTTGGTTTCTGTTCTTTGGGTGAAAGAGGCTGAGTGAGAACTTGAAATCTGACAGGTTGACCATCCCGTTTACGTACTGCTTGCCCTGCTGCCTTACAGGATCCCTTTCTGAACCACATGGCTGAGCTGGTGCTGGAGGATTTCCACCTTCTTGCTGGAGATAGAGGAATCTGGGAAGGCTCCGAGGTTCATGACCTCTATAGCAGCAGTGAGCTTATCCTAGGCCAGGTCTCACCTGTCATGTACAAAAGGACATGTGTTTTGTTGTTTTCTTTGTTTTGAGCGGTTGATGTGTGATCTGAAGATGGGAGAAGTTACTTTGATCCTTTGCCAAGATCACATCACTTCCTGACCCATATTAGATTTCCTGCCTTCTAAGAGCACCGCAGGGGTGATGGGCTGGATTAAGATGGTTGATACTTAAGTACCTTATAGATTCCAGTGAATGGTGGGAGATTCCGTCGGGGCAGTTCTGCTGAGTGCTTGGTTGAGAGCTGGAGTTGAAGATGGCCAGCATACTTGATGTAATTGCCCTTCATGTAGTCTGTCACCGATCTGGAATGTCTCTTGGTTTATAAAGAGCTCTGGAAGGCAAAGCAATAGACAAGATGACTGGCAGAAAAAGCCAAAATTGAACTTGACCAAACAATTTGAGTCTGCATCAAGCATCAGTACTATTGTGAACTTATTGCATTAGCAAGTTGTTTGTCCAACAGCTTTATTTAAGCTACCCTGCTCGCTGTGGGAAATAGCAGATAAAAAGATATGCTGCTACCCTGTGACATGTTTGCTTAAGAAAAATCACTCATATTTAAGAGGCTTGACCCTTCCAAGGCAGTGTCTGAAGTTGTGACTGGAATAGCATCTTGTAATATCACGTATAGTTTATTTGGTCTGTAGACTCTGATGAAGTGGATAGAGTACTTTTCATAAAAACTCTTTATCATGGGCTCCCTTGGGTAGCTGGTAGCAGGGCGAGGTGAGGAGGAGTTGGTATTAAGAAAACATTCAGTATCTCCTTGATAGAGTGAATTGTGTTGGATACTTGGAAAAGGGTGGTGGTATTAATCTACTGAAGAAGGCTTCCCTGGATCAGGTTATCTTAGACAACTATTGTGGCTGACTACTTTGTAAGAAAGTAAGTATAAGGGTTCCCCAGAGCCCAATCAGTCAAGGTTTAAGCCTTGGCATTGGACAGAAATCGATGTACGCATTTTGGGTGATCTTTGTTAGTACTTTTGACAGTGTTTTTTCTTTATCATATATCATGGTACCGTTCTGGATAGCCTGCTTTATTGTAAAGGTTCTGCAATGGTTCTACTCTTTCCTAAGCAGGTTGCAGGGCTTGGAGGGGGCGGGGCAGAGAAGAGAGGTTGGCCTAGGGAACACTTCCACATGGAATGCTGCATGTTTTGGCCCCTTCGTCCTTATTCTTTAACATATAGAGCAAACAGTTGGGAGAAGTTATGTGTCATTTGGAGCTGTTGCTATCTAATTGTATATCACCACACTGAACAATTTGGAGATGCTGTGGTAATGTAGACCTGAAGGCTTCTGAAGGTTGTAGAAGGCTGAAAGTTGAATCCTACTAAGACAAAGTTGCCATCTGTCTAGAAATTATCTGGCTATCAGCCCTAGTTATGAATGATTGGGGTGTTACTGTCTCAATGAAGGGAGTCTTAATTCTTCTTATATTCATGAGTCCTGCTGGATTTAACAGTTAAGTTCAAGATCAAGGTAGCCTTCACTCATGTTTGGCTGGTGCCCTATCTGAAGTGGGAGACCCTGATGACAATAATTTATGTTCTCCTTGTTATTATACTGAACTCCTGCAGCATATTTTTATATGGACTGTCTTTCCCAAATATTAAGTTAAACTATAGTTGGTATACCCCAAAGGTGCTTTCTTCAAAAAGCAACTGGAGTTTCTTGGGTTTTTTTCTTTAAAAAACCTTCTGCTTCTCACCCAAGAAGCTTCTTCAATTCTCTTGGATTGGATGTAGAAGGAAAACTCCCCCCCCCCCCCAAAAAAAAAAAAAGTAAGAAACACCAGTTGCTTTTTGGAGAAAGCACTTTTGGACAACCATGACTTAGATGATTGAGAATCTCCATAGACATACAGTTGGTACAAAAGGCAGCACCCTGTGTACTATTTAAAGCACTGGTTTTAAAATGCAAAGTCTTGTGTATCCTGCGATCCTAGGTATCCTCAAGTCTGCCTCCTCCATCTGGAAATGTCCCAAATGGGGATGTTAATAGTTCTCCCATTTGTGATGTGAAAGTGTTTATTTATGGTAGCCCCAACCTTGCAGAAGACCCTTCCTGGAGAGGTCCTGTAGGTACCCACCTTGGCATCATTCCAGAAGGTTGTCAAAACACAAGTTTTCTTTTTTAAGGTCTTCAAGATGTAAGAATTGCTGATCTGTATACTGATCTGTATGCCTATAGTTAACTGTTTTATTGATGATTTGCCCTGGAACCTTTGTAATTTTATGGGGTTTTTGGTTTTATCTGCTTGCAAATCTGTATGGAGTGCAAATTTGAAATGAGTGAAAATTAAAAAGTAAATATTTATTTGGCAATAGGTAAGCAAAGGGAAGGAAGTATCAGTAAAGTTATTTGCCTTATCATTCTGGATTCCACAGAATGACAGTGATAATAAGGAAGTGGGGAAAAACACTTTCTCTTTAATCATTTGTTTACATGTGTCTTTCTGTGTAGTTTGACAGACCTAATCCCAATAGCTCCTAAAGCAAGAGTGGACAATCAGAGAGCACCATGCAGCCTACCAATCCTCATTTTCATTCAACCTCCAAATCATCCTAAGGTTGTGCCACTGGAATTTAGTTGCCAGATTGTAAAACTCAAAAATGAGGCTGAAAGTAGGAACACAAAACCACTGCAAGTGGAAATACTCAATCTCCACAAAAGGGCAGGGGGATGATAAATGGACAGATATACAATACACAGATAGAGACAGAAAGACAGAGAGACAGACAGATACCTAAGGATGGATAAAAAGATAGGGATGAATAGAGATACCTAGGGATGGATGGATGGGTGATAGATAGATAGATAGATAGATAGATAGATAGATAGATAGATAGATTGCATAGATAGATTGCCTAGATTGAGTAGATAGACAGATTTTGACCCCCTACTCATGGTAGACATGACCATACCATGGGTAAGCCTACTGGCCAGCTAATTAACATACATGCTCCATTCAACAGTCTTGCCCACTTCTGTCTGGATTGAGTACAGAGCAGAAATAGGGTTCATCTTAAGGATTATTGCATCTAATCAGTCTTCCTGAATGCTGCCTTTTTGAGATGTTAGCAAGGCGACACTAGCTTTGATTTAAGACTTATCTAAAATCTCAACCTCAAGGCTGTCCTAATTGGCTCTCACCAAGCTAAGCTAGAATGGGTTCTAGATGCTTCTTACAAGAATATGCAAGGATTGTTAAGCAAACCATGGAAAGAGGGAACAAATGCCACAGGTCAGAGTGCTGAGCTTCTGACACAAAAGCTTATCGCAGTGCTCTTATATGTTGCCAGCTTCCAGCAGCCTTTGTTGCAGCATCATTGGTCAATAGTTTGGCCATAATAAGAATGAGATACAGATGGAAACTGGATAGGGAAAAAATCTATTCATGTTTTATTTAATTAGAGGTAAGAAAGAAAACTTTCCAAAACAATATTTGTGGCATAGGAGCTTCTGTTTCTCCAATTCTATCATCACAACATAGCCCATAAAACTTGGCAAAGCAGATGTTTGGGTTTAATCTTAAATATCAGATAGTACAGAAGTGACACAAAGGAAACCTCAGGAATAATTCCGAAACGTTCATTTATTTTAGGAGCAAGTTCCAACAATTAATGACTTCGTGGGCATCAGCAGCAAACTAAGATTATATCAGAATGATCATACACATGTGGTGCTGTCGCAATGCAAGTACTGCTTTTACATGCTTGTGTGCCAGTTTTTGAAACAAGGATGTAAGTTTTGGGTTTTGAGTCATGACATCATGCCACGGGTTCTTTCACTTTTGGATACCTCTGTTGTGTTTGCTGTATAGACGTCCAAACTTAAGCAAACATATCAGTAGGCATTCATATCACTGTAAATTTAGTTTACAAAACACAATTCTAACCTGAATGTCTGTTTTATTAAACTTAATATATACATTTTGGGTTAAGGAGAAATGAACTTTCTATACTTCTTAATTAGCCAGTTTCTCAAAGCTTTCTTGGCTAACTCTTTTCATAACATTTCAGAGTGAAATCAGAAAGATGTAGCCCAAAAGAATTTAACAGCAGGCTACCCAGGCAGCATTTTCCTTCCACAATATGCCTTTTTAAAAGACTATAGCAGCAAAGAGAGCTAATTAGGAGTGATTCAGTAAGTGAAGTATCTATATAGTATATCTTAGACAGTCAAATATGTAATATCATTTGGTAATTAAGGCCTTAAAAACAAAATAGGTGGTTCTTTTTGGCTTAGCATATTTCACTTTTTGCATGCCACAGGAATTCCCTTTTCTAGGATCAACCTTTACTCCAAAGCAGGAGTCAAACTCTGAAGAAAGAGTTCTTTCAAGATATCCTCTGCATAAGAACTTCTATGTAAACATTTTATTTTACTTTGGTCCATTTTGATAAATAGAAGTCAATAGAAAAAGGAATTATCTGATAACGAGGAATGCCAATGCTTGGATATCCTATTAAAGTCACGCTCAAATTGAGAAGGGTTTGACCTTGATTTGCTGGATTCAGAAGTGAGAAGGAAAAAATGGAGTAGAATCTTATTTCAGTACTATTTAAAGGGTGAAAGGAATAGAGAGAAACCCTTTTGGTATTGAAGACTTGTTATTTCTATTATGGGCAGTAAGAGACTTCTGAGGATGGATGGTTGGATTAATGAATAAGCTAATTTCAGAAAGACACATGTGCACAATACATTCTTAATAGCTCTTGACTCAAATCATAGAAGAGTTTATGAAATCAAAATTCTAAGTGTTTCTTTCTTCAGCTTATTGAATTTATTTTCAATAGCAAATCCCTGTATTTAGTAAACTTTTCCAGGATTACTTTCCATTTTTCAATTGCTGACAATTCAAATGGTTTTAGTAAATTGGCAGTGTTACCAGAAGTTGATGGGTACAGAGTTTCAGCAAGTGTCATTTGGTAGAGTAACATATACTAATCTAGGCAAAGGCTATTCCACAGGTACAGTAGATATTTTATCCTATCTGATTTAGATAAACTGGCTATCCCCAGATAGCAAGTCCAATGATTCAGATGTGAAATATATATTGTAATTGTATGTCTAGATTGAAAGAGCTCTCTTAGACCTTCAGAAAGAAGGTCGGAGATGCCTATGAGTCAGTGGAAGGATTTAAAGAAATAGCCAAAGAATTGGACCTTAATCATTTCACTGTCTGGAGGAATATCTGCTTGGAAGAACATCTAAAAATGGAGAAAATTTTAAATACTGCCAACTTGTTCAGGCCAAGTTGTCCAAGCTAATTCAGTCCATGAGCAGAAATTCTATATTGATGTTGAAGTGCATGAGTGTACTATTAGAAAGAAGCCATACAAATTAAATCTATGTGGAAGGTATGCCAGAAAGAAATCTTTGTTATCCACAATGCACATCAGGGCAAGACTAAATTTGGACAAAGAATACCTAATTCAAAGACAGAACTATCACTTAAATATGAACCAGCAGTGTGCTGCAGCTGCCAAAAAAGCCAACACAGTCCTAGGCTGCATTAACAGAGGAATAGAATCAAGATCACATGAAATGTTAATATCACTTTATGATACCTTGGTAAGATGATACTTGGAATACTGCATCCAGTTTTGGTTACCACAATGTAAGAAAAAAGATGCTGAGACTCTAGAAAGAGTGCAGAGAAGAGCAACAAAGATGATTAGGGGACTGGAGGCTAAAACTTATAAAGAATGGTTGCTGGAATTGAGCCTGCCTAGTTTAATGAAAAGAAAGACTATGGGTGACATGATAGCAATGTTCCAATATCTAAGGGGCTGCCACAAACAAGAGGGAGTCAACTGATTCTCCAAAGCACCTGAAGGCAGAATAAGAAACAATGGATGGAAGCTGGTCAGAGAAGCCAGCTAGAATTAAGGAGAGATTTCCTAAAGTTACAACCATTAATCAGTGGAACTTTTGCCTACAGAAATTGTGGATGCTCGAACACTGGAAGTTTTTAAGAAGAGGTTGGACAACCACTAGTCTGAAATGGTATAGGGTTTCCTGCCAGAGCAGGTAGTTGGACTAAGAGACCTCAAAAGTCCTTTCCAGCTCTGTTAGTTTGTTAACAGAAAAGGTAAAGATAGCTATTTGACCATAACACTGCAAAACAAACTTGGCAAAAACTAAAGACAAACATTTTATTTTAAAAAAATGGGGCTGCTTTGCTGCAAGGAGGGGGCGGTCTGGGCAACTCACTAGCGTAAAATCCACTATGAATTCTTCATTGTACCAGAGCATGCCTGAGGATACTGTTTGCTTTGTGAGTAACTCCTGAGCAGTTACTCACAAAGCACTCATACTTCGATGCAGTCACGTTTCTGCTTTATTTTGAGAACTCGGAATTAACAGCTGCAAGAATGGACAATCCGTGAAAAGCCAGCGCTGAGAGCTAGCTTCTCTCAGCACTTTAAATACCTCTTCAGTAGTCCATCATTAGGTTATCCAGCATCTGCCTGGAGTGGTTAAAGCAGCACTCTCCTAATATCCACCCGCCATTCTGCCTCTCTTATCACACCCCCTCTTCACTTCCCTTATCACCCTCCCATTTCTGTAGCCCTGTGCTACCCAAAACCACCTATTCCACACTATCTCTCTCCTATGCTATCCTGGCACCTCTGTACTCCCCCACGCATTCTAACAGCCGCATTCCTCACAGCCATCTTCATTAGTCCAGCCTGGCTGTATGTGTGTGTGCCTTTCCATTTTGCAGTTGCTCCAATGGATTTCGTGCCAGATCGACGAGCACTGGATCGTCAGGTAATTGGTGCTTAGTCCCGGGCGACTGCAGCCTGCTGTCAGCAACCCCTTGCACCCCATCGATGTGTCGGGCTCCAAATGGGTTGGAAAGCACCTGGAGCCTGACAGTGAGACCATATGTCAGAAGATTGAAGTTCAGCCAAAAGTGAAAATTGCAACAGGACAATGACCTTATACTTTCCAGTAAATCCACCAAGGAATAGCTGAAAAAAAAATTAATGGATGGTTCTGGAATGGCCAAGTCAAAAACCTGGATCTAAATCCCATCAGTGATTTGAAATGGGACAAACATCACACAACGAAAAAATTCAGGGAAAAAAGCCCTCCCAGCCAATGTCAGAGACTGATAGACAATTACAGAAAATGCCTACTTGAGGTGGTTTCCGCCAAAGGGGGCAATATCGGGGATTAAAGCCAAGGGGTACTTACTTCTTCCACAGAAGAAAACATTTGAATAAATGTTTTTTTGTAATTTATTTTGTTCAGTTACAACTTTATACAATCATATGAAAATGTAAGTATATCCCATGTGGTCTTTTTCCTTCTTTAACATATATGACATATCATTGTATTTTTGTTTTCAAATAGTATATTGAAATATGTAAGACCCCTCACATCCCGGACATCAACTCCTTCCCTCAAAACAATGCTATAGAGCACTGCATACCAGAACAACTAGACACAAGAACAGTTTTTTCCCAAAAGCCATCACTCTGCTAAACAAATAATTCTCTCAACACTGTTCAACTATTATAAAGTCTGCACTACTATTACTGTTAATCATGTCATCACTCCTTATCACCCATCCCCTCCAAAGTTAGGACTGTAACTTTGTTGCTTGTATCCTTACGATTTATATTGACTGTTTCCTAGTATGATTTGATTGCTTATTCTACCCTATGACTATCGTTAAGTGTTATACCTTATGATTCTTGAGGAATGTCTTTTATGTATACAGAGAGTATTTGCATCAAAATAAATTCCTTGTGTATCCAATCACATTTGGCCAATAAAGAATTCTATGGTGGAGGAAAAATCATTAGGGCATATTTGTCAAGCACAAGAAACCAGAATGGGTAGAGTTAAAAGCTCTTGAACCTTTTTTTTCATGCTAATTATACACAAGAATCTGATCTAAAGGTTAAGCCAAATTGGAGCCAAATAAGGGTCAATGGAATTCAAGTCTTAGGTCTCTTGTGGGAACATAATAACTCCAAATCAATAATGCCTTTAATCCTGCCCTCAGGATCCACTGGTTATCTCCTACATATTGACTTTTTTCACATAACTATTGTTTTGCTTAGTAGTATCATTTTTATCAATCTTATGTCCTTCAGATGCAACAGGAGTTGTAATCCAGTAGATTTGGAGGAATATCCTCAGTGTATAGCAACTGAAGAAAGCTGCTGTATCATATTGGCCGTTCCTAGCCTGCATTATTGCTGACTACATATTTTTGGAATTGCCTATGAGCTACAGAATTTGTAGAATTGGCCTTATTTGTGAAGTACTTCTAAACGTATTTCTGTCTAGCAACTCGCCTTCAGTTAATATCTGTAGTACTTGCTTTTAATAATTTAACCCTGAAATTAGCTCTTTGAAGGGGTACTTAAATGAAATAACATTGTTCCTATTCTTTGACTGGATGTTTGGAGTGAACAGAAGGAAAGCGTTCATAAATCACATACTGGATACACAGAGCTATTTGAAACATATGTATCACAAATGCCTCACCATTTATTAATGTTGGATATAATTGTACTATAATATATTTGTATAAAAAGATACTGTATTACTCTAATCCTAGTATTCCTTGCTACCCACTCAAGCTTGATAAGAAATAATAGACAACCAACTGCAAGCTAGGAATTCTGAGAGGTATAATCTCCCAAGTGTTAAGCTGCAAGGAAGGATATGTATTAAAGTTGCCTACAATCCACAATCTTCTTGGCCTGTCCCTCAAGCAGAGAAGGTGGGGCGTGAACCCCACAGTTTGAGGTGCTGAACTGGCACAGCTGTGTGCCCGTTTTGATGTGGCATGGCAGTTCTTATTTGCTTATTAGAGGTTATTCTATGAGTTAGTAAAGTAGTATTGGCACAACATTCTGCTTTCACAGATGTTCTAGTTAACAAAATGTAATTGCCTGAACAAATGTTTGTGACAAGCTAATAAAATGGAATTAGCAGCGAAGGTGATGCCATCAAAGCAGGTTTGTAGATTTGTTTAGCCAAATGAATCCTGGAAAATTACTCACTCTGTTTTTTTTAAAAGCCCTGCAAAATAAAAACAGCAACAATAAATAAAAGCTTTGGCTATATAGCTTTTGGTTTTCTAATGTAAATTTGACATAGATATTATGGCCAAAGCATCCGTAATAAGTTTTGTCTGCTGACCTGGACCCAATTAAAAGTGCCCCAATCCTATGCTGCTTCTCATTTTGTTGTGTCAATTTCCTGTGCAACAGGAGACAGTGCTTTGGATTCAAAGGAGAAAAAAGTATTTTAGAGTGGAAGGGATGTTCCAGTTGCAACTGTTTAATACTCTTTAAAGCAGTCCCAATCTTTTCTTGCAATGAAAAGATCTGTGCTCTGGGAAAAGGCATACCTGATTTACAGAGTTACAAATAGGTATATTCAAATTATCTTTTTGCCTTAGAATCCAAATCTTTACTTAGAAATATTAACTAATTGCATGCATATTCATTTTATCTTTAAGGCAGTTTCTCCTTCATAATTACATTTTCACAAAAGCCCCATGAAAAAGGCTGATAAATAACTATAAATAATTGTTAATCCAAGGCCACCTAGTCTGCATTCCACATTAGGCATGGAGATTATAAGATAGTAACTAACCACTGTGTTGTACCAGTTCTTTGAGAATAAATGTTGCATTGTCTGATAGAATTATATTCTGCTTTATGTGTGACTTGCTAGTTGATAGATTTTAAGACCTCTCCAGTTTTATTTCAAAAGTAGTTTGATCTTACATTCACTATTGTAAAAATTAACTGTGTTTGTTTATCTTCCTGACTAGGAATACCAGGTAGCATAAATCTAGTCTAGTCCAGGCTAGGTTGGTAAAATTCCTATATGTCATGTACTTGAAATAGCCATTCCTTTATCTGAGGTTGTATCTGAGTTGTTTGGAGCAAGAAAATGTGTTGACTTCAACACATCATGATTTTCTGCAGAATAATGCTCTGTCCCTCAAAAGTGTGTTTTGTACACATGATTCCAGAAAAAGATTGGAACAGATACACCAAAGAAGTCAAGATGTGTACTGTGCCACCCTACTCTTTTATTTAACCAATGGAAACATATTGGAGGCTAGGGGGGCATGATGTCATAATGACAAGTTAGCTCTTGAGAGCCACAGCGTTAGGATTTGGTTTCTAGTGTAATTTTGCTGTAGTTCGGTTGGAACAAGAACAAAATCAGTAATTCAGTTAGAAGTACTTCTTGGTATTCCTAAAGCTGATCTATCCATTTGTATTAATCTAGGATATAGTAATAGGGCAAATGTTAATCGCCATTCTGTTCTAAATAGAACTCTTTTTAGACCCAATCTAGGTCTTTAGAATCTTAAATCATAGAAGAATTGTGATTAGAGCAAGAGCAAAATATCCAACTTGTCATCCTTTCTCCTGCCTCACCTAGACTTTCTTTAAAAGCTATGAGGCTGTAATGATTGATTCACACTACATATTCCCAAAGATTTTATCTGCAAACTTGCACCTTTTTCCCAATCTCTAGGAACTGTTCATGGCTCCCATGGACATGACCCTTATTACTTTCTCCCATTGATTTGTTGGTATTTCAGTGTTGCTTCAGGTGTTTTGTAAGCTCTACCTGGTAGGCTTCATAATTATGATGTTACTTGTCTTGCTGCTCTGATAGAATTGAAATTATGCTTTAATGCAATGAGTTTTAAATTTGATATATCAGCCTGTACCCACCCCAAATATCTCTGGCATCTAGTGTAAAATAATATTAATATATCTTGGGTTTATTCTAAATTGGTCCAAGAGGCAGATTAGGATTATCCATCCTTGATCTTGTTCTTCATAAGATGTATGCCTTAAATATATCCAACATCCAAATTTCATTTGTGTACTGTTCCCAACATCTTCAGTAATTGTCAAGATAGATAATTCACATAATAATACACATTGGCAATGCCACAAAATGGAACATTTTACCATAAGTAGTAGACATGTAAAAAACAAACCCTCAAAAATACTGGAAAGAAATAAACAACATTATTCAGAGAACTTTAGAAATAATTTTTTAAATGAAACTAAAATAATTTTTACTTATGACAACCCCAAAACACATGAACAAAAATAGCATAATTAATTAAAGTACAGTACATGTTATGTCATGAATGAATTCCACACAACATTGGAAAAAAGATATGTTTCTGAGCATATCAAGACAGAGAATTTAGGCTTGGAAAGTATTCAGTAATGGCTAAATTGGCAGCATATATTCACAACAAAAGTTTAACCAAATTTAAACAAAATATGCCTACATAATACAATATATTATGTAGCAAGGCAAATATAAGTATCTAGAATATGGCTTTTAAGAAAAAAAAGAACTAACTAAAGAACTGAAATTAAAGACAATAGGAATTCAAATGTCTATAAATATTGTATATTAGTTGGAGTACATACCTTCCATCCAATTTCTAATAAAATATATACTATACACTAACTAAATTTTACCGTAGTAATTCCTTTGCCCACTTACGGATATTGTATTTCTGTACCACTTATTTTTCTTTTTTTTTCCTTTTGTTTGTTTGTTTTTTTTCATTTAAAAATGATAAATAAAAGAAAGGCAAGCACAGATAATCATATCTCCCCTAAAAGCTGCATTTATGTATTGCAATAAGATCGATTCAGTAATGCTGGACAAGTTATCTAGGGAATAATTTATTCGGTATTACTGATCTTGCTTGTTTCTGTTTTTCAAACACAAACTGAAAAGTCTGTTTCTATATAGGACAAATTAATTGGTAGAAATCTAAATGCAATTTTAATTGGTTGCCTATTTTTTTAGGACAATTTGAATGAGATGTCTTTAAATTTGACCATAAATCAAATTTTGGGTGGAGAAAAATCTAACACTGAAAAGAAAATAATTTCTATTGCATTTTTTTTGTGATAAACACTGGCCATAATCTGACTTTCCCTAAACTGGCCCCAGATGTATAGGACTGAATCTTCCAGAATTTCCAATCAAATACATGTTCCAACATATCTGAAGATTGTATCAGGTTGAGGAACTTAATATAGTTATTTAGAAAGTCTGATTTTCACCATCTATATCAGTGTCTCTAATTGTGAAGGTTGACAGAGATCCTATAAATCCTAAAGCAATACAAAGTAAGAAATGAATTGGAATGTTTATTAATTTAATTTAAATCCAGCTGATTCTCTGTGATAGTTTTGCCCTGGTTTGATTTTTTAAAAAAGAGCTAGATACCTGAGGATCTTCTTAAAAGAGAGAGAGAAAGTTCTATCCATGTTAAGATGAAAAGTTCCCACTCCTTCCAGCTAATAACATCTTTCTTCCCAGCAAGACTCAAATGAGAAGTATTAGCATTCAAATCCTCATGGAAACCATGGTCTCTGAGATACAAATTCCTTCTCTAGTAAATGGCTGCTGAATGTTGACATTAGCACAGCAAGCCTAATGGAGAGGGTACAAAATGATGCAGCAAATCTCTCTTGTACAAGATTAAATTTAATGGGTGATTTACCACCAAATTCTCCTGTTTTGGGTTGTTTCAATTCTAAAGAGGGAATTGGGCAACCCAGCCCTTCCTTATCCTTCCCACACAGAATTATCTGATTCCAACTTTTTCTAGTAAGCTAGCTATACTGAATCCCAGTCTCAGAAATGAGAGCTTATTATCTAAGCTATTACCTCACTTATTCCATTAAGCTAAATCTCATATTCATAAATTCAGGTCAGAACACAAAAGCAAGCTCACTTTGAAATAGTGTCCAAAGGGATAAATGAATGGGAAAGTCTAGAAGTAAACAAAAATCAAATATAGGGATGTTTTTGTAGCCAGGAATCCAGGCTGGTCCACATTTGTCATGCCCAGGTTGCTCCCTAAATGGATGGCCTTGATTAAACCTGGATTCCCTCAGCTGCTTTCTCCCGAGTAGCACTTCAAGTTTTAGCTCTTTGGTATAACCAAGCACCTTCCTACACCTTTTTATCTTTAGATGGTCTTAGCATTCTGCTAAATTGAAAGCACAGGAAGTGGGGTCAGTTGCTCAGCATCATTGTTGAAGCCTGGAATTATATTGGGATGCAATGTTCTGGTTATCTTTCTTGACTGAGAAGGATTGTTAGTCTGCACCATGACATTCCCTAAGGCAGAGGTCTCCAAACTTGGCAACTTTAAGACTTATGGATTATGCTGGTTGAGGAATTCTGGGAGTTGAAGTCCACAAGGTCTTAAAGTTGCCACGTTTGAGGCCCCCTGCTCTAAGGAAAAGACATCTTGCCCATGTGAGAGGAGGATAAACTAATTTCTTGTCCTTGTTAGTAATTTGAATGCTTGGAGTTAGCTGGGCCCAATTCTTTAGATGCCAATTGCTGCAAAGGACTAGGAGACTGTCACCTGTTGTTGTCACTAGCCATCTCTTCCTTTATTCCATTTCTCTCCCTCTTCTTCCCTCTGTGTGTGTGTGTGTTTGTTTTAAAAATTCTGCTAGTGTCACTGTCTTTTTCATCCACATGTACAGGTAAATCCTCAACTGAAAACCAAAATTGAGCCCAAAATTTCTGTGGCTAAACAAAACAGTCGTTAAGTAAATTTTCCTCTATTTTACAACCTGGCCACAGTTGTTTTGTGAATCACTGCAATTGTTTAGTTAGTAACATGGCTGTTAAATGAATCTTGCTTCCTCAATGACTTGTTTGCTTGTCAGAAGGTCGCAAAAGGTGATCACATGACCCCAGGACACTGCAACCATCATAAATATGAATTAGTTGCCATGCATCCAGGGATGGGATTCTACTGGTTCGGCCCGGTTCAGCCGAATTGGTAGCTCCAACGATCATCTGTTGGGCCCACCCACCCGTCCTGGCTCTGTTCTGACCTTTATTTCCTGGTTTTCAAGCTTAGCTGCTTTGTATGGCACAGATGATTGCCACGCATCAGCTGTTTAACACACAGAAAGATTTCAGGATTGCAGGAGTAGGTCAGTAGCAAACCCTCTGCGCGTGCAAAGTGTGTACTCACCGAACCAGTTGTTACACCGGTTGAATCACATCCCTACAAGCATCCAAATTGAGATCCCATGACTATGGGGATGCTGCAACAGTCATAAGTGTGAACAATGGTCATAAGTCACTTTTCTTCAGTACCGTTGATGAAATCACTGATGAATGGTTGTAACTCAAAGACTTTCTGTATTGTAGCTGACTTCATCTAACCACTGTTTATCTAGTTCATGGGTATCAAACTCGTGGCATCATGTTGTTGTCACATATGTCGTATCGCAGTGTTTTTCCCCTTCACAGCTGGCGTGGCCTGCATGTGATGCATCTGGCCCGTGGGCTGCCAGTTTCATCAGATCACTTTTTCTTTCTATAGTTGGTTAGCTATTTTAATCCCTATTTTGATTTGGCCTAATGTGATTTAGGTAATCCCTTTATTTCTCTTATCACTTCAACTGCCACCTATGTTATCCTGTATGTTATCCTGTATGTTATCTTGTTCCTCAGAATGCACCTGTTCTGCCCGATGAAAGAATAAACAGCCAACAGATGGTTTAAAATCTGTGTTTCCATTCAGAATGGCATTCTGAATTATACTAAACGACTTGCCGATCTAAACTGGACCTGGGGAATCCGAATAGAAGTGTTTTGTTCCTATCGAATATGCCGCGACTTGTTTTCTTGGCAGCTGTGGCTGCAGTTGGATGAAATTAACTGAAGTTAATGAAGTTGCACATCATTTCTGTAACTTAATTTGCCCCTAATTTTCCTGCGTCATGTTAGGAGAATAAGCAAGCCCATGCTGTAATTGCTTTTGTCACTTCTCGTTGATAGGCAATGGATGAAGGAACTTTTAACATCATCCTCTATACATCATATCCAAAGATCTTTAGGATGGTATTAAAATTCATGGCTTTCACTTTGCTCCCACATCACACACTCCTCCCCTTCCACTGTATAACTGCCCATGAGGGTGGCGGGTTTTTTTTTTTACCATTTTATTTCACAAACACAAATCTGGCAGCAGACAAATGTAATCAACAATAAATTAAAAAAAAACTAATAAAAATCTCAGACTAGTACCAAGCTAACATGCATTAAAAATATCCATGTTGAAAAAGTAATTTTAAAATTGATGAAATATGGTATATTAACAAACTAATCAGTAGACAAAAAAAAATGGAGTCACTATGTGACTTGTGTCTTGTAGGAAAGCTTGGTCTTTTTCTCTCTCAGAAAACTGAGAGGGGTGGGGCTAATTAAACTTCTGGCAGAAAACAGTTCCACAAAACAGAAACCATTTGGGAAAAATGACAACATCTGTGGGTCTCCTTTCCCTTGCCTTCCAAGGGATGGATGCTACAAGCAGCTCCGTTGGGCAACTCATTAGTGATTGAAGAAGGCAGTTCAAGAATCACCCCCCCAATGGATATTTTTTTTAAGGTGACTATGTGCAGATAGAAGCATTAAGGAGATTTGATTGGGTTAGTAACTGAATTAAGTGTGTTGTTGGAATAGTTCCTATATATATATATGTATTCACACGGAATTTACATCTCTTCTGAAACATACCACACCCATTCCAAATGATCCTTTGGATGCAATTTTCCTTCAAAATTGTTAATTTTTTTCTCCATCTCCATTCTCTGCCCCCCCCCCCCTCCACAACAATTATTTAACTCAATTGTTACTTCTGTATGTGTAAAAATTGTAGCACAGTCTACTTTATTTCTGGAAGTTTAACTAGACGAAGTCTGTAATGAAGAGGAAGAAGCAGGAGTCAATCCAGAGTGTTTTCAGTGAGTACTGTATGGAAACATTGGTTAGAAATTTGATCATGGTCAGACTTAGTGAAAAGGTTGACTTGAAATTGACTAAAAACATGGCAGAGCAGGAGAGAGGGAGGGAGAGAGAGAGGGAGGGAGTGAGGAAGATGTGTTCCTATCTCTGCTCACTCAAGGAATTGGTCAGCCAATGGATGGGTGGATTTATTTATTTATTTTCTGCCTTTATTATTTTTATAAATAACTCAAGGCATAGAATATAACACATTTTCTTTCCTCCTATATTTTTCTAACAACAACCCTGTGAGGTCAGGTTGGGCTGAGAGAGCATGTCTGGCCCAAAGTCAACCAGTTGGGTTTTGTTATAAAGGCAGTGTCAGTAATGGAAGACAACCCTTTTAAAACGATAAGAACATTTATTATAACATTAACTGATTACCCGCGGTTGCCACAAGCTAGCAAGTTCGAGCGTGGTGGCGGGGACAACAGCTGACTCACCTGACAGTTCCTTTTATACTGCAGCTGTCAGCCCGGCCAGCCAATGAACAGCGGCTACAACTCCCGCCAGAACTGTGGATTACATCAGTACGTAACACCTCTTTCTCCCAGTTACAAACATGCATAATCTCACAGATAGGCAGGCCATCGCCTGACTCGGCCTGACCTACGTGGTTCAGTTGGAATAATCAGTGGCAAGGGGTCAGGTGTGCAACAAGCTGTCTCCTATGGTAGTGACTCAGGGCATGTGGACGCAGGAAATTCTTGTTGACTTGGAGAAATGTCGAAAGGTAAGTCTTGCTCAAGTTGTGGCTCAGCGGTCATCATTTGGGGTTTAGGAACATTGATTTCATTGTTCGTCGGTCGATTGCCATCTTTTCGGTTGCCATTGGGCCGGTGGTCCGTGGATGCGTTCCACCAACCTCGCAATTGGTCGATGTGCCGCTGCCATATCCGGCCATCAGATAGTCTAACTCTATAGGATTTTAGGCCAGTGACAGCAGTTATCTCCCCGGGTATCCATAAAGGATCTCTTGCAAAATTTCTCACATAAACTGTGTCATATAGTTTTAAAATCCTGAACTTGCTGTAGGAATCTAAGGGACAGGAGGGGGAGAAATTCAGATGCAACCTCTCAAGTCTTGTCCGCAACCGTCACCCCATCAGGAGCTTCGCTGGGAGCAGTTAGTGGCTGTGCTCGGTGTCGCGTGTTGGATTAAAAGGTGCTTAGCTATTTTTTCATGCCAATCCTTCCCTCCCATCCTTCTTAGAGTCTCTTTGGCAGACCTTATTGTCCTCTCAGCCTCGCCATTCGATGCCGGGTGGTAGGGCGCAACCAAAACATGTTGGATAACCCTCTGCTAAGAATATTTAAAATGTGTTGGATGTAAACTGGGGCCCATTATCAGACATCAACACGTCAGGTAATCCATGAGTTGTGAATACCCTAGTTAATGCCTTAAGTACAGCTTCTGATATTACCGAGTGCATAAGCGTGAGCTCCACCCATATAGAATACGAATCTACAAGTATTAGAAATGTTTGGCCCTTAAAGGGGCACGCTAAATCAATATGCACTCTTGACCAGGGGCTGTAGCTGATTCCCATTCAAAAGTTGCTGCCATGGGCGGTGCAGGCCTTGTCAACTGGCAAGCCTGGCAGGCCCCAACTGTTTCAGCAATGTCCCTGTCCAACCCAGGCCACCATACATAGCTCCTAGCTATAGCTTTCATCCTAGCCACCCTGGGATGCCCTTTATGTAGATTTTCCAAAACCCAGGCCCGTAATTTACTGGGCACTACTACCCTACACCCACATAATAGACAGCCCATTTGGGTGGACAACTCATATTGTTTAGTTTTGTATGGAGTGAATGTAGGTGCCAATGTCTCTTTTGGCCACCCCCTCCTCACCCAGTCCAATACTTTAGAGATTACCTCATCCTTAGAGGAGAACTGGGCTATGTCACGTGTTGTAATGAGCAATTGATTGTCATCAATTAACAGGACTGTCGATGTAGTAGCGGGGTCTTCAACTTGTACTGGCAGGGAGCAGCGGCTCAAAGCATCGGCGTTACTAATCAGTTTGCCGGCACAATAAGTTAGTGTGTAGGAATATACTGATAAGAACAAGGATTATCGGGTCATGCGAGGTGAAAGGATGTTAGGAGTTTGCCGGTTACCTGCCAAAAGTCCTAATAAAGGTTTATGATCGGTTATAATTTCAAAATAATGTCCAAACAAAAACTTGTGGAATTTTTTAACAGCGAGGACCTCTCTGTCCAACTGGCTGTAATTTCTCTCTGTGCTCAACAAGGTTCTTGAGAAATACACGATAGGTGCCTCATGTCCATTTGGAACTTTGTGGCTAAGGACTGCCCCAATGCCAACCGGAGAAGTGTCACACACCAGAATAATCGGAAACTCACAGTCAAGCAACCAAAACACTGTCAGAGGATAGTAATGCCTTGACAGCTTTGAAAGAGGTAACTTCCTTTTGGCCCCAAACCCAAGGCTTCTTAGCATCTAGCAGTCTATGAAGGGGCTCAGCCACTGATGCTTTGTGCGGCAGGAAGGAACTATAGAAATTTAGCAGACCTAAGAAAGCTTGCAGCTCAGCCTTGCATGTAGGGGTTGGGGCCTCTGACTGCTTTAACCTTTGACTCAATAGGGTGGAGTCCGGTAGCATCAATGCAGTACCCTAAGAAATCCACCTGAGGAACAGCAAATTTGCATTTGTTTTTCTTAAGTTTTAAACTGGCTTTTTGGAAACGGAACAGGACATCCCTGAGATGTGAAGTAAGTTTGCTTATATTGTTTGCAGAGATAAGGATGTCATCAAAATGGGGAATGATGCCCCCCATGTCTTGAAGAAGGCGCTCAAAATGCTTTGAAAAATACCTGGTGCAGTGCTTATGCCGCATTGCAACCGGGTGCATTTAAAGGCTCCCCGGTGAGTGACAATAGTTTGCGCTTCGGCTGCATCATTGTCAATGGGGAGCTGCTGATATGCCTGGGCCATATCCAGCTTTGCAAAAATGCATCCTTTTCCCAAGGAGTGTAACAACTGTTAGATGACTGGCACCGGGTATGCGTTTGAGTGTAAAGCCTTGTTAAATGTGCTTCGGTAATCAGCACACAGGTGAATAGAGCCATCCTTCTTTAACGGGGTAAAGATGGGGATTTCCCATCTTGTGAAATCGACAGGTTGTAATATTCCTTGTGAAATTAATTTATCTAATTCCGCATCTACTTTTGCCCACAAGGCGAAAGGAACTCTTCTCGGCTTAAGGCGAATGGGTGCCACTATGGGGTCCAAACTGAAAGAGATTGGTGTGCCATTGTACTTGCCCAATTCTTCACTAAATACATCAGCAAATTCGTTTAAAACATTTTCTATGTTGTGGCTTTGTAAGGAATGAACGCCAGTTACTTTCAAACCCAAAGCAGAGAACCAATCTAATCCCAGAAGGCTGGGCAGGGTGCCTTCCACAATTAAAAGGGAAAGGCGATCTGTAAAGTTCTTGAATTTGAGAGAAGACCTACCAGACCCTATGACCGGAATGGAATTACCTTGATAGTCCTTGAGCGATACCTGGTAAAGTTTCAACTGTCTCTTAGCAATAGTAGGAACCAGGCGTTTTATGGTGCCCCGTGAGACAATGGAGAGGACGATCCCAAGTCCACCTCCATGGAACAAGGTTTTCCTTCTAAAAATACAGTAACATAAATTTTGTTAGAACATAGTTTGCAAGAGTGACAGGGAAACAATTCAGAAGTGTGGCAAGCCCTGGTGATAGTAAAACATTCTTCAGATTGGGTGTTTACTCGCTGCTACGCTTGGTAAGGAAAAGGCTGATTCCGGTTTCTTCCGCTTTTGCAAACTTTTGCTAAATGTCCCTTGCAGTTGACACTTTACAGAAATAACATTTTGAAAATGGCAATTTGCCCTCAAATGGTTACCACTGCAGCTTAAGGAGGGCAGCTGTGGTTGTATTGGTTTGCTGATGCCCCCCCCCTCTCCCCATTTCTTCTTGGTTGTGACTACTGGCCCTTGAGCCTATGAATTGCTTCTTCATCAGTTGAGGCACCCTCAGGGATCACGTCTTCAGAATGGACGGATGCTTTAGCAGCAACATGGTTGATAGAATGTGGATTAGAACTTTGAATCTTGGCTGCAGAGAGTGTGGATTGCTCAGCGGCTATTGCCTCTTCAATGGCTATTTTTAATGAGAGATTGGACCTAGCTAGGAGACTATGTTGCAAACGAAGGTCCCGTATGCCATAAATTAACTGGTCAAGTAACATATCATCCAGTTCACCAAAACCACAGTGTAAAGCAGTGGCTTGTAAGGCAGCCATGTAGGAACGGTCTCCCCCTCAGCTTGATGGTCTCCCCCTCAGCTTGAGCTCTCCTTCTGAAAGCCAGATGTCTCGCTATTCGCAATGGCTTTGGGGAGAAATGATTGCTCAGAACTTTTTGTAGAGCCTCCCAAGAAACAGCTTTTACAGTTTGAGGGGCCAACAGAGCAGTTGCTGGTGTCAAAAACTGTTGCGCCACAAAAACTTAAGAAATAAGCTTTTTTTCCTTTGGCTGGGAATTCCTGACAAGTCAGCAGCATCTAAGAAACAGTTAAACCTGTTAATGTAAGATTCCCAGGTTTCAGAAGTCGGATGGAAACACGGAAAAAATGACGCGACTGACATCGTGAGGCATTTGTGAGGAGAAAATTTTTCTTCGAGCAATCCACACTATTTGTTGGGAGTGCACTCTAAAATGATCCCATCCTCGTCGCCAGTGTTATAAAGGCAGCGTCAATAATGGAAGACAACCCTTTTAAAACGATAAGAACATTTATTATAACATTAACTGATTACCCACGGTTGCCACAAGCTAGCAAGTTTGAGCACGGTGTTGGGGCTACAACTGACTCGCCTGACAGCTCCTTTTATACTGCAGCTGTCAGCCCGGCCAGCCAATGAACAGCGGCTACAACTTCCGCCAGAACTGTGGATTACGTCAGTACGTAACAGGGTTGTTTTTTTTGTTTTTTTGTGCTTCAGGCAGAACTAGGATCTTCTGGTTTCTCCACCAACACCTTAACCACTACACCAAACTTTTTAAAAAATAAGCTAGAAAAACAAATGAGCGTCAGAGAAACAATGGTTTTGATTTCTTCATGTTTGCAAAAAGAAAATTGGGCTTAAAGCATAGCATCTCTAGTTTTCTCACAACCACAGGGTCTATGCCTATGCATCAGATGAGAGAAAGTAAATAATAGTGACATTTGTATGATGATGTCATCACAAGCATATCCATTGTTTCTGTGTTGATATCCTCACAGTTTGCTGCAGCTGCTGCTGATTATACAGCTCTCATCTGTGGCTCTCCTATATCCTACCTATCAAAGTCCAGTTGCATCTTGGGAAATTAACTGCTGCCATAAACCCTCCCACACAGCAGAGGCTTCAACCTAGATCATGCCTGCAATAGTTTCCTCTTTCTTAACTGCTAAGCAACTCAATATTAATGGCCACAGTTCCAATTTTGTAGCCTTAGCAATTTACGATTCTCTGGAAGAAGGGGGAGTGCCTTTATTATATATAAAGCACCAGCAACTAAGTGACCGGAATAAGTAGCAAAAAAGCAATTTATCAGGATATTCTCCGCTAGACTCCTGCGAGTCTAGTGTGGGTAATCCTCATCTCCTCATCACGTGACTGAGCCTGCCAAATCATTGATCTTGCCATCCATTGCTATGGATATCCCAGCTTTCTACTCAGTCTGCTCATCGAGACAGTTGTGTTCTGAGTAGGCTCTCAGAGAAAAAGCTAACAAATTCAGAAAAAACTCAAAATTAAAGTAAAAATAAGTGCGATCATCTTGGAGCGATTGCAACAGCTCCCAGGGGACCTGGTACCACCAAGAAGACGCCACAATGGAGCTGGAAGGGACCTTCCCCCCTCTCCCAAGGTGATTCCAGGGCCAATGACCGATCCTGGCGCTGAGGACACCAGTGGATAAAGACTACAGACTAAGTCGTTGTGGGGAGCGAGCGGAGCAGCGATAGGGTTACATTGCCCTAATCGGCTAATTCCCCTCTTTCACGCTGCCTGAAGCTCCCACTGCACAGCTGACTGACTGTATTGCAGGCTGGGAGAGATCAATCCTCTGTTTGATTTGAAGCCATCAGGACTTTCTAGTCTGCATGGTCTGGGCACAAGTGACTCCTTAACAGTAACTCCCAATCAAAGGAATGGAAGGGGAAGCAGGCAGAGAAGAGCCCCTGTCCCCTGTAATGGCACAAGCCTCTTCAAGGCACAGCAGAAGATCCAGAAGGCATTCCTTAGCCCAAGGGGCAGCAGCTAGGATTAAGGCCAAAGCTATGATTACAAAGAAAAAATCCAAGGCAGAGGAGCAAGTGGAAAAGCGAAGACATGAGGCCCTTAAAAGGCAGTTTGCTAAGGGCCGGGAGAAAAGGGAGGAGAGGAGCCAACTGTCACCCTATCCAACTGTTGGGGAAGATTTGGAAATTTAATATTCAAATCCCACAGTCTTGGGCACCAGAGGGAGCTGCTGACTTCAATCCTGCTCTTCCTCAAGATTTAAGCAGAAAAGGACCCAGCAACAGGCCTGTTGCTTGGGCTGCTCCTGCCCTCCCTCAATTTAGTCAGCCTTTTAGCTGACTAAATCTTAGCTGGCCCTTGCCTATAGCTCAATCCACTTTTACTTCCTCAGCTGCAGGATTTCGCCCAGGGAGTCCTTCAGGGACTGACATGTCAGATTCTGTGAGAGAGGTGGTGTCTTCAGTCATCAGGCAGGGTATTGCAGAAGGCTTCTGCTAGGCACTTCTGGGATTGCCCCTGGGTTGTGGAAGGACCATCCCAGCCAGATTCCACCTGGTGCTCCATCCACCAGTGCTAGGCCTGAATTTTCCGGTATGGCCAGACAGCCCCCTACCCTAACTCACAGTGAGTGGGTGGGATATCAGGAGGCTGCTTCTAAGGAAAGTTCAGAACACAGTCAATCCCTTGCTTCAGGGGTTGAGGAAGGTGAGATGAGGAGTTCTGACTTCTTAGAAGATGAAGATGTTTCATTTGAAATACCTGTCCTTTCAGGTTTATTTGACCATTCCCTATTCAAATCCTTGTTACACAAGACCAAGAATACGGCCCAGTTAGCCCCATATGAGACCTCAGTAGAGCCAAGCCCTCCAGGATAACCCCAAGGGGATTCCTTATTCTCCCAGCCCATTGTCCAGGCAGAGGTCTTACCATCACCTAGACCAGTGGTTCCCAAACTTTTTCAGTCCACCGCCCCCTTGGAGCTACATCCTCATCCTCAGTGCCCCCCACCTAGGGTTGGGATTCACGTTTCTGTGGGCATGGCCTAATTTGAGGGCATGGCTTGCTGGTCACGTTACTGGGTAGGTGTGGTTTGGTGATAATGTGAATTGGTGGGCATGGCCAGGTGACTGGCAAACCAAATACAAGTGGTCCTCACTTAATGGCCGGTTGTTTAGCAAGTGTTCTAATTTATGACTGGCCTCCCCAGAGCTACTTGACCTGTTTTTGGAGTTTTGACAGTCATGCATACACATACACACACACTCCCTTCCAACCCGGCTGGAGCAGGTCATTGGACTAGAATCAGCAAAGCATCTCTGATTAGATTCTAGTACTGAATAGAATCTAATCTGAGATGCTTTGCCGATTCTTGTTGATTTTTATTTGTATTTCTTTATTTTATGTTGCTGAATTGCATTGACATGTATGTTCTTTCTTGTGCACAACCCAGAAGCTTTTGTGATTCTTTGCACCAAAAATTACCGACCTCTGGCTTTGCTCTACTTTTCAAATGTGCTGCCACTGGCACGTTCTAGGTGCCGCCCCGCAGGTCCACCCCATTGAGCCCTTGCACCGGAGGGACCTGCCCAAGCAAGTCCGAGGGGAGCAGTGCACCAAGTCAATGGGGTGAGCCTGAGAGAGGGAAAGAGAGAGAGAGAGAAAAAAGAGAGAGAGAGAGAAGGAAAAAAAGAAAGAGAAAGGGGAAAGAAAAAAAAGGGAGAGACAAAGAAAGGGGGAGATGGAAGGAAGGGACAGAAAGAAAAAGAAATAAAGAAGGAGAGAGGGAGGGAGGAGAAAGATAATGAGACATCTATTCTAGTCCAATCACCTGCTCCAGCAGGGTTAGAAGGGAGCGTGTGTGTGTGTGTGTGTGTGTGTATATTCTCCTTGTAATTTACCAGTACATTTTGGTTTTGCCTTCTTCAGAATTGGCACTGTAATATATTGGGGAAAAGTAATTTTTAATGTGGAAATCTGGTCCAAAGGATCCTGTTTAAAGCCTCAACAAAATGTGAGAGCTTCCTCATAGTCTTGACCATGTTTCGTCCACAAAACCTTAAATAGAAGCCAAAGATGTTTCAGTGTGGAAAAGGGCCTCAGTCTAAACTAGGCCTCATTTCAATCTGATGCATCCTGTCTGTCTGTCTGTCTGTCTGTCCCTCTCCTCCATCCCTCCCTCCCTCCCAGACTGGCTTTGCTTTATTTTCCCGATGTGCCTGCGGGGCCGGTGCTTCGAGCATGGATGGATGGATCGATGGGTGGATGGATGGATAGATAGAGAGACAGGTAGGTAGGTAGGTAGATAGATAGATAGATAGATAGATAGATAGATAGATAGATAGATAGATAGATAGATAGATAGATAGATAGATAGATAGATAGGTAGGTAGGTAGGTAGGTAGGTAGGTAGATAGATTGGTAGATAAATAGGTAGGCAGGCAGGCAGGCAGGAAGACAGACAGACCTTTTGGATGGATGGACGGATGGATGGATGGATGGATGGATGGATGGATGGATGGATAAGTAGGTAGGTAGGTAGAAAGACAGACAGGTAGGTAGGTAGGCAGGAAGACAGGCAGAACTTTTGGATGGATGGATGGACGGACGAACAGACAGACAGAATGCAACAGCGGCGGCACTTTGGGAAAGTGGTGGCAGCTTTTCCCAACATGCTGCCGCATTCGAGGCACCAGCTCTGGTGCGGTACAACAGTCAATGAGCCTGCAGGGCCGGCGCTCAAACGCCCCCCTACCGCCTCTTAGCACCCCTCTGCTGGGCCCCTTGGGGACACTAAGAAGCGGCAGGGGGAGATTCGAAGTGCCGGCCCTGCAGGCTCACCCATTGACTGTTCCACTGCTCTGGAGCCGGCACCTCAATGCCCCCCTGCCACCTCTTAGCACCCCTCTGCCACCCCCCTTGGAGATGCTGAGGCAGCAAGGGGGCTTTCGAGGTGCCGGCCCTGCAGGCTCACCCATTGACTGTTGCACTGCTCCAGAGCTAGTTCCTTGAACGCCCCCCTGCCGCCTCTTAGTGTCCCCAAAAGGGCCGGCAGAAGGGCTAAGAGGCAGCAGGGAGGTGTTCGAGGCGCCGGCTCTGCAGGCTTAACCATTGACTATTGCATTGCTCCAGAGCTGGCGCCTCAAATGCCCCCCTGCCGCCTCTTAGCGCCCTTCTGTCGGCCCCCTTGGGGATGCTAAGAAGCGACAGGAGGGTGTTTGAAGCACTGGCTCTGGAGCAGTGCAACAGTCAATGGGTGAGCCTGCAGGGCTGGCGCCTTGAACTCCCCCCTGCTGCCTCAGCATCTCTAGGAGAGGCGAAAGAGGTGCACTAAGAGGTGGCAGGGGGGCGTTCGAGGTGCCAGCTGTGGAGCAGTGCAACAGTCAATAGATGAGCCTGCGGGTCTGGCACCTCAAACGCCCTCCTGCCATCTCTTAGCGTCCCCCTGCAGGTCTCCTGGCCTCTTAGCACCCCCCTAAGGCATCCCCCCCAGGGGGCGGTACCACCCACTTTGGGAACCACTGATCTAGACTATTTATGGATGTAGTGCTGAAGCAATGCGCTTCTCCAGGCACTGGCCTTCACCCATCCTCCTCAGAGAAAAAATTCTGTAATGTGTGTCCAGATTTGGCCAAGGCTTTGCAGCTTCCCTCAGAGGATCCACCAGTGCTTAGTTCTGTATCTTCCTCAGGGACCCCCTTGGAACCAGATGATGTATTAAAGGGGGAGGACAAATGCTCAGAAAATATCCTGCAAAGGTCCCACCAGGCTTCAGCCTGAGCGGTCTGTGCCTCTACAGCGGCATCTTTTTTCACATGGACGTCACTCCACTGGTTAAAACAATTGCAGGAGCGAGGGCCAGCATCTGATATCAGGACACATCAGGATCTGAGCAAAATTATAGCTGCCACGGAGTTCACTGCTGATGCTACTCTTGATTCAGCTAAGTTTGCCTCCAAGGCCAAACGGAGCTGACATTCAGCTAAGTTTGCCTCCAAGGCCAAATGTTGCACAGAGGCTTTTATGGCTCCACAACTGGCAGATGGATGCCCGGAGGAAATGGAAGGTGGCTTCAGTCCCTTTAAAAGGGGACAAACTATTTGGAGATGCCTTGGAACCCTATTTAGTAGTGATTCAAGACAAGCAAAAGATGCTTCCTTTGACATTCAAGAGATCTGAAATGAAACCAGCACCGTATTACCGGCCATCGTCCTTCAGGCAAGACCCAGGTTCCAGATTTGTACAATCACAGAGGCCCTTCACAGCTCGGCCAGACCAATACCAGGAACAGTCAGGTAGACAATTTCCTCTCTCACAGGGCAGGCGGTCCTTTCGAGGAGGAGGAAGTCATTCAGTCCGGCATCCCAAGTAATTGCATTTCTGACTCCCCCAATGGTGGCTGTTTGTCCCTCTTTGCTGCTTGATGGGAGAACACAACATCTGATGCCTGGGTTCTGCAGACTGGTTGGGACTTTGCCTTGAGTTCGTTTCTGCCCCTCCAAGGTTTTTTGTTAGCTGTCCCATCTTAGGGACAAGGCTAGAAGGATCCTCATGGAATCTGCCATTCAACACTTAGTTGATATTCATGCCATCCAGGTGGTTCCGGAGGATCAGCAAGGGCAGGGATTCTATTCCCAGTTGTTTGTCATCCCCAAGGCTTTAGGGGGTTGGAGGGCTATTTTAGACCTCAAACGTCTGAATAGCTATATCCTTTACTGGCATTTTAAAATGCAGTCACTCCAAACTATCTTAGAGAGCATTTGGGAGGGCGACTTCCGTTGACTTGACGGAGGCTTACCTCCATGTGCCAATTTGGACATTTCATTGTAAATTTCTTTTGTTTTTGTTACGACGGAAAGCACTATCAATATAGGGCCTTACCCTTTGGCCTTTCTTCGGCCCCCAGGATGTTTACCAAGATACTGGCGGCTCTGGTGGCCTCATTGCGAGGCTTGAGTGAGAGTTCAATGTTACTTGGACGATATTTTAATTCAATTGTCCTCAGAACTCACTGCCAGAAGAGACCTCCGAATTACCTTGCAGGTGCTGCAGTCACATGGGTTCTTGATAAACATCAAGAAGAATCATCTGGAACTGACCAACCATTTTCTACACTTGGGAGCAGTAATAGACATGGTGGCCTGTGTGGTCTTCCTATCTCCAGATCATCAGCAGAGCTTGCAGTTGCTGGCCGAACAGACCAGACAGCATCAAACTGTACCTTTGTCTCTTTTACTTAACATCATTGTCAAGGGGGAACCAGGTCCGGGGCCCTTATGCAGGAAGCAGAGAGGCTAGGGCTTTGGGCAGAGAGACACCTTCTATTTCTGAGAACAGAGTACATTTCGGGGGTCGACAATGTGCAGGCAGATTGGCTGAGCAGGGCCAAGATAGACCACTCCGAATGGCGTCTCCATCCGGACTTATTCAGATTGATGACTGGGATATTTGGAGCCCCAGTCGTGGACCTTTTTGCTTCTCCAGACAATACTCAACTCCCCAGGTATTTCACCAGGTTCTACACATTGGGGGCGGAGGGGATCAATGTTCTTTGGTGCCAGTGGCCAGAAGTATGCCTTTCCCTCTCATTCCGCTTGTAATCAGGAAATTGTTGGCAGAGAGGGCAGAGGTTTTACTCCTGGCTCCTCATTGGCCCAGATGTCCTTGATTCGTGGATCTGGTGAACCTATCAATGACTCCCCCATGGAGGATTCCTCCCTCCAAGATTTTTCTCAGCCAGGGAGCTCTGCTGTATCCAGAGCACCAATGGCTTCAGTTAACCATATGGAGATTGAGCGGGGATCGTTAAGAACAGCTTCTCTGCTAGAATCATAGATTTTGTATAGGCATCTAGAAAAACTTCTACCAACTGCATTTATGATGCAACTTGGAGGACCTTCTGCATTTGGTGCAATAAGACTAGTTGTTTGTCCATGGAGGCCTCTATTGGGGACATTCTTGAATTTCTGCAGGACGGGTTGGACAAAGGGCTGTTGTCTAATATTCTTCACAGACAGCAGCTTTGACTTCTGTCTTATCCATGGAGTCATTGGAATCTATTGCTCACCATCCTTTAGTCTGCAGATTTCTCAGAGGGGCATCGAATCTACGTCCTCCGGTAGTCCACAAGTACCCTACGTGGGACCTGTCCAAAGTCCTGCGGACTCTTATAGGAACTCCCTTCGAGCCACTAAGAACTATTGGCCTGCGTTTCATGACTATTAAGGTAGCCTTCTTGGTTGCTGTCACATCAGCTAGAAGGGTTTCGGAACTAGTAGCGCTCTCTGTTAGGGAAGATCTTTGCATTTTTCATCATAATGACATGGTTCTGAGACTAGATCCCAATTTTGTTATGAAAATTAACTCTTTGTTCCACAGAGCGCAGGAACTGGTATTACCAGATTTTTGTCCTAATCCGACTCATGAACTGGAGAAGAAATGGCACGCTCTGGATGTTCGCAGGGCATTGAAAATTTATATTAAAAGTACTTCTTCGTTCCGAAAGATGGGATCTCTCTTTGTTTCCTTTCAACCAGCTGACAGCTGAATTGTCTCGGAGTGATTGATATCATGCATACTTTCTGGATGCCTTACACCGGCTTCATTAGGAAACAAGATTTCCCCTTCTACTATGGGCAGGTGGATTCGATCCTGCATAAGCATCGGCTTATGAGATTCAGGGTCTCCCTGTGCCCAGTAAACTAACAGCTCCTCCAGAAGGAGTGCAGCCACAACAGCAGCTTGGGCTACTCAAGCATCTATTGAGATTTGCTGGGCTGCCACCTGTCATCTCCTTCCCCGTTTATCTGGCATTACTGTCTGGACTCTTTTGCGTCTGCGGATGTGGCTTTTGGCAGACGAGTGCTCCAGCGAGTTGTATCGGAGCAGGCAGTTGAGGACCAGACCTAACCCTCCCGGGGGACATGCTGGCTTTGGTAAATCCCACACTAGACTCTTGCAGGAGTCTAATGGAGAAGGGACATTAGTATAATTACCTGTGAACATCTGTTCTCGTTGAATTGCGAGAGTCTAGGCCCACCCTGAGGAGGTCTGGTAGGGGGGGAGAAGGATGTTTTAATATTTTTCAGAACACGAAAACGTCTGTCAAGAATCCTTCGCCAAAAGCTGGGGTATCCATAGCAATGGTGGCAAGATCAAGGATTTGGCAGGCTCAGTCACGTGATGAGATGAGGATTACCCACACTAGATTCTCTCGCAGTCCAACGAGAAAGGACGTTCACTGGTAATTATACCAATGTCCCATATGTCCCACAACTTTACAGAATAAAAATCAAAGGACAAATGGCACAGCTCACTTGTAAAATTCTGAAAGCATTGCAATTATGTTTTGGTCCCATCAAGATGAAATACATTTTCAAATTAAGTTATTGAAAAAGTGAATTTCAAAATTTCACAGAGATTAAAATATGGTTAACATACTGCTTTATCATTTGCATTATTTAATCACTTTAGATTGATCTTGAAAAAATCATGGAATCGTAAAACGTAAAGACCGGATTGGACCTTATGATTAGTCTAACACCCAGCTCACTGTAGAAATCCATAAAGTCAGTGTATGCTGGCTGGGGAATTTTGGGAGTTGAAGTCCATATATCTTAAAGTTGCCAAGGTGGGGAACTATTGTATTAGGTACTTAAAACACCTCCAGTGAAGAATGGCTACCTTTTTTAAAATCCATTCTTATAACTCTTGGCATTATTGTTTTTTTCCAACCAAAATCTGCATTCTTATACAGTAATTTAAGTCCATTTTTACTATTTCCAAAACAACTTGAACAAGTCTACTCCATTTTCTGCAATACAACTTTCCAGTTGCTTGAAGACTAAGTCATGTTTCATCACCTTTAACAATTCCTTCCAAGTTTTTCCTTTCAGGATTTTTATCATTTTGGTTGCTCTTCTCTGGACATGTTCCAGTTTATCTGTCTCTTTCCTAAAGTGTTGTACTCAGAATTGAGTGCAATATTTAAAAAAACAGTGACTTCTCTTGATCTTCCAGTGTACTTCTGTATCCTAGGACTGTTGTTTGTTCTTTTTGCAGTAACATTACACTGCTGGGTCATACTCAGATTTTTTTTCCACATACATGGCTGCCACTTTCGGTCCCCCAACAAATCTTAATTATGTTGAAATTCGTCATTTTGACGAATTTCTACTCTTGTTTCAGCTTATCAAAATCCCTCTGAATTTTAACAGTGTCCCCCTAAGATCAGGGGTGTCAAACAACGTCACGGTGTCGTCACATGAGGTATTGCAACTTTTTCCCACTTCGCTAAACCGGGTGTGGGTGTGGCCAGCGCGTGATGCATCTGGCTCACAGGCCACAAGTTTGACAGCCCTGCCTAAGATGTTTGCACATCCCCCTGTTGTTATATTGACTTCAATTACAACCATTCATTTAGTGATTGTTCGCAGTTACCACCGCACTAAAGAAGTGACTTATGACTGTTTTTCACACTTATGACCGTTTCAGCATTCCTATGGTCATGTGATCAAGATTTGGATGCCAGGCAACTGGCGTATATTTATGACAGTTGCAGTCTCCTGGTGTCATGTGGTCATCTTTAGTGACCTTCTGACAAGCAAAGTTAATGGGGAAGCCAGATTCACTTAACAACCATATTACTAACTTAACAGCTGCAATGATTCACTTAGCCACTGTGGAGAGAAAAGTCATAAAATGGGGCAAAACTCACTTAATTGTTTTGCTTAGCAACAGAAATTTGGAGCTCAATTGTCATAATTCAAGGGTTATTTGTAGTAATTTCTTAATGAGAAATATGACCAAAATACAGGGATACTCTGTATATGGCAATGGTTTCTGCTGCCCCCTAACCTGCCCCTGCTAGTTTTTGTAGAATTTAACCCCAAACTGGTTTTTAGCATTAAATATGTAATTAAGCACCTGCCTGCTAACATAACACAGGATAATGAAGAGGAAGATTCCTATATATGTACTTATAATTGAAATGGGCAAGCATAACGTGAGACTGTGCTGTCACCAGTTTATAATTAAAATGTAGTGCTTGGATGTGACTGCATTATAAGCTTCAATTAGCCAGCATGATCCTGCTTCCGGCTTCCCTTCCCCCTGAAAAGCAACGATAACAAGCTCACATTCATGATCAGAGTGGGTTTCCTCCTCTCCCCCAACTTTGCTGCTTTGGCCATCCTGGAGCTGTGTATTGAAACATGATTGCGTTCGAGTCTTTTCACCGAAGTCTTTTTTTTTTTTTTTGCTTCAGCAGCTTGGCATTCAGTACAAAGAGTGCTCTGATTTTTAGTTAATGTTCCTCCTCTCCAACATAAACATGATTTCTGTTTTAGTATACAGGCATATTTATTTGGTGCGTCCAGGTGCATGGGCTTCCCAAACATTGAACAGATCAGTAATTGCACTTACAGCCTAATAACCAGGTTTTCTTGCCAAATTGCATTGTTAAGCAACAGAGACCTATAAAATGAAGAATACTACTGTTGGGATACAGGGATGTGGTTTGTAAAAGTCCTTGCTTACCACAATTTTATAAAGAAGGAATATTGATCCATGGTTGAAATCCCACTTTCTTCTTTTTCTAGCCTTTGAACCAAAATTCACGGAGTTCTTAAATCAAGGATCTCTGACAAGATGGTATCTAAAAATGCAGGTATCATGGCAAGCAGCTTCGTTGGCATCCATCAAATTATCTGTCCTTTAAAAAACCTTTTTTAAAACTCTTATAATTTAAAAAAAAAGGAGGGAGAAAAGATTAGTAAGAAAGCAAACTATCAACCTCCAGGGTAATTTTTATTTTCAGATATGTCTCCAGGTCTCAAACAAAACCCACAAGCTTCATTAAAAGGAAGGCTTCAACCCCCAAGCTTTGCAAGCAGCTCAGATCTTCAAGTATATTAGTAGTCATTACATAAATAAATTCAGTGGATCAAATCTAATCAAATCTAGTTGGAAATCTAACCTTCATTTTTTGCTTCCCAGAGAAATACCCTTGCCCCAAGACCCCTGCAAATACTTAACACCAATTCTGCTTTAAGAGTGTGAGTGAAAGTTAGAAAAAGCAGCACCCTTTTCCTAAACATACTGGATAAACCATGAATTATGACACATTGTCATAATCATTCATACTCTGATTACATCAATTACACTTTATTATAGTAATGGAATCTATGTAGATTACTAAAAAAAAGCAACTGATAAATGACTTCAGTGGCCAGGTTGGTGACTGGAGCTGACTAGTTTGGATGCATCACTGTACAAATTGACATGACTACCTCCTGGATACCTTAGAGCAGGGGCGGGGAACAATTTCCCTTTTATGACTTGTGGACTTCAACTCCCAGAATTGGCTGGCTCAGGAATTCTGGGAGTTGAAGTCCAGAAGTCATAAAGGGGCCATTGTTCCCCACCTCTCTCTCTTAGAGGTTCATTTCAACATAAAAGCCATAAAACCTCTTACCATTGAGGTTCTTTGTTAAACAAAATTAGTAAATGTTCCTTGAAGCAGGGTCTTTTCAATTATGGCCTCAGCATGAAGGAGTTTCCGTCCCAATGAAACATGGCAGGCTGAGATTTTGACCAGTTTATCGAAAAGACTAAATTCTGCCCACTGAAGAAAAATGTTTGGACAATTCTGGCCTTGCCTGTTGTTAACTTTGGCTCTGCCATTGGTTAATTGTTCAGATTTTTGCTTACTTGGATTCTGTTTTTATTACTGTAGCGTTGTTATGTTATAGGGTTCTTATTGGGAGGGGGGGAGGTTTATTTTTTTTAATGGACTCTGAGTTTCCTCTTAATAAGGAAAAACAAATGTTTGGAGGGATTAATCACGGCCTGCTTGTTGTCACACAATGTGTTACCATTTATAAAATACACATCCTCGTGGTGCTACCTCTTTCGCTTCCCAGCCCATTGCAAGAGCCTAGAGGCATCATCAGTTGTATCAATTTATAAGTGGAGTTTTGCTTCTTTGCCTGACACAAAATTTCTTTTGTGAACAGTTCAGGGTTGTAGATGGTCCAATGGATGAGATCCTCCAGAAGAGAGATCTGCTGATCTGCTGCAAACAGATCTCCAGTTCCTGAGTGCTATTTCTATTTTGCCATTTTGGTTTTGGTTGACACAGGTTCTCATTGTGTTAGAACAGATTATAAAGAAGGTAGAGAATCCGAGAGACATTCATCCATGCACAATATGGAATGGGGTGTGTGTGTGTGTGTGTGTGTGTGTGTTAATGTTGGAATTTTGCTTGACCAAAAATTATTAGTAGAGGACATTCGCTTCAGGAGACAGAAAGGAAAGAACGATCCCAAGGCACAATAGCACTGAAACCTTTTGATTTGGATTTATAGTTAGTTAGTCCTCAACTTACAGCCAGTTGAGCTCAAATTTTCTGTTGCTAAGTGAAACATTTGTTAAGTTAATTTGCCCCCACTTTACTGTCACAGTTGTTAAGTGAATCACAATTGTTAAGTTAATAACATGGTTGTTAAGTGAATCTGCCTTCCCCGTTGACTGCTCGTCAGAAGATCTCAAGAGGTGATCACATAATCCAGCACACTGCAACCATCATAAATATCAGTCAGTGGCCAAACCTCTGAATTTTGATCACATGACCATGGGAATACTGCCATGGTCATTAAGTGTGAAAAGCAGTCATAAGTCACTTTTTTTCAGTGTTGTTGTAACTTTGAACGGTCACTAAATGAACTGTTGTAAGTCGAGGATTACTTGTATTTGTTTTGTATTTCAGATCAGCTTTTCTGATCACTCAGGAATGATCACTTAGGTGGGTGTTGTTTTGCATACTGTAGATATCATAGATTTCATAAATGCTGCCACCTAAAGATTAAACCCATTTTATTTATTTTTTTGTCAAATTTTATTTGCTGCCCATTTCACAGTTCAGGCGACTCTGAGTTCTATTACTGCAGGTAATTTTGTACTTGCACAACATTTTTACAATACTTGTAAAATTGTTGCCCAGGATTATCACTTTCCTGAGCAATCGATAGATCTGCCAAAGAAGCAGTCTGAAAATAAATTAAGTCTAAATAAATAAACAGCAACAAATTAAGGCTTGAATTCCCAACTCTATTCCACCACATGTTCAGGGGAACAATGATGCCTGGTTCCTGCTAGTAGGAGAAAGTGCAACAAGGCATCGACTAAGGGGTGTCAAACTCAAGCCCGTGGGCCAAATTTGGCCTGCAGGGTGCTTAGATCTGGCCCGCAGGTCTGCTCTAGAAATAGTGAAGAACCGGGCTGCAGTGCCTCTCCGCCAGCAAAAACGGAGCTTGGGAGGGAGCTCTGTTTTCACTGGCAGAGGGTTGCAGAAGGCTGCCACAGCCAAAAACGGAGCCCGCAAGGGCCCCTTTTTGCTGACAGAGTGCTCGGGCCACCACAGGCGCTCCCGTCATGAATGATGTTGAGCTAGGCCCCTAGCCCCCTTGAGGTCAAATAAAACCGTGATGTGGCCCTCAATGAAATCGAGTTTGACACCCCTGCACTAACTGCTATTTTGAAACTACCTCATACTAAATTGTGTGGGAAGATCAGTGCTGCCCAGCAATATTGCCGAGATGTGTTAAAGATGGGCTGAAGAGGTAGCACAATTTATGTCAGTATTCTGTCTTCCCAACTTACGGCTGAGAAGGAAGCACATTAGCATGGCTGTGAGGAAACATTCTTAAACCTAGAATGTGACTTGTGTTCTCATTTTTAGTTCACAGTGTGATGAATGGGCTAGCACAATGAAGATGCTAGATTTCATTTATGTTCTATTTGCAAAGGAGAAAAAAATGACCTCTACAGCACATGCCAAGCAGCAACCCAGCTCTCTTGATGTCATTTAATAACTAACCATGGAGAAAATTACACTTTACTGAAAAGGCCAAATTCATCCTTGGTTTAACCCAACTGTTGCTGGTGAAATTTATACAGAAATCAGCGCGAAGCTCTTTCTGTGAAGATACCAAGCGTGTTGCCTTAAAAAACAACAACTGAAAAAAGGTGTCTTAAAAAGCATGCTAATTTCATAGCAAGGTGCTTATTTTATATGTTCACACTCAGTCTGCAAGACTGCTAGAATTGTGTAAGGTGTTTATTAAATATTTGGACAGCATGAGGGTTGACATTATTTCTTCTAATCATACTTCTTTTTGTTGCTAAAATTGATTTATATTTTACATCTACATTGTCATTTATACACACATTCTCTTCTGTATGATGAAGATGGTCAAAATAAAGCTCAGGCCAGGGCTTTATAGACATCTAATTCGTGAAATGGTGCTGCTGTTGCTAGGGAGGAAATTGCTCAATAGCACACTGTGCCTTTTTGCACACACAGGATTAAAGGACTTCCAGTCTCTCTTACAGTGCCATCTCAGGACATCCCAAAAACCTGTGCTCTTAATTAACATGGTCTGTATTTTCATGGAAATGTTGGATATAGTTATTTGAAAGAGAAAGTGGTGTTTGTATATTTTAACTTGGGGAAAAGGTTAGAAAAAATGGAGGGTATTGCTTCAGGTCAAATTAAAACAATAGTGTTTATTTAGTAGATGTCCTGATTTGAAAAGAACACAAAAATTATAGCATTCTTGTAATGAAACACCATCGTTTACTGAAATAGAGCACTGGAGGACTTTTTATTTCCTTAGACTAATATCCAAGTTTGTTTTTAAAAAGGGGGGGGGGGTATTTACCCCATGAATATTTTAGTGTGTTGAAATGTGGAGGGAGGGGGAAATGTGGGGACCATTTTAACTTTTTAAAATATATTTCTTAAACATTTTTGCTGCATTACTTACATTTAAAGTGCTCAAAACTCCTTTCTCTGGTTAGGATGAATAAAAAGATACTTTAGTACAAAATGTATTAACATTTCCTTGTTTTAGAGAGGATTGCAAAATAATAATGCTTTAAAGACAATTGAGTGGTTTTTAGTGTGTGTGTCATTCAATTGGCCAGAAGATTATTTCAACAGGAAAGAATTTTTGCAACTATGTGTAGTATTAACAGTATTAATTATAGAGCTATATGGAGACTTGTGAGCAGCTCTAGAAAATCATCTGTGAGGAATTCTAAATTTTAAGAACAGAAAATTAAGAAAGCTTTACTTGTTTCAGCCTCTTTCTAATGGCCTGTTCTTGATTTCCTTATTTTTCCTGGCGGTTTTTCAATGATTCCTTTGCAAATTCTTTTTACAATTTTTTTGGATATTATTTTACAGTACACATTACATGTATATACACAGAACACCTTTGTACATATTAGATGCATATTTCTTAAAGGAAGCATTTTTATTGTATGATGTTTTTTGGGTTCAGCAGGATATGAACAAGGACAATGACTTTCAATGCTTTTGACTTTTGTAGGCATAATTTCATATTATCGGATACAGATTGTATCTGTATAAAAATATTTTATAAAGCTAAGTTATACTTTTCCCCTTTTTAAATAAACTTTATTCAATTTTCAAAAGTTTTAAAAACAAAATAAAATTATATACATGACTGTGACAATGTCAAGACATCGTTTACATTTCCTTATCTTATTTCTATACATATTATCTTATTACACTCCATTTACATATTCCTTATTCTTATTCTAAATATATATCACATATTTTCATCATTTATTCTACAATATATATATTGTACATATGAACTATGCACCCTGACCAAAATACTGATAGCTAACGGCTTCCACAAAAACAAAATCACGGACCTGATCCACAAAAACACACTGAAACACAACAGAGACCCAGAAGATGAACAAACCTATGGAACAGCTGACCTGCCCTACATAAAAGGAACAACAGATAAAATCAGCAAGATACTACGCAAGCATCACATCAAGACTGCCTTCAAAATGGACAAAAAAATAGCAGCCATCCTAAGAAACCCCAAAGATAAAATTGACCTAGAAAACCAAGGCATATATGAAGTACCCTGCATATCATGCCCTGTCACATACATAGGACAAACCAACAGAAGGATAAGTACCTGCCTTGAAGAACACAAGAATGCAATAAAAAAGCTGGAAGACACTTCCTCACTAGTCCAACATATGAAAGCCACAGGTCATAGCATAGATTTAAATGGCACCAAAACTCTAGCTACTATAAAAAACCTGGCTACAAAATCATCAGAGAAGCCATAGAAATTGATAAAAGACCTAATAGTATGAATAGAAGAGATGACTCCACCAGACTATCAATCATCTGGAAGCCTGCACTCACAAACAAAAAAATCTCTATACCACAATCCAGGCAAACACCTGGACACAAACAGACCTCCCCCCAATATCTCCACCGCAAACACACCCCAGCCAGCTACCCAAATAAAACCTAGCTTCCTAATAAATAATTATCGGCCATTCACAAGAAACCAAGCTGCACTAAGAAACCCCAATGCACAAAACACAATGTTGCCAACCAATCAAAAACACAGCAACTCGAAGACCAATAAAAACAGACCTAGACTCCCAGCTAATCAGGATGAGGAAAAAACCATTCAAATAAAGCAGAAAGCCAGCACCAAATTCAAACAAAAACGGCTGCCAAGCCTGACACACAAGATTAAAAAGAACCCAATACACAAGCCTGTGGATGGCAGATGAGATTCTGCCGAAACGTCGCTATAATAAAAGCACAAATATTAAGATGTGGGAAAATTACCCGAAGAAACCTAAATACCATATTATATATGTGTGTGTATATGTATGTATGTATGTATGTATATATGTATGTATGTGTATATATATTCGTAGATTTTCACGGGTACAGGTATGCAGGTATTGGTGTGTTCAGGTCTTTTCCCGTGTAATATTGAGATTATCTGGGCAACGTTTCGACAAGATCTCACTCATCATCTTCAGGCTGGTGCTTTCGGCTTTGTGCTTGTGCGAGCAATATGTGTGTGTGTGTGTGTGTGTGTGTGTGTGTGTGTGTATCTTTGGTTCTTCGGGTTTTCTCCCACGTAGAATTGGAAATATCTTCAGGCTTGTGTCTTCGGCCTTGTGCTTCTCAGAATAATGTGAGCTTGCAGCTGCTTCTTCCTTTTAACTACTAGTGGGGGTGTGACTTGATTGGGTGGGGGCTTGGCTGTGTTCTGATTGGGTGGGGGTGTGTTCTCATTGGTTGGGGGTTTGGCTGTGTTCTGATTGGTTGGGGAGTTGGCTGTGTTTTGATTGGCTGGGGGTGTGTTCTGTTCTAGTGGAGGTTTGGTTGTACTCAGATTAGTCTCAGTTGCTGGGGGATTTGAGCTGGTGAGCTGTGATCCTGTTGTCTGGCTTCGCGTTTGTGGTCGTGTCACATCTTCATAGAGGGCATCAGGGAGAAAACCCGAAGAACCAAAGATCCACATACAAATACCCGCGAAAACCTCCGAAAACAAATATATATATATATATATATATATATATATATATATATATATATATATATATATATATATATATATATATATATATATATATATATATATATATATATATATATATATATATATATATATATATATATATATATATATATACACTTTGTGTTACAACACCCTGTTAAGCCCCAATTAAGGGAGAAAGCATACTGCTTTCTTTTCTGTCTTTCGGCTCATCACCAGAGACCATACCGACAGAAAGCTATTTGTTTCGTTGTCTTTTGTTTATATGTGTGTAAGGTTTTTAAGTTGATAATTTAAATAATAAATAAGGGAGACTAGTCTCCCTTATTTATTATTTAAATTATCAGCTTAAAAACCTTACACACACACACACACATATATATATATATATATATATATATATATATATATATATATATATATATATATATATATATATATATATTTTCCTATTCTTTACTTAATCACAACATTGTTTTTCATCCTATTCTTAAACCATGCATACCAGGTGTCCCAGACTATATAATATATCGATTCCTCTTTATCTTTTAATTTTAGAGTCAGCATGTCCATTTCTGCACAGTCTAATATTTTCTTTCTGATTGCTCCCTCTGATGGCATATTTCCCTGTTTCCAAAATTGCTCGTATGAGATCCTAGCAGCAGTTAATATATGCAGCATAATATATCTATTCTCTTTACTATATTTCCCCTTTATTATACCTGACAAAAACAATTCTTGTTGAAATTCAATCTTTTGTTTTATTATTTCTTCTAACAATAATCGAATTGTATTTCAATTTTTTTTTTCTTCTGGGCAGGTCTACCACATATGGAAGTAGGTACCCCTTCCTTTCTTACACTTCCAACATTCTGGATTTTGATTCACAAACATTTTTGCTAACCTTGCAAGGGGTAATGCCACCTATAAAACATTTTGTACATGTTTTCTCTATATACTGTAGACAGAGTTAATTTATAATTTGTCCCCCACATTCTTTTCCAATGTTCCAGATCTATATTGTGTCCCACGTTTTTCGTCCACACCACCATTGTTTCCTTAACTACCTCCTCTTCTATCTTTAAATTTAAAAGAATATCACCTTCAAACTTTTCCATAATATCATCTTCAAGAGTTGAATGAAAAGTAATGCTTCCAATGTTAGAAGTCACTAACTTATAGCAGTATCAATGTGCTAGAAGCTCTCATCTATTTAGCAACTGTTTCATTTATTTAGCTGCCCATCTCACAAGAAATGATTCTAGCTGGCATGCATCATTTATTTAAAGAACAATAAATACATATAAAAAGAGTGACAATTTAAAATAATTTTAAAAAGGCATATAAAACAAGAAAGGATGATAATAAACACAATCAGGGAGCCATCACAAAATCTCCCTGAATTTGTTTTTATTTTGTTTTTGTTTTCAGTTTAGTGGACAGGAAGTTGTTGTAACAAAACTGGCATTCTTTATATAATTGTATTATAATAAATAAAACTTGCTGAAAATTCCTATTCACCATTTCTGAGGCTAGCTTAGCATTGTGGCTCTCGAATGTGTGGTTTAACATCATTCAAAAATCAGCTAGCAGGGGAGTTATAGTTCCAACATATTATGTAGTTCTGGCATTCAGCATCATGTTTTGAGGTTATCAGGTAATAAAACTTTGAAGGAAAACACAATGGTAGATTCATTGATCTTTAATAAAAATATATTTTAAATCAGTTTTTGAAAGTTTAGTTTAGTATATCTTTTGGAACTTCTATACAAGTTTTCTTTTTCTGGAGAATTTGGAGACTGCTGTGCTACCCTTTCTTCATCCCTGCTTTTTTTGCTTTTAAATAGATGATGGAAAAGTTTTCTAATTATCACTAAGCCCTTGTAAGCATAAAGCAGCTACCTTCTTTCTTTCTTTCTTTCTTTCTTTCTTTCTTTCTTTCTTTCTTTCTTTCTTTCTTTCTTTCTTTCTTTCTTTCTTTCTTTCTTTCTTTCTTTCTTTCTTTCTTATCTGAAATAGAAAAAAGAAAGAAAGAAAAGGAAGGAAGGGCTGTACATGTTTACATAACCCCATTATAGTTTGTAGTCAATTTTTTAATTGAATTTGGAACAGTTTGAATAAAATATTACTGCCTCTTGATCCCAGATATTAATTTTGGCTCATGTTATTCATATTGACTGATAGCAAGTATACAGAGTTTTGTTTTATCAGTTAATGTTTATAATAGAAAGTGAATGCTTAATCATTGCATTCTTTTCCCATTTCGCTAGTATCTTTTGCACAGTCTGTAAATCATATTTTGTAAGGAAAAAGCTACCATTTTCTGATATTAGAAACCTATTTAGAGTAACACATAGCAATGAAGTCTATGGTCCGGTGAGATTCTATTGCCCAATTACAGGCAGTTTAATCTCTGAAGAGGTTTTGGATGTCTAGCCCAGATACAATTCTCTTCACCCCCAATGAACCATTGAGGGTAGTAGCTTGATGGGCAATGAAGAAATGGCACAAATCTCGTAATTTACTAGTTATAGTAATTTACTAGTTATTTACTAGCTATGAGACTATAGGAAAATCTATGCAAGTAGAGTCACAGTCTGTTGTGGTTGTTGTTGTTGACCAATCTTGTCTGCTATCAACCAGAAACTTGTAGCTGAAAACAGTTGTGTCTCTTGATAAAAGTGCAAGGTGTCACCCACTGCTCTTTTTTCAACCTTTTTTTCTGGTATATAAATCTGTCCCTTCTCTTGACCTATAATTTCCTTCCTAGAAGGCAAATTATTGGTAAATCCCTGTGCCATCTTGCAAGAAAAGAGCAATCACTTGGCAGTTCTTGACAGAGTTGAACTGAAGCCTAGTTCCTGATTAAAAGACATGCCAGTTGTAGCTAAATTGTCCTTTTCTAGAGAATGAGGGTGTAGAGAATTTGTTTGTAGTAAATCGGAATCTTCTTTAGGTATCAGTGTTATTATTGCCTCTGTCCATATTTTAGGGATCCTTGCTTCCGACAATGCTTCATTGTAGATGTCCAGCATGAATGGGCCTAAGATCTCTCTTGTTTATAAAATTCCACTGGTAGCCCATCAGGTTCTGGGGTCTTGTTATTTTTTTGCCTCTTGATTTCTTCCGTTAACTCCATCATTGTAATTATTTCATTTAACATTGTTTTCACATCGTCCAGTACTTTTGGTAGGTTAACTTCATTCATATATTATTTAATTCTGTCTTCTGGTATGTTTTCTTTACTATATAATTTTTCATAAAATTCTTTTATTATTTTTTTCTTGTCTTCATTTTTATGTTGGATTGTACCCATCTCATCTCGTAGCTTTTGTATCAATTTCTTTTCTTTCTCTTTTTTGAGTCTAAATTAAACTACAGTTTATGAAACTAGTCTCCATAAACTGCTCAAAATGGTGCCACAAGATTATAGATTTGGCCTAATTCATTCGGCCTCTCCCTGCCTCCTTCTGCTGCTGCCAATTTCCCAAGAAGCCCTTTTTATACAAGGGCCCAGCAAGTACAAAAATATTTCCATGCTGAAGCCATAACATCACTTACAGTCACTTCTAGGTTCCCATGGTCCTATTTATGGTTGCTTTTGATCCTACAAGAAATCATGCTTTTCAAAACTTGCCCTTTTATTAAAAATATAAGGTTCAAAGCACTCAATCATAAAATAAATAAAAATGATATAGTTGCAGACCAGTGTCCTCAGAGATGAAATTAATTGAACATGTAGCTGAAGACTAAATTACTTCTTTCTAAACCTTTTTCCATAGTAGTTTCAGTTCCTAAAGAAGCATGCCATTGTTCAATGTTAAAACTTGACTATTTCAATTGGAAGGCTTGTTGAGAAGACCTAAAATAGAATAAGGAGTCTCTGGCCCTCCAGATTTCGAATGAACTCTTAACTCCAAAAATTTCTTAGTATTGGGCTGGAGTTGAAGAATTGAGACTCAGGAATATTTGGAGTCATGGGCTCCTCTTTACACCTAAAAAGTGGTTTCTCCATTGAACTTTAGCTGCAAATGTTAATTGGGTGACATTGAACTAGTCTGTCTTTCTTTGTTTGACCTACCTCACAAAATTGTTGGGGAGAAAAATAGGAGGGAACATTTCCAACATAAAATACTATTTTTCTAAACAAAGTTTCATAGTTGCATTCTGTTTTGACACATTCTTAAAGTTTCAAAAACATTAGCTGGCAATTTTTTCCATTCCAAGTTCGTTTGAGGGTTTTTTAAAATTGACATTTAGATTAGAAATGTCATTAAAATTCACAGGGTAATATCTCCAATTTACAATACTTTTTTGTTGTATTAGAAATCAGGAACCATTTTTCTTAGACTCTGTTATCCTGTTTGGAATATTAACTCTTAATGCTAAGAGCAGACTAAGCAATGAAGAATATAGTTTCCTTAGACAATCAGGCATTCCAGTTACTTGGCACATGATATTTTAACAGAATAGACATTCTGGAGATAATCAGTGTTATCAGAGATCATTGCAGCTGGTCTTTTGTAGTGTTTCTGGGCTTTCATTCCTCAAAGTTAATATGATGATATAATCATGATGCAAATCTTTTTAAAGATTATTTTTTGAAATATGTTTTTCTTATTAATAGCTTAGAAAGCCATAGAAACATAGAATTGGAAATCATCTTAACAGATTAACAGAGTTGGAAGGGATCTTGTAGGTCTTCTAGTCCAACTCCCCACCCAAGCAAGACACCCTACACCATTTCTGACAAATGGCAGTCCAGTTTCTTCTTGAAAACTTCCAGTGAGCAAGTTCCCAAAATCTTAGCTTACACCATAAGTATGCAACACTTTGTACACTGCCTAAGATTTTTTTAAAATGGTCAACCATCTACTATAATGATTCCCATCATCAAAAATGGAAACCTAAATGATCCAGGAAATTACAGAGCTATCATTTTCAATGCTTGGGAAGATTGTAGAAAAGATAAGCAACGGATCTGCGAATACCTAGAAACAAGCAAGGTTACTAGGAGCCATCATGGTTTGTCAAAAACATCATGCCACTCAAGCCTAACAACATTTTTGACAAATCAATGGACTAGTGAAATGTTATGAAAATTGTATACTTTCATTTCAGTAAGGCATTTGACAAAGTACACTACAACCTACTTCTTGGTAAGATAAAATACGTGAGATAGGCAGCATTACCACAAGATGGATCTGTAATTGGCTGACCAATCACACTCAATGTACCTCAGTGGAAGTACATCTACATGGAGAAAACCATGCAGTGCGATACTCCCTCTCCCAAAGTTCTGTCTTAAGCCCAGTATTCTTCAAAATGATTTAGTTGAGGGGATAGAAGGGGAGCTGGGGTGGGGGGGGGGGATAGCCAATACTTAAGAACAGGGATGTCAAACTTGTGGCCTGTGGGCTGGATGCATCACGTGCTGGCCATGCCCATGCCTGATTTAATGAAGAGGGAAAAAGTCATTGTATGTCATGTGATGATACCATGATGATGTGAGTTTCACACCCCTGCTTTAGAAGATAGACTCAAGATCCAGAAGGATTGAGACAGATTGAACACAAGACCCTATTCAACAAAATGCATTTCACTGGTGAGAAAAGTAAGATTTTACACAAGTATAAAATTAGGCGCTATGTGGCTCAACAGTAGTAACTGAGAGGAATCCAGAATTCTGGTGGACAGCCATTTAAGTATGAGCCAGCAATGTGCTGCAGTTGCCAAAAAGCCAATGCAGTCCTAGGCTGCATCAAGAGTATTAAGATCACATGAAGTGTTAGTACTGCTTTACACTGCCTTGTAAGACCACAGGTGAAATACTGAATCCAGTTTTGCTCATTACAATACAAAAAAGATATTGGGACTCTAGAAAGTGTTCAGAGAAGAGCAACAAAGATGATTAGGGGGTTGGAGGCTAAAACACACAATGAACGGTCGCAGAACCTGGATATGTCTGTCTAATAAAGAGAAGGAGTAGGAGTTACATGATAGTAGTCTTCCAATGTTTGAGGATTGTTACAGAGAAGATGGGATAAATCTATTTCCGAAAGTACCTGAAGGCAGAACAAGAAGCATTGGATGGAAACTTATCAAGGAGAGAACTAACAGAATAAAGGAGAAATTTCACGGCAGTGAAAACAATCAGTGGAATGGCTTGCCTTCAGAAGTTGTAGGGGCTCCTTCACCAGAGGTTTTCAAGAAAAGATTGAACAGTCATTTCTTCAATATGGTAAAGCATTTCCTGCTTAAGCAGAGAGTTGGACTAGAAGACCTCCAAGGTCCTTTCTAACTTAGATATTCTGTATTGTATCATTAAGTGTCAGCTTCCATGGCCTATTTCTTAACCCATTCACTAATACTGATTTTGCAATTCAATCCTAATTCATTATCCCAGAATGACAACACCAGATTCCCATACTTCATTTCTATTGATCATTTTTGTATTCAGTCCACATTCATTGGGTATTAATTTTTGCGTTTGACTCTGTGTCTTTATTCACTTCTCGAATGTCCCATTCTTTGTATTCAACATTTTTTTACATACCCAGGTTGCCTCCTCCTGTTGTTTTATTATGTTATCCAGTGTGCTTTGTTTAGCTTAATACTGAAAAGGGGATAGAGTATGGTTGTGAGAACAAATGCAATTTTCTTTTCTGGTGCAAAACCCAAATTACCTGTCTAAAATTCTGAGAAGTCATTCTATCCTACACTGGTGTACCTTATTGAGGTAGCACACAAGTCTTTCCTTTTCACAGGCACCTGGAAAGAATTAGCTGCAAAGATTTGTTAGAAGTATAACATAAGAAAAAAACAAGTGAACGCTAAGCACAAAGAGTGACTTTGAATACAGTCATCCATTTATCATTTCAGAAGTTTATGTTTCTCCTCATTCTGTATTGCAAAGCCTTGTGACGTCTCTTCCCTTTTAAATCAGATTTTCTTTTCTTACAATTCAATTTGTGCAAACAAAAGGACAGTAGAATTTCTCTTACTTCACCGACTGACTGGGTGTATTTCTTTGAATCCTTGAACCAACTTTTAAACTTCTGAAATCATTTGTATTATATTGTGCCAGGAAAAAACCTATTGCCTCCTGTAGCTTTGGAGTCAAGATTGATGAAATCTCTCACACCCATTAATTCAGTAAACCTTTTTTAAGTAAACCATAGCTGGCAGGTTATGTGAATCCTGTACTTGGTATTCTAGCTAAGCATCAATAACAACACCTTTTCAGCCTGTACGTTTAAAGGTACCATGTTCCATAGATTGATGCTGGATTTTGAAGTCAATCTTTGTAGCCATATGACCTGACAAGTTTCAAAGATTATGATGCACTTCTTCCTTTCTCCAGAAGGAACTACTGAACTCTTTTGTGGTGTGTGCTGTCCAGCCAATGTATGGGAATTGGATAGTTAGGTAGCAATTGTGAGCTATCCCCTTAAGGGAATGCATCATGGTAAATGTAGTAAAGGTATCCTGGGAAATGTAGTCCATATCACATGACCACATCTGTAATCCTGATTGATCACTAAATTGACCCTCGATGGGTTGGAGGAGGTTTTCCGCACTCTTGGCTGAACTCACGGACTCGTGGTAACTGTTCTATTTCTACCGCTACAAAATGAGGGAAAAAGGATAGCATATAATCATCTTTTTACCTACAAGGCAGATATGCAAAGGATTGGTCATTAAAGAAGAACTTCATCATAAATGTGAGTTATGAGGATACCTGATGAACCAATAAATGTACTTTGTTATGACGTCTTGTTGAGTTTATCTATCTGCATCTGTACAGCTTACAAATCCATCACTGTACAGAATACAGAAAATGGTGACTTCCTGGCACCTGAGCAGTGTCTTTTCCAGATGTGGATGAACAAAATGCCACACAGTTCCAGTTATTTATATGTTTCGACAGGGCTAAATATGACATCAGGATATATTTATTCCCCAGATAAGAGTTACTTAGTCCTGTGAGAGTGGAGGATATAATGTATTCAGTTCTCTGGTTAACTTTGAGGTATATTCATAACGATATATGACTGGTAAATATTCAACTACATTTTAAAAAATGAAACAAGGTAGCAACACCAAATTTATATCAGATACTTCTGAAACACAATTTGTTAAAAAAAAAAAATCTCCAGTATAGTCTGGGGAAAAAACAATACTTCAGTGTTTTTAAAGCCAATCTATGCTGTAGGATTATTTTTTAAAAAAACTTGTTGCTGATCATTGAATCTGTATTTGTGTACTCCCATCCCCCATTCTCATATAATATTGCAATCTGGTAAAAAAATGTATTGAAGGAAAAAAGAAGAAAGATAAAGCATTTTCAAAGATGCTGCTGGAGGCATACTTCTGGGTGTAGCTCCAAGACCCACAGTCAGTCAGTCAGTCTCTCTCTGTCCCCTCCCTCTCCTCCCCCTCCCTCATTCTAATTGCATTCAAAGTAATTAAAATAAAGAGAGAGAGAAGATATGTTATAGAGAGCTGCTTGATAAAGAGAAGAAAATGTGTGTGCTGAAAAAAGATTAGAGAAAAGGACTCAGCGAAGGGGTTTGGAAGGGAAATAATGCATCCAGGGTGTTTGAATTCCTTGGGAACATTTTTCCTGATGGTTTCTGGATAGGAAAATAAATTAAGGCTTGCTGATACATCACATTGTCAGCAAAATGTTTGTGACAGAAACTCTAGTTTCTTTCTGTAAAGTGAATAATAATAATACTATTCTAACCTATTATTATAATAGGTTATAATAATAATACTGTAGTACTCTAAGGACTATTAGAAGCAATACAGATTGCGAACTGTATTGGCGAGCAGAGTAAATTTGCAGCTTTGTTCATTGGTTGCAGTGTTGAGAAATATTAAGATGGACATGTGCTTGGGCTATTGGACTAAGTTTCTTGTTATATCTGACTTTCTTCTCTTTAAGCACAGATGTATTTTACTATACTTTACAGAATATTTTTATCTGCTGTTTTTAAATTAGGATCCGTAATTGCCATGTTCTGGATGGGAGCGGGATTGTATTTTCTAGGTAGTGATGGAAGTAACGAATGTGTTTTCTCCACCCAACTAGTTTCACAGAATGATCAGTTTCCAAAGTAAATTGCATCTGTTTGCCAGCAAGAATTTCATAGTTATAGTGCACATATTCAGAGGAGTCAGCCTGTCGGTATTGAGCACTGAATCTTCTTTCTTATATATCACAGAAGTCTTCTTCAAGAGGGAAAGTTTGAATATGATAAAGCAGCCATAATGCCCTTGATTTAAATTCTGAATTTTTAAGTAGGTTTAAATAAAACAAAGCATTCTTACAAGCTCCTTGTCTTTTCCATTGGTGGACAGTTCCAAAAGATTAATCATTTGAACTTGGCCACCTATGGGTGAGAAATATAAAGCACTTCTGCAATCTTCATGTTTTTCTACAAGATGTCCTGCATTTGGTACAAAAACAACAGGTATTTCTTTAAGGCAGTGGATCTGAATTCTTTTCCTTCCCTGTCAACACCAATGCTCAGAGAGATGTACCTTGAAGTTCAAAATGTTAACAATTATCACATCTCTTTATTTTTCTAAATTGCCTTTTTTTTCACTAGCAAGCAATCCGCTTCCCAGCATATACCTAACGAAATTGTATCCAGGCACCATCAGTAATGACTTTTACTGGTGGTCAAATATACACCATGCATGAAAAATTAAGGCTTCCTATATACTGTTTCCTGTGCTAGAAATTAATGCATGTTGCCTAAGTCCACCACTATGTTTTTACATTGTTTCTATTTTACTTTTTTTTAAAGAGATGCCCACAATCTCTAAGCCGCTTGTTCAGATAAGTGAAATCAAGACACTTCTCTGAACTATTAAGCAGATGATATAGTAAAAGAATATTGAATATCTATCATTATAGTATTTTTGAAAGAGTTATCTACTTTCAAGTTGAGATGCACTTGTTTTCTTATTCACCAGTTGGTTTGCATGGATAGTTATGGAAGTCATGCTTTCTGTTTTTTTATCTTGTCATTTTCCTAATTTAATTAAACCAAATTGAATAGTATCTCTCCCAGAGCTATGTCATATTCGGATGGAATTCTCTAATCTTTGTTCCATCATCTGATGACTTCCTACCCAAAGAGAAGAAGCATCTATACAAAGAAAGTGAGGTGTCCACTGTGTAACAGAGAAGGTCCCTGAAATGTAGAGGACATATTTCCTATGTCAGATTTTCTGAACACTATCTTTTCATCTCCATTCTTATGGGGGATTCTGTGTGTGTGTGTGTGTGTTGGATTAATTCACAAAGAAAACAATAGGTCAATACTGCAAATTATCTATATTTTATAGCAAGCTAAATGACAATTACTAAATTATTCAGAGTGACACTATTTCCTGAATACATGTGCATCTCTTCCATTAATCTAATATGGTTATTAAGCCAATCAAAGCCAACATGCAGGGAACACTGGTTATTCAAAGTGGACATTCAGTGAACACTGGTGGTTCACTATGGGCTCAGTTTTTCCAAAAACTAGAAGGAAGTGCTGGTTTTTGGCACAAGTATCAAAAAGTTATATGACCATGGGATGCTGCAAATGGCTGCAAATGCAGCAGTGTTTGCAAGTGCCTAAAATTTGATCACATGACCATGGAGGGGGGACAACAGTTAAAACTTCGGATCTAGGTCATAATTAGCCCCAAGATAGGTCTGTCATAACTTTGAACGGTTGCTAAGTCAAGGATTAACTGTAAAGTAGTAAAATACATTATGTGATCCTATCTTCTCTTAATTATTTTCACATTGTTCTGTGCTGTAATTCCAAAATAACAATGAGACAGCATACTACTCTTTGGCCATGGAAACAGTAGATTCTTGGCTTCTATAAAAAGAATGATCAATGAAACACATGGCTGACTATACTAGGAAAGAAAGCTAGTCTTTTTCCTTAAGTAATTTATTTTTAAAATTGGAGAATCATCTTAGATTTATTTGTGATATTGGAGGGAATTGAAGGCTGCTTCTGTTTGATTTTGTCTCCTTTCAAGAGGTGGTGGTGGATGTTCTTTAAATTTAGACTGTTTTTATTTTGAGTAAATACTGTAGTTCCTCAGCCTTGGTAGTTGTTGTGACAAACTTTTGTAGGTGTAGCAGTCTAATTACTGAAGATGCTGCCTTCATATCTTCCTAGTAGCTATGTATGGATTTCCCTGCTAATTAAAAACTACAGTAGAATAGAACTCAGAAGTCTTTCAGTTGCTAAACAAATAGAAATTTCAACAGCCCATTTCAGCATGCCCAATAGTGAAGAAAACAGTGTACTTCTGTAGTGATTGGAGAGATACAGATTCCTATTCGTATCATATTCCTTTTTCAGGTTGGCTTTCAGAATTCCTTGCACAACTGGAAGGCATTAGCTTGGAGAAAGTTGCCATATATTCATCAGATCTGTGTTCTGAATTATCTAAAGGTTACTTCCTGTTATTAGAAAAGAACATTGGACTCAATTAACTTGATTTTGACCATGAAAGACTGTTTTGGCCTGTGTGTTATATGTGCTTTGTTATGAGCACATTTAGCAACTAGGAAAATCCATTCAAACTTCCATTCTCTTTTTGAAAGTTACAGATCTTGTAATTGTCCCAGTAAAATACTGCAGTATATCAGAAGTTTTTGTATTTGAGCTGTTAGGTACACTTGGAATTTTGAGAAGATACCATGAATACTACTTGGCTACCTTGTGGGAAGGGTCAACATTAAAAATATGTCAGCCATGTTGTGTATCTCTATGTATCTGTTGATGACTGCATTCCTGCTTCAGCATGTACACATTTTATTTCTGGTATTTGTAGCAGAAAGGCAAATATAGTGAATAACTTGAAAAAGGAATTATGCTCTCACCATCCTCCATGTAGCTTCTTTTCTATCTGTCCTCTATCAATCAAACCATATTCAACTAGACCCCAATTCAGCAACAATTATCTGGGGAAATTGCTAGTAAAGAAGTTATGGAGGAAAAAAACTATTCATTGGTTTAAACATAGGATTCTATATTGAATGATGAACTATTTTCAGAGGAGACTAATATTGGGATGTGCTTTCCTAGATTTTCTTCCTATGTGTTTTCCTTTTTCATTTCTGATTAAACAAAGTGACGAAGACACTAGAGAAGCCATGGACTTCTCTAGGTGTCTTAGGTCAGCCACTTTGAAGATAAAGTACCTGACAGTATTATTTATTGAGAAGGTAAAAGGGGTAGAACTGTATCTGCTGCTTTGATCACCTGGGGAAAAGGGTGAGATACAAAAAAATCAACCTCTTTCCCAAATTATTTTAAAATATCATGGATGACCTATCTTTTAAAAGGCATCACTGTGTTGGAATCAGTGCTACTCTGCGTCAATTAAAGGGTCACTTTCTGTCATGGCAAATGAAGGAGAAATATCACATCATAAGTTTAATATCAAAGATTATTTCTTAAGACCAGTGTTAATCAAGACACCCAACAAAAGTATCAATATAGATCAGTAGTCTGATTTAGGGAATATTAAGTATTGAATTAGTATAATTTCTAGTGCATCACAGTGTTGAAAACAATGACGCTGCTTATTGATAGTTACAGAGCTGTTCCTTCATTTCTTTTGATTATAGGGTTTGGATAGATAGGTACTTTATCTGAAGCATGAAGAAGCTGTTAAAGATCAGAGCTCCTGTGCTGCCATTTTAGTTCAAAAATCCATCAATAATGTATCACCCACTTACTTTTCTCTCCTCAGTTTGAAAGCATTTGATAGTTGAAACAGTTCCAGCATCATGTAAGTTAGTAGGATGAGGGAAGACTTTAAAAAAATCAGTGCAGCATTTTGTGCCTACCATACAGCATATTAAACTTAGTTTGTTCTTGTATTGTTTACTGGCAATTAGATGGATGAAATCATTTTACAGGCATTAACCATAATCGGAAGTGTTTCTGAAAATAAATAGCTATATGCTGCTTCTAACATGGAGACCAATGAGCAAATAGCATGCTTAAAAGCTCTGCTCTGAAGCTTTGCACAAAAAAGAAAGGTTGTCTGATGAATAATTAAAACTAAAAGGGCACATGCTGCCTCTTTGCTGCCATTTGTTCATGTTTTCAGCATCAAAGCTTGTGTTAAAACAGCACATTTTGGACCAAGGATTCCAGTAAAATGGAGTCCTTTAAAACAGGACTTGTTGGTAATATGCAGTCAGCTGTTGTTTCCCTTGTTAGCTTTAATGGTTTAATTTCACTGTCAGGTTTAAGGAACTGAAGACTGGAATTGCAGACTGTTAATTAATATGTGCAGGAACAAAGCATATGCAGATCTATCTAGTGATTCATGAGAACACAGCAAGACATTATAAAGGCAGAGAGTGGTGGCCAAAGATCCTTGCACACATTTCCATACTCATGATCATCACAAAAATACCATACAAAAAGGAAACCAAAGATGAAAGGCTTTGTTTAAACTTCTCTTCCTCTATAGTTAGAGATTTCTCTCTCTTAATGCCTCTTCTTCAGGCCCTGTTTGATGTATGATAGAATTTACATACTGTATCTTGGACAATTAGTGCCACAGCTTCACCTACACCTAACCTCTCTGAACAATAAATAACCTAACTAGAACCAGTTTTTAAATAAGGCTGGGAAGTGGGTTTTATTACTGTATTTATTTTTAGTTTGCAGCATCAGAATGTACTGTGGTTCAAAAATCAACATACCAAATATAAAAAAACAAACAAACCAGGCAAACGCCTAGAATAAAACTTAGTGTGCACGTTCACCTAAAACTAAGTGTTAGAAGCCAACAATCACCCACACTTTGGTGCTGTGATTTTTTTGCAGATTTTTTGCAGCTGTGTTAGTAGGAAGGAAACTGCACCAGATTCTTTCTTTTTATATTGTGTTTTGCTTCCTGAGAATAGGACAAAAACCTTAGTTTTGTCAGAGTGTGCACAGCTTTACTACGTGAGACAACACAGGAACAGCAAACAGAGGTTTGTAATAAACAGTGGTTTTATCTACAAAAGAATATATACATACACTTACTATAGGAAGAGACCAAACAAGTAGCAGTTACAGCAGGGAAGAACACACAGCGAGAGGGAGATGCCCTAACAGGGCCTCTTCTTATTATACAAGCTCTTAAAGGGATAACAGCCAAAAACCTTGCTGACATCAGCTGGTCAGCTCTTAAGTCATTACCCTGACAAGTTTATATTTTCATAGAAGGAGGAGATGAAGATAGAGAGTTCACAAACTTCAAAGATGTTATACTACCATCAGAGAGGATTCTAGAAAGAAGCAATTGAATAATGGATTTACTGGTGGAGTCCTACTATGGCTGAAATGGATTAGGCAAGACTACTAGCTGTTGAAAATAGAATATTGGTCAATTGGTTTTTATTCAGAGTAACATTGGCTAGTATATCTAAACCTGGATTAAACTGCTGACTTTAATTAGGAATTAGAACATGGATGAGACTAAGTTGCTAAAGAGTTCAAGACTACATTCTGTCTTGGGGATATGAGCATTATGAACCTAAGGGCAGGCTTGAGAATGATAGAAAATAAGATCAAAGGTTTATGTATCAGAATAACTACCACCACCATCTCTATAGTCTGCAAGCCAATGGTACCATACAATTAATAGAACTAGAATGGTAAATAGGAGAGAAGTATTAATTACATCTTGGGGGGGGGTGTTGAACAAATGTTAGGAACAACCATCTATTAAATACGCATCATATTACAGGGAGATATGCTTGCCTAGAATGTTTTAAGAGCAAAGAGTTTTATACTTGTTTGGTACTTTTAGACTATCAAAATATCACTTGGCAGGCAAGAAACTGTGTACTAAATAATGCAAACAATTAATGTTGAAGCTGATTATAAGTGAAAGCATTTGTCTATTTTGATAAGGCTTAGTTAATGTCCAAATGGCTGGCTTTGCTTTTGCTTTTTGAATTTACTTATCTTTCTGAACTCGGATAAAGGAGAATAATCTGGAAAGAATATAGTCTTGCCCTGCCTCAGAAGTCGCAAGCAAGCTTATGTGTTTGGGGCTGGACTAAAATTTGATTGCCCTGCTCCTAATCGAACATCTTCAGTACAACGAACAGGCTCTCTAGCCCTACATTACAGAGAAAAGCTTTCATATGCAGGTATTGGAGAAGGTGGAGTTGTTTCAGGGCAAGGCTTTTAAAGTATTTTTTTTCCCTTACCAGCAGTCCCCTTGGGGATGTCAGCTTTTGCTCAGATTTAGTGCCAACGCTACCTGAGGAAATAAAACTTCAGTAATCAAAATGGTTTCCAATCTTGTCTTAAAAACCTCCAATGTTGGAGCATCCACAACCTCTGGAGGCAAGTCGTTCCACTGAATAATTGTTTCTGTCAGGAAATTTCTCATTAGTTCTAAATTGGATCTCTCCTTGATTAGTTTCCACCCATTGCTTCTTGATGGATGGATACTGTTGGATGGATATTGTTGAGACATATCTTCTTTTGATTTACCCAGGAAGTTTTGGATGACATATTTGGGATCTGATGTGGCTACATCAAATTTGCAGGAAGGAAAAATAACAGAATCCCTAGTAAAGAATGAAATTTGTTTAATGAGAGAGAGATTGCCACTGCCAAAATTGGCCATCATACAAACTGTAAGCCAAAAAGGAAAAATGACAGGTGGTGGTTGCCTGTCTGCAGGGGAAGAAAAGTCTTGAAGTATTATTTCATCCTGCTGCAATCCAGCTGGCGCAGGCAAAGTCAATGTGAGATGCTATAGAGTGTTTGAAGTCTATGAATTGTTTAAAAAAAAGAGGAAGAGAAAAAGTGAAGTGAAAAAAACAGGAATGAAGATAAAACAGCTTCTGTCAAGCAGGCTCAGCAGCAGAAAAAGTTCATCAGGAGAATTCAATCCAGCAATGAGAGAAGACTTTCTTTCCCCCTCCTTTCGCAAAACTACAAAGAAGAAGCAGAAGGAAGGAAATGAAATAGTTCTGCAGGACAACTCAGACATTTTGAGGTCACAATTCTCATAGTTAAAAAGCAAGGATATATACTATATTTTGTAAGATATAGGAGGCTAGAAAATACAAGAAGTAGCTGCATGTTGGGATTCTTTATCAAACGAGCAATTTGAGAATACTGCTAAATGGAAATATCAAACTGCTGGTCACTTATTAATAAGGCTTAATAGTATGGAAAGGTTAGATAGGTTTAGGCTAATTAGTACTGGGTCCTCTGAACTTGCTCAAGATTTGGCTGAGTTCATAATTTGGCTTTGAATAAGACATCAGATAGAAAAAAAAATGAGATAATTGCCACCGTGACTAATTCATTCTTATAGATATCCTATTGCTTAATTTTCAACAGGAATTCCTGGCTACAATGGGGTTAAAATCTCCTTACTCCATCTAGTTGGGCTTGGGATGAAAAGCAAGATTCTATCTTGCTGTAAGTAAATGTGAATAAGTGAATGACTAGGCTTTCCCAATACATTAAATTACAGTATGGAGAACTGGGTTTGATAAGTTTTGTGAAACTATGGTATGTAATCAAAGATTTAAGGCCAAGTATGCTGCATGAACCCTGCCAGTTGCAGTCTATTCAGTGATGCATAGTTAAATAAAATAGGACTTAGCATAATGGATGTATCCAGTGAGTTACTTCCTTTGACTCAATAAGAAGAGGGAGGAAAGAAGATTTCAAAATATGACTGTTTATAGATCAATGGATAATATTACTAAGAAGTAAATATTACAATGGGCCTCAGGTTGTCTACTCTGCCAATCTTTTCCATACATGCCTCAAATTTCTTTTTTAATTGAAAAAAAATGGACTGAAGGAAAGTTTTTAAATCATTGGGAAAGTTAAAGGGAAAGATGTAGGCATGCTTACTTTTAAATAAAGTCAGGAATCTCATTATATACAGTGAGCTATAACTACTTTCTGAACAGGATCAACAATTTCATGATAAGCATTCAGTAAACTGAAATTGTTAAGCATGGAATGAAGTGTTTGCAGCAAACATCATGAATAAATTTCACTGCATGTTGATACACTTCTCAAGATAAAGCAGCTTTCCAAAATACCCTGATTTGCATATTGACAAGAATTAGCCAGGAACTGTGATTATTTCAAATGAAACAGATTGTTTTGTTTCTGAATTTTAGGATAGGCAAATGTTAGATGAGTGCAATTATACTTTTCTGATGCAAAATGAATTATGTGTGAAAGGGAGTGAGATGCAAATAGCAATAGCACTTAAGACTGATATACAGCTTCATAGTGCTTTACAGCCCTCTCTAAGCAGTTTACAGAGTCAGCAGACTCCCCAACAGTCTGGATCCTCATTTTACTGACCTCAGAAGGATGGAAGACCAAGTCAACCTTTGACCAGTGAAATCAAACTCCTGGCAGTGAGCTCAGTTAGTCTGCAATTTTGCATTCTGTATAAGTAAATAATATAATTTGTAAAAGCACATTACTAGTTTGTCACTAGCAGATAAACTAGGTCTCTCTAATTCAAGGAAACCATTTCTGTAGCATAGCCCAGATTGTCTATTTATTTTACTAGAACCTTGATGGACAGCAGATGCTCAATAATGACATTAATTCACCCTGTAACTTTCATTCATAAAATGATTTATTTGCAGTACAGGACTTGAACCTTTTAGATTAATATGATATGATGACTAATGAGCTATCAAGGTGGTTAATAATAGTTAGAAGATATAAACATATATCAGACATGTCCACCCCATGGCCCATGGGCTACATGCAGCCCTGGAAAGCTAGTAATGCAGCCCCATAAGATAATAAAAAATAAAAAAAATATAAAGAAAAGTTGTTGTTATATACTGTACATTAACTATATTACATATTTTACATGTGGCCCAGGATAATTTCTCTTTATTCAATGTAGCCAAGGCAACCCAAAAGGTTGGACAACCATGATATTGAAGCAAATGGGCAAGACCCTAGTTGACCAATAAGCACACAACATGCTGAGTAGATGTAGAAGAAAAATACCTAGGAGGAGGAAGAACAGAATAATGTTGCAATAGTGGTGAATATAATGTAGTTATAGTTATGTTACTAACAGCAACATTGTTCTACTTGGAGAACATTTGAAATGTTGATGAGTTTAAATATTTTGGGACACTGATATTTTTCTGTCATGAGAAAAAATATTTTATTTTTCAAAGACTTTGATTTTGGAGGATGAATGTTTCCTGCAGAAGCCAATTTTGATAGAAAAAATGCATGCCTCTGTAAAGAAAGTGATGGAACAAAGATCTATCTGTCTGTCTGTCTGTCTGAAACTTGACATAGTTGTATTCAGTTGTCAATTTTATGAAAGGCATTCCTCAGTAGTAAGGCATTCTTTACTGAAGATTTTTTTAAATTTTTTTAAAAAAACTTTATTGAATACAAAATTTAAAATATACGAATATACAAACTCGAAAGACAAAGATTCATACAAACAAACGTCACAATAATCTCTACTAAAACTAGTTTAAACTTTTTTACATTTGACAGTGAGTTAAATATTTCCTAAATTATATTATGTGGCAATTGTTTCTTTTTACTTATAGGTTCTCTGTTATTTATATTCTATCAAACATAATATTCTGTTATTAATATTTGTTGTTGGATTATACTTATTTATTTTTACCAATAAACTCCTATTGATTGTTTAAAAAACAGGGGAGGCTAAGTCTAACATTAACAATTCCTGTTTGTTATTGTATGTGTCATAATCTGTATCATAAATTTGTTTTCTCCCCTTGATTCCCTTTTTCATTTTTTTTGCATTCTAGCCATTCATACCACTTATTCCAGATCGAGTAAATACTGTCTTCTCTTTTCTTTTCCTCTTTTCCTCTTTTCTTTTTAATTTTAATGTAAGTTTTTCCATTTCTGCACATTCACAAATTTTTTGGATAATTAATTGTATTGGTGGTATATTAGGCGATTTCCAGAATTGAGCCAGTGAAATACGTGCCGCTGTTAGAATATGAATGATCAAATATTTTACTTTAGAGAGATAACCTTCCTTAATGATACCCAGAAGATACAATTTAGGGTCCCATTCCAATCCACCCTGGACTATTTCTTCTAACTAAGTTTTGATTCTAATCCAAAACTTTTTTACCACTGGGCATGTCCACCAGAGATGGAAGTAAGTACCATGATTCTCTCTGCATGTTCAACAAGTTGGATTAGATGTTGGATATATTTTTGCTAATCTGGAGAGTGCTAGATGCCATCTATATATCATTTTGTGTAGGTTCTCTTTGTAAGACACAGATTACTGAATATTTTTATGCTTGGCTTATGAAAAGACTAATGAAAATAATTTTTGAAAATGCTCCATCTGCTATAACCAACAAAAAGAATATATCATTGAGTTACATTGATTTATAACAGCTTTTAGAGAATGTTATTATATAAATCCCTGGTACAGGGAAAGAATTGCTTTATGTTTGTATCATACGCAGTATCATAGCATTTGCCCAGAATTGCATTCAAATTGCAAATATTTTAGATTGTGCCGATTTGAGGAAATGGTATAAAGAAGATTTTGATACACAGAGCAGTGGTTACTTTATAGTGTTGCCAGTTTGTTTGGTTTATTGTAATGCCAGACTTGAGAGCAATATCAAGGAACAGATAAAATAAATGTTTGTTGTATTGGCTGTTTCCATGACATCTTGAATTTAATGGGAATAGTAATCTAAGTGCAAATGGAAGGCACCAGCTTGAGGAAGACTGGATACAGTCTAACTCAAAGTTGTCAGAATATCACTAACAGACTATCTGCAGTGGAACCCAGAATCCTATTCAGATCGAAATTCAATCTCAGGTGGAGATAAAAAAAACCAGGCCTACGTATTGTATTAATAAAATAATGATGATAATAATAATAGATAAGCACTTGCAGCATAACAAACACCTCAGGCATAACAATTGTCAATAAGAAAGAAAAAAAAGGTCTGGATATGGATGAACCTAAAGACAGCAGAATGGAAAAGAAAGAACTGGGGGAGGATCACAATACAAAGACCTGCAAGTAAAAATCAAACAACTATGGAAAAAGAAAGCAAAGATAGTATGAACAGTGATGAACCCTGGATGTAATCCCAAAACAACTTGAACATTATTTAAATATCATCGGCGTTGACAAAATCACCTTCAGTCAATTGCAAAAGGCATATTTACGTGGAACAGCTTATGTCTTGCAATGATACCTTTAACATAATCAAACATCAGTGTTTGCCTATCCCAGATTTCATTCATCAATAGGTGGATGAAAGTGCCAAATACAGTCTAAACATCTGGCTGACTATGCAATTAACTGTAATAATAGCAATAGCAGTTAGACTTACATACTGCTTCACAGTGCTTTACAGCCCTCTCTAAACTGTTTACAGAGTCAGCATATTGCCCCCAACAATCTAGGTCCTCATTTATCAAGGTGTGCTACTTAAACGATAACAAATCAATCCATAAAAACAATTTCAATAAACAAATATTAACATAAAGCAATCAATATCACAATAAATTTAAAACAACATCCTGAGGATAGAATTGAAGGAATATATCTCTAGTGTAAACAGCTATTACCTAGAACATCAGATAAATAAAAGGGGTGTGGAGCAGCCAGACCTTTTTCACTAACACATTAATGAAATAAAAATGTATTTCAGTCCCTTTTAAAGACCATCATATTTCTACAGAGAGAGGTGTGGTAGATGTAGTCTGGAGTCCCAGAAAGGAGGGGCTCTTTCCTGGAAGGCAAAGAGATAACAGAACTTGGAATGTCTGGGAGGCAGGAAGAAGGCAAGACAGACTCTCCCTTACAATTCAAAGAGGATGTCTATAGTTATGCAGCTAATTGCTTTAGTCTGGCAAGATTCTGTCTGTAAGTGAACAACAATATAGGGAAATACTTAGTAGTATGGTAACTGCATGTGTTTTGCTTGGTTCTTTGGGCCTGGCATTAAAAGGGGTGGTTTCCAGAATAATAGGGCCAGATTCTAAAGGCTAAAATCCTGGATAACAGCAACCTGGAATGAGAAACCAACATAAAGCTCTATTCAGATGAACTTAAGGAGTAGACAGGATTGTAGGAAGAAATAAGGGTAGAGGTTGAAAGAGGTTATGACAGGAGGATTCTGTAGATATAAGCACCAGTCATTTAAAGAAGATATCAGGAACTTTTCAGTTGAAAATAATAAAAGAGACCCATTGAAACTTTTTTTAAAAAGCCTCTTTATTTGTTTGCAGTATGTATAATCTGCCCCTTTCTTGGTGAATTCTGGATAATGTGTAACTACAGAAAACAATCAAATTCAACAGGAAAAATCTTCAAATCAATAATTATGATGAGCACCATCCTTCAATCAATCAAACCCCAAAAACTTTAACCTTAGACCAGGGGTCTCCAGTCTTGGCAACTTGAAGCTTTGCTGGCTGAGGAATTCTGGGAGTTGTAGTCCACAAGTCTTCAAGTTGCCAAGGTTGGAGACCCCTGCCTAGACTGTCTACTATTGACCTCACCCTTTTCCTAAGAGGTCTGTAGGGGGCATGCGTAAGCACACCAACGTGCCTACCGTCCCTATCCTATTGTTTCTTTTATTTTTCTCATATGTACCCATTTTGTGTATTCATAACTATGTATATACTTATACCTATTATCTTGTAAGCGATTGACAAATCAAATAAAAATAAATAAATAAATAAATCAACTGGGGAATATGTAAGATTGGGGGGTTTTTTGTTCTCCTTTACTCCAGCCTACAGTGTTTTCTATTTATTCTATAGTTCTTTTGCAATTGCTCTAGTTTTACCAGCTGCCTTTTTGGTTCTGAATCAGGTGTACGATCATCATCACGTTGTTTTGATCAGATAACAGGTCACTTGCAACTGATTCTGTATTTTGATATCACTCCTATTCCCCAACTGAGAACGTCTGTAATTAGACTAAGCTTTTCCATCACATTCATCTGTGGAAAGGGGATTCATAACAAGGTAAAGGATTGGGATGTGATTTTCCTTTTTTTAATAAGCACAATGACACCATCACACTTGGGAGTAGCAGCCACAAGAAAAGAGCTTATTTGAAATGCAGTCGAGTTATTAACACAGCAAGAATGGAAGCTGATTGATATAACTCCAAATGCTTGCAATTATCTTCCCTGACATCTACTTACTAACAAATTTTCATAATTATGTTACCAGCATTTGCAGAATGCATTGATCAGCCGTTAAACTCTCTGAATGGGCTCACAGGAAAGTGCATAGTGTAGGACAAGAAGCAAACCCATTTCAACAACTTACAAAGCTGCTTTGTTTCAATACACATTTTAGGATTCGGATGTATTATATTTAACTGAAAATAGAAAAGAAAGTTTATTATCTCTTCCTCTTAGCCTTGCAGGAGCAGGAGGGGTAAGAGAGCACATGCTCCAAGGCGTTTTCATAAAACATAAAGCAACATTTGTCATTGCACACAGATGCAGTTAGAGTCTCGTTCCAGTAAAAACCCTGTCTCAGGTACGGCTAAGACTTTAAGACAGAGCATATGCCAACTAGCAACATATGGTCAGGCATCTGGATAAGTATTCTAATTTGCAGAATATCAAACAGTTATTGGTTGATGCAACTTCTTTCTGTGCATTTTTCCTCCTGGAAATACTACTTCCTAACTCACAGAGCAACTTCCTCTTTTTAGTGTCTCAAAACCAGGTGTGCGATCTCCTCCAGATTGTTTTTTTTTCTTTCAGGTTTCCTCTCCCTCCAGCCACCGTTTTCTCCATAAAGCAAATCTGTAATGCATCAATCTCCACAAAGCACATCCAATCAATTACCTCGGTGGGCATAACATGCACATGACAACCTTCAACACCTCCTTACAGAATCCCACAAAAATGACATTTCATGTAGGCATTTAAATTAAAGCCTCTGTGAAGGAGCGAGGGGAAAAAGGATGGTCTACTTCTGTCAGAGATCAAGAAGGAGAAGCTCAGATCAAAAGAGACCTGTTGTTTATAAGCTGAAAATGTGCAAATTATAACAGCAGATTACCTGAGAAAGATCGGAAACAAGGTTTTAAGAAAATTGGACTCTGCACAATATGTACTGGACACCCAAACCAGGAGTTGCTATAATTATTATTGCTACATTTATTGTTATTTGCTTCAAACGTCTGGCTGGCTGTATTATGAACTTGCCTGTTTTTTTAGCTTGCTTGGCAAGTGCTAAGAAGACCAGGAATTACTACTCCCAATACCTGTATGGTGCAATAAAGATTGTCTCTACAATCAAAATGTTGGTTTATTTTTATGCATCTCTGAACCTTTTCCCACCCCATGTGTGGACACTGATCCCCTGGTAGATAATGAGATACTGCTCTTGACAAAACATTTTATTTTATCCAATCCCCTTTTAGTTAAGTGAGCCATTATGTGGACTTGAGAGTTGACACAACACACAATTTAATTGTTTATGGCACACCAATAATTCAATCCTATGCAATTTACCTTGACCATAAGGGGGATTTTCTTCTGAAAAGACAGATACAGGATTGCTTGCTAATATAAACCAATTCTGCCTATGTTCTAATCTAAAGTGAATGTGTGTGGAAATCCTATCAATTAGTTTTAAAGAATGAAAAAGCAAGTTGGCTCTCTTCATGAAATATGTAGGTGCAAAACCCTACATTCTTGTTACTGGGACAAATAAAATTGTGCTTGGGGATTCTCTATTTATATTGCTCTTCACTAGGTAGGTGTTCCTAGATGGCAGAATCTCATTGACACACAACATGATTGGGCACTTGTTTCCACTTAATCAAATCGATGTGAGGTGGCTGTAAAAAGGAATGAAAAAATCTTGTGTGGGTGTGTTCTGTTAAAAAAAAAACTTAAGTATGTCAGTCACATGGGCCCTGGATCATGGCACAAGTCTAGAAGTTTAATACCGTACAGATAACACTAAAAACAATTAAAAGAGACAGGAAATAAAAAAATGTACTTTTAAGACTGCTGAATGTTCATATATTGGAAGGAAAGGAACATTATGAAGAGTTTATGGGCCAGGCACACCATCAGTTCAAAAAATAGTAAAATCCAAACATTTCAAACATTTATACAATGAAATTGAAAGCCATGTTGGTATTAAAGGCACATGAATTCTAGTCTTGCTCTTGGGCAGACAAAGATGAGGCATGTTTGCATTAACAGAGTTCTTTCTGTTTCCTTAATAGGTATCCCAAAATATTATTATAAATCACTTGTTGAATTCAGCGAAGAATTCAAATACTTCAGAAATCTTAGTTCTTTTGGCTGAGTAAATCTCCAGGAAATCGCCCTCCTTCATTGAATTCTTTGGATGTTTTCTTCTTTTTGCAGGGATATACAAGGGACACTGTTTTCGAATCAACCATTTCCCCGAAGACAATGACTATGATCACGATAGCTCTGAATATCTTCTCCGTAAGTAAAAAAAAAAAAGCCAAAATATATCTAAATAGGTATTGGTGCTTGGAAGGGGATATCTGTGTGATTTGTTTCTTTTTAGAAAAACAATCTGAATATAATGCTTGGATTTTCATGTATGAATGTGATACCATTGTATTAATACCCCCAGAAATTTTAAATCAATCATTTTGTCATTTTAATTAACAAGATTTCAATTTTACATTATTGAAAATCCACTAATATATCTATACCAAAGATAAATATTCCATAAAATATAAGCAGCTTGTGAAGGCTTTTGTGCAGCTCCTGGAGTCTCTACCTATTTGGCTGCCAAATTTCTGTAGCTGGGTTTCATGGAAGCTGATTCTGGTTTTGGCAGAATCTCCTATGAAGTACCATAAAAGAAGTAACCAGCAGTGCCTCAGTGTAACAGTCTGCAATGAGGGAGGGGATAAATATGGCTATTTAGCACCATTATGGTTTCCATTTCCTTCCTTTGTTTTGCAATAGATTTTATACAGTTTGTTATCAGGTTTCTGCTTCTGAATTCCACCGTACATTTTAAGTTCCTAACTGTTTACATTCCAAGATCCTGAGAATAAAGTAACAGTCCATGTTATTAAATGACTTCCCACTCATTAAAGAATTGCCCCAGTTGTCAAAGATCCAAAGAAAAGTTACACAACCTTCTTCCAGCTTTCTTCCATCCAAAAAAGTTTGCAGGGCATCCAAAAGAGATTATTCCCAGGCATTGTGTGACAGGTAGATCCAACTTCAGTTTTCAAAGACAGGATATGAAGCTAAGAACTCATGAAAGCTGAGGATGTGCCTTACTCAACAGAGGTAGAGAGGGTGATAAATGAATTTGATCAATAGCTTTGAGCAAACAGGTCATGATTACATATATCTAAATCATACAGTATTTCTCACTGATCCAGATCAGTTTGGGGCAAATTTGCAAAATTCCACCACCACTTATTCCTTGAACATCAGTCCGTTTGTTCTTATCTTTGTTACTTGTACACATTTCTCCCCCCAAGTAATCTTTTATTGCTTTGCTACTTATTTATTTTTCATTTATATTCTGGCTTTCCCTCAAAAAGATGTACATGACATCAATTTTATGTTCTCTCAGTGAGCCTCCTTCTTTTCTCCCTGATTTATCCACATTTGCATGCTTTCATTTACTGTTTTCCTCTCCTATGTTAACACCTAATTATTCTTCTCTGAGCTCTGTTTCTCAACCATGGTCTATATCAGGGGTCTCCAACCTTGGCAACTTTAAGACTTGTGGACTTCAACTCGCAGAGTTCCTCAGCCAGCTGACTGAGGAACTCTGGGAGTTGAAGTCCACAAGTCTTAAAGTTGCCAAGGTCGGAGACCCCTGGTCTGTATTGCTTCTCCTGAATGTTTTCACCCTCTGCTTAAAGGCCTCTCTTGTTAGCCAGCTGTCTTTTCGGTTCAGTTTTCTAAACACTGGCCAATCTGTCAGAAAAATTAGAAAATCAAAAAAAATTGCCTAGGGAAGAAGAGATCGAAATTGCTGATAGCTAAACCTATCTTTTTAGCTTTTTCATATTGGAAGAGTCACAGCTACTTGAAAAGCTGCATGCATTAATGCTGCTGAAAATACTTACATTATAAACTCTTAGAAATCAAGTTTGTCTTTTAACACTAACGTGTAATAATAAAATGCCAAATAATGACAGCTGGGGTGCCAACTGCTAGCATTCCTGTGGCAGGAGGTTTTGGCAATGTCCTGTTCCCCTCATGTATGGACAATTGTAATGCATTCCACATGGGCCTGCCCTTGAAGAGCATTTGGAAACCTCAATTGGTGCAGAAGTAGCTGCTTACATGCTGATTGGGTCTACTAGCTATAGCCATATAACATTGGTACTGTAGGAGCTGCATTGTCTTCCCAACTATTTTTACCACAGTGCAGGATGCTGATAATAGTTTAGAAAGAGTTACAAGGCTTAGAGTCTGGTTTTCTCCAAACTGTAGAGGGCATTGGGAATCATCTAGAATACGGGTGTCAAACTCGATTGCGTTACTTGATGTATCGCAACATTTTTTGCCTTAGCAGAGCTAGGGTGATCGTAGCCTGCACATGATACATTTGGCCTGTGGGCTGCCAGTTTGACAGGCCTGGTCTAGAAGGAGAGAAGGAAGAGCTGCTACAAAGGCAGCAATCAGATAAGATGATCTTGAGCCCATTCCAAGAAACTAATTAGAGAGATCTAGGCCCTTCCCTAATTTACAGAAAGATAAGTGATGAAGCGGGTTAGCACTTTTGGACTTGCAAGATTCTGTTACTACAGATGTGACAATAAAAAGTATTCTTGGCTGATATGACATTAAGTTTCTTAGTTTGGTCTATCATAAAGGTTGACAGAAACAGAATCTACCCACCCATCCCAAGCAGTGGTGTGATTCAAAATTTTTTACTACTGGTTCTGTGGGCATGGCTAGGTAGGTATGGCCATGTGATTGGGTGAGCATATGGTTTTTTTGCAGCAACCCCCTCCATTTTTTGGGCTTTCTGGGCCTCAGGCAAACCTCCAGGGAGGCATTTTTGCTCCCAGAAGACTTCCCTGGGGCCCAGGAAGGAAAAAAACAGACCCCCGGATCGGGGGCGTGGCCAGCCAGAAATTACTACTGGCTAGACCAGGGGTCGCCAACCTTTTGGACCTCAGGGACCACCAAACTCATAATTTTAGATCACAGGGACCACTAACTGGTTCTGTGGGCATGGCCTAATTTGTGGGTGTGGCTTAGTGGTCATGTGACTGGCTGGGCATGGCTTGTATGTAAATATTATAAATATTTATATAAATATTGAATTTTTTATAAAAGGAAGAGCAACTTTTACCCAAAATCAGACAAAACAGGCAGGCAGATTGAGTTGCTCACAGAATCACAGATTCATTCAGAAATCTATCTATCTGCCATTGGCTAGCTCAGTCTTGTCACATAAAATTTGCTTGCAAGCAAACTCATAAAATTTGCTAGCAAGCAAACTCACAAAATTAACTCACAATACACCATGCATGTAAATATTGAATTTTTTATAAAAAAGAGCAACTTTTACCCAAAATCAAGCAAAGTAGGCAGATTGAGTTGCTCACGGAATCACAGATTCATTCAGAGATCTATCTATCTGCCATCGGCTAGCTCAGTCTCTCAAATTTGCTTGCCGTGAGTCTGCACTGAATTTGCTTGCAAGCAAACCTTCAGTCCTAAGGGAGGTTCAGCTGTGCTGAGCCAAAGATCTAAAGACTAGCTAGAAAGCAAGAAATCCAACCATTTCCTGCTTCCTAGCTAATCTAAATCTTCCTGCACAGCAGAACAGATGATGGTCGGAAAAAGGAAAAATAGCAACCTAGCAGGCAAGTTTGCTGGGTAAGGAATGAGTGGGTGGGGAGGATTCCCACGGGCCATGTTGGCTGAGCAACCTTGTGTTTCTGCCCAGCCTGGATTAATTGCTTTGGCGGCTCCTCTGGGGGTGAGATTTCTCTGCGGCCCACCAAAAATTTCTCACGGCCCACCAGTGGGCTGCAGCCCACCGGTTGGCAACCAGTGGGTTAGACAACCCACGCCAAATCCTTGCTACCAGTTCGCCTGAACTGGTGCGAACGGGTTGAATACTACCACTAATCCCAAGGCATATCTCTGTAGGAGATCCTTGCTGTGTCTCTCCATGTCTTCTCAGACTCAGCAGGAGAGGACTTGTTTTCAGCTCTAGAGCTAGAACTATATTCCTATTTGTGATTCTTAGAAAGTTATTAAAGTTGTCTTTTTGAAAGATCCTTTGGGAGGGTAGAATTAAGGAACAGATTATCTGATGGTGATAATGGTAGCACTATCAGAATAGCTGTAATTTATTGAATATTCTGATAGATTGTTTTAAATTAGGGATGTTATAAGTAATAGTACCAAGGATGCTATTTTTATGTATATTATAGGAGGGAGGTATCTTTTTTAAAAAATTTTTGCCATTAGTTGTGTAATGAAAAAGTCTGATGTAGCGTTAAAGCCATTTTAAATAAATCAACTAGACAAAAATTTAAATGTACAGGCAGTGACATGAAAATAATATATTCTGTCATAGTATTAGGGAACAATAAGGTGCTAAAATACAAAGCACATGACACGGTTCAGTAATCGGTTCAGCCTTAGGCCACTGATCTAATACAGTAACTATAGAAGGGCTGACAGCAACATGCTGCCTTTATTTTCAAATTATCCAGCAGTTTTCAGGATTCAGGTTTAAAGAAAACAAGGGAATTGTCATTCAAAATTAAAACAAAAACAGAATCCTTTCTTGCAGACAAATTAAAATAAACCTCTATGCCACCAGCCAGTAAAGGAAGCATGAATAAGAAATGGTTTGCTATGCACAGCTAGCTCTTTTGGTGTGTCCTATATCAAATTATTTAGCAGGAATCCTCACAGTAAAACATACCTATTAGACAATGGTAGGATAATTGGTTCTCATTTTTAAGCTAAGACAAATTAGAAGTTTGTTTCCTCAGTAAAAAGAAGAAAACTTTAAATAATGAAATGTTTTAGTATTATTCTTAGTGAAAAGACCAGAGTGGATTAGTTTCTTCATTTTTTTAGATGCAAAGACTTGAAGTCCAAGATTTAACTAGTCTTGCATGAGATTAAAAAATTGTCAGCTTAGTGAATATTTTTTTTAATTCCTGAAAGTTCAAAAATACTTATATATTAACCGAACAACCTTCCTCAACTTAGTTCCCATCCAGTGTTATTGCTACAAAACTCACAAAACTTCCAGCTAGTATGACCAGTGGGTAAAAGTTATGGAAATTAGTATCCCATTTGTAGAAGCATATAAATTTAATAATGAAATATCCAGAGATTGCCTAGTTGTGGTATGCTGTTTTAGGGAATGACACCAAGGAATTATAATAAGCATGAGTCTATTCAACCTTAGAAGACTTTCCTGAATGGCTGAAATAAACAACAATAGTAATAAAGTCTTTAGTTACCTTTTCCTTAGAAATCTTTTTCTTTCTCTCCTTAAGTATTAAACAATCAAAATTATTGGAACTTAATATTTTTATAGTGCCCAAACACAGCTGGTTGTTAGTGCTAGTCATTCCACAATTATTTTGAAAAGGAGGCTTTAGTTCCTTCTTTCCTTTTGTCCATTCCTCTATCATTCTTTCACTTAATGAAGTTTTTATAAAAGAAAAAAAATGCCAGGTATTAATATTATGATACACACAACAATGTGAGATCACATCTGCCAGAAGCTAAAGTGTTCTTGGATTTTGGAATTCAGATAGAGAAGCACCTGCCACATAACACCCCAGATTTGGCAATTGTAGATAAGAAAGACAAAAAAGTCTAGATAATGGATATGCTAGTACCTGAATACAACAGAATAGAAATTAAAGAACTGGAGAAAAATGACAAATTACAAAGACCTGCAAATGGAAATAGAATGACTGTGGCAAAATAAAGCAAAGCTAATACCAATAGTAATAGGCACCTTGGGTGCAATCCCAAAACAACTGGAGAACCATTTGAACAACATTGGCATTGACAAATTCATTATCAGTCAATTGCAAAGGGCAGCTTTATTCGGAACAGCTTACATCCTGGACACTATCTCTAACACTATCAAACATCAACATCTGCCTATCCCAGGTCCTTGGTAAGGACTCAATAGTTAGACAAAAATACCAAATCCAGTCTGAACATCTGGCTGATTGTGCAATGATTCATAATAATAAAGTGTGGATAATTGGTGTGGCAATACCAGGAGATAGTGGAATAAAAAACGAAGAATTGGAGAAGATCACAGAATATCAAGATCTGAAAATTGAAATTGAAAATTGCCCCAGTGGTCATTAGCTTATTGGGTGCCTTAGATCCAGACATATACTATGTCAACAGATTACAATGTCCTAGGTTCTTGGGAAGAATTCAATGCATATGAAGGCCAGCTACAAAACTGTTATTTCATATTTTTTCTTTGTTACAGCCATCCAACTCAGATGGACTCTGACCAGCATAAAGAACTAAAAAAAGTAAAAAAAAACAATTAAAAATAATAATAAAACCAGACAGATAGCCCAGTCTAAAATAATTGTAACAGCAACAAGAAATCAAAACAATGCTCTCAAACTACGTTATATCCAGACTTCTAAGAGGAAAACCAGATTTTTAAGAGCTTTCTTGGACTTCCGGAAAGAAAGAAGTAGAAATGTGCACAGGAGCATAAATGTGACATATTCTGCTTTCCAATTAAGAGTTTTCTATGCGGCAACATCAGTAAGAATGTAAGATACTCCATGTCTTGGTCTGCCCAGAACTTCAGCTAACATGAAAGACACTTGTTGTCATGCTGAAATATCCATTTGACTGTAATATGATTTCTGAGGTTGCCTGAGAAGTTGAGCAGATGCTGGACATCCAGAAGTGTGATGCCAATTTATCCTTTTCACTACAGCAGTTGCAACTTCCCTGAAACCAATCTTCATTCACATATGATGTTGTCTGAAAATATTCAGGCATCAAGAGGCTATAGTTAGCACAAAAAAATGTCTTAGCTTGCTTGACTGAGTTGATAGCAAGTCTTGGTCGCTCATCTTCCCTTTATCCTAGAGCTTGGAAGGAAACCAAGTGGAATGAACAGCTGCCACATTCTACCATCCTTGCATAATGAATAGCAATGCTTCATGGGGACTTTTATTGGAGCATGATCTGCTCACATTGCTTCATTTCTAGACATGTAAAGCAGAACCTGTATTCTGTTGCAGTTTTCAAGAGGAAGCTACATTCTCACTAGTCTCTGTTCAGGATAATCAGAATTGAGTCTGCAATTCTAGAAAATTAACATTCATTTGCAGGGAAGAAAAAAAAACGAGTCCTTGTAAAAGGGAAGCACTATTTCCTGAAATAACTTAATCAAATGATGATGATGAAAATATCTACAAGAAGGTATTGTTATGGTATTTGGCCTGGATGTAAGGATATCACCTCTGCCATAAAAAATATAATTTAAGTTACAGTAAAGTATACTTCAATATATAAAAGGAGAAATTCCAAATAAAAAACTATTTTGATATTCAGTTTGTAACACTATAAATTTATAACTGGAAATATGACAACATACAGCACTTAGGGACTATATCTTTGCAAAAACATAGTTATAATTGATTGTGACTTCATCTTCTTGGCAATACTGAACCAGGACACACAAGACTCTTCTAAAGCCTCTTGGGAGCTTGACAGCATCACTACATTATCCATATAGAGTAAGATGGAGATAAACCCATGTGCCAGTTTAGGAGATGAACATTTGGGTTGCCTAAAGGCTCATCATGGCATAGATATTATTATTAAACAAAAGTGGAGCAATCATGCAGCCTTATTTAAATAGCCTTATATGTTGGAACAGCATTTGATAAATATCTCTAATGATCCCCTTTCACCTTCAGAGAGGTGCTGTTATAAAGAGTCCAAATAAGAAATAATGAATGGGGATCAATCTAACACATTTCCAATGGATTATCCATGATCTGCTTTGAAACTAGAATCAAGTACAAGTCTGTGAAGGCTATTTGGTATTTCTCAATAAGATGCTGGAGTATCACAGTAGACCAACTCTTTGTAAAACCAGCCTGCACCTAAATTATCCATTTTTCTTCATTCACCCAATTCCCCTTAATTTCTCTTGGAGATTCCTGGCAGGCAGGGACATCTCTTCTACTTTTTGAAGATGATGATTGCCATTGTTGTGCCTTAATTCTTACAAACATTACCGGGTTTATCAATACGAGTAAACAGTGTAGCCAGAACAGTACTAGTACCTACCTACCTACCTCATTTATAAACTTTTAAATTAAAGCAGGAAAAATTATATAGCTCTACAAACATTCCCTGGCTCTCAGATGAGAGTTCAAGTTTGTAATCATAGAGGCCTAACCATCATTTGTTGGCCTTAGAGGCTAACACAACATTATTAAGATTTTCATTACAATGCTGTTGATGACAGAACTTAAATTTCCTTTATTCAGGGGTGGGATTCTACCTGATCGGATCGGTTCTATAGAACTGGTTGTTATGATTCTGCGCAGTTCGGAGAACCGGAAAATCACGCGCCACTGGCTGGCCCCTCCCCTTCCCTCCCCGCCCATTCACTCCTTACCTGGCATGCACACCATCCAACTTGCCTGCCTTGTGCCTTCACCTGATTTTTGGTAAATTCCTATTTTTCCTTTTTTTCCCCCCAACCATCAGCTGTTCTGACTATCAGCTGTGATGAGATATTTAGATTAGCTAGAAAGCAGGAAATCATTGGGTTTCTTGCTTTCTAGTTAATCTAAAAGCAGAGCTGAACCTTCCTAGTTTCTATTTTTCAGTGCTGACTCAGGCAATAAATTGCAGAAAGGTAGATCTCTGAGTGAATCTGTGATTCTGTGAGCAACTCAATTTGCCTGTTTTGCCTGATTTTGGGTAAAAGTTGCTCTTTTTAAATAAAAAAATTCAATATTTACATATATTGTGTGTTGTGAGTTAATTTGTGAGTTTGCTAGCAAATTTTATGAGTTTGCTTGCAAGCAAATTTTATATGACAGACTCAGGCAATAGATTGCAGAAAGATAGATCTCTGAGTGAAACTGTGATTCTGCAAGCAACTCAACCTGCCTGCCTGCTTTGCCTGCTTTTGGGTAAAAGTTGCTCTTTTTTATAAAAAAAATTCAATATTTACATACAAGCCATGCCCAGCCAGTCACGTGACCACCAAGCCACGCTCAGTCAGCAAGCCATGCCCAACCAGCCACATGACCACCAAGCCACACCCACAGAACCGGTTTTAAGATATTTGTATCCCACCCCTGCCTTTATTCCTATTTCAATTGACAGAATCTCTATTATTGATAATACTTATGTAAGTGGCAAGAATCACAGGAATTACCATACTTAGCTTTTTGTCAGGTTTGGTCAGCAATCCAATGTAATGTGGAAGAATAACACTGGATTGTTCGGTGTTGCAACAAGAATAAATAACGTACTGTCCTCTAGATTCTACTAGTCTGCAGCTTCCCTGATTCTTTGCAGTTAGCCATAATGTCTGCAACTGATGGGAGTTAAAGCATCACCTATTCCTGTTTTAAGTTTTTAAGATGTTTGAGAAGCAGCAAAGGGATTCAATCAAAGTACAGTTATGAATCTTAGAGTAGAGATCATTAAACACAGTGTATGCTGTGAGTATATTTATGGAGAGTTGTACTGAGGATCACAAATCAGAAAATAAGTTGCTGAGTTTAAAGAGCAAGCATTCCACAGATTTCCAGTGTGATGTTAAATAGGGCATAATTATTTCAATGACATTTATATGGCAACCATTACTTTATAGTTTTCTTTCTGGCTTCCTTTTTTAATACTTGAGGATTTTTTTTCTGAATATGTTTAATCCAGAACACTCATTCTCCTAGCACAGAGATGTTAAACTTGTGTCATCATGGCGGCGTCATGTGACATATCATGACTTTTCCCCCCTTCACTAAACCATATCATACTATAAGATCATACTAAAATAGTTCCTTTGACAAACAAGCCCAGGTCAAGTTCTATCATACTAAATAAACCCAGCCCTTGTGTCCTCAATCCATTTTGTCCTAGGATGCCAAACCAAGTTATGAGCACCACTGTTCTTCTTTCTCTGTCTCTAGGTAATTGTGAGCCTGTTTTGAAGCTCTTGCCTGAGGTAATTCTCTTGCAAATCAGTAAGCATCTCACTCTGGTTGCAATTTACCCATAGTGTAGAATAAAAAAATGGCGATTACTTAATGGTAATATCTGCAAAAGAGACATTGTGAAACAACCTCATGTATTGATCTTTCCTGACAGAGCCAATTTCCAACATGCTGGAAACCTAATTTTTCCTCTACTTCTAAAACCTCTCTGTCAATCTTCCTCAGCACTACTCTTCTTCCCCTCCCTTTTTTCTTCCCTAGCTTCTCTGATTCTTTTTACTTTTATGGTTTGTGCCCCTTTCACCCAGTGCTGTTGGAGAATTTTCTGAGGCAGAAAAGAGGCTGACTTTCAAAGCAATAAATAAATAAATCAGCAAACATGAAGTAAAGGAACTGTGGAACCATAGAAGAAAGCCAACACCATGCAAGTTGATCAATCAACCCAGATCTTGAAGGGGTAACAAAGAAGGCTGATTATTGCTTAGACTCAGAAGGCAGTGACTGTCCAATGCCCCTTCGGCCCTCTTCTAAGCAAACTCCCCCTTAAAGTATATGTGTTTCGTCTTTCATGCGTCAGCCCCAGAGAAGGCTGGATGGGGCAAGACAGTCAGTCTTAATTATCCAAATCCACATGCCTGCAGGTGGCTGTTCATAATATTGCCTCTCTGGCGTTATGCCATTATCTGCTCGTCCATTTTTCACTACTCTTCCATGCATTAATTTCTGGGTTATTCTTTATAATCCCTTCAGCTGGTAGCTTGTTAGAAGATGTTTCCCCATATTGTGACTCTGGAAAGCTGATTATGGTAATAACCTCATAAATTTACAGTGTTTTGGGGAAGGCTTCCCATTCCAGAGGCAAACACTTTTCCCAAACACAAAACATTCCTTATTCTGATAACTTGTAGTCCAATTGCATTACTGTTCCCATCATTCCCTGTCATTATATTGGCCAGGGTGATTCTGCCACTGCTGGATAAATTACCTGGTATACTGCAGATTCAAGGATGTTGATAACAATTTGGCTTTCTTTCACCTTTCTTGAGAGTGTTTCCTGAAATTTTCTGATATTCTGTTGGTGTCACTTTTATATTTATTTATTTATTTATTTATTGAATTTATATTGCTGCCTATTTGCCCATGGTGACTCGAGTGGCTTACAGAATATAAAGCCACATTTAAAACAATAAAAACTAACAAAAAGAATCAAATAAATTAATAAAGTACAATATAACAAAATCAGCCCCTTACCCTGACGACAGCAGATCACACAAGCCATTTAATGGGCTCCATCCCGCTCTAGGTTCCCAGCCCACTGGTAGAATCAGGTCTTTTAACGCCTTCCGGAAGAGTATCAGAGCGAGGGCCATTCTAATCTCTGGGGGAATTATGTTCCAGAGAGAAGGAGCCACCACAGAGAAGGCCCTCCTTCTGGGTCCCACCAGGTATATCTCCCTCAGAGATGGAACATTCAACATTCCCTGCCTCTCCGCTCTGATGGATCAGATAGATGTGACCGGCAAGAAACAGTCCCTCAGATAACCTGGTCCCAAGCCATGAAGGGCTTTAAAGGTGACAACCAGCACCTTGAATTGCACCCGGAAGCAAATCGGAAACCAATGCAGCTCCCGCAGGAGAGGTGAAACATGTGCATACCGGTGTCTGCACAAAACCATGCGAGCTGCTGCATTTTGTACCAACTGGAGCTTCCAGATGCTCTTCGAGGGCAGCCCATGTAGCGCACGTTGCAATAGTCAAGACAGGAAGTGATTAGGGTGCAACTGTAAAATATTGCTGATTTTACAGTGTCTACGAATGCCTGATGTTGATGACAATAATGTAATTATTTGGAAGCAGATTCAGTAACATAATGCTCAAAGTGCTGAATGTAAATACGATTTGATTAATAAACTGTCACTGGTCATATGAATATGGTTTTTAATTGCTATATTTCTTTTTTTTTAAAAAATGATATCAAAACAATATTGCTCTGTTATGGTCCCCTCTCTTTCTCTCTCTCCCGTCCCCTTTCTTTCTCAGGTATAGTACGTGCCTCCAGCGTGTTCCCCATCCTAAGCACAATCTTGCTATTACTGGGAGGGCTCTGCATTGGAGCTGGGAGGATTTACAGCAGCAAAAACAACATTATCCTTAGTGCTGGAATTCTTTTTGTAGCAGCAGGTAACTTCATCTTTATTTTATAGGCTTCTTTTTTAATTTTTCAGTGGGCATTGGGAATGGAAAAGGTCATGTCCTCCAAATAATATCAGCGAAGAGATCTTATGATTTACTGGTTGAGTTCAGACCTTCACTGAGCCAATTCCGCTGGAATTGAAAGAGAACAAAAATGTTATTTTCTTCAGCCCTTCCCCTTCCACAGGTCTAACTGCCACCATATAAAGTCAGCAGACTTCAGGCTGGGAGGCACAATTCATGCTTTGCAAACCTCTTTCTTTTCCAACATGGCTGTAAAAAGGAGCGTTGGAGTAATGGAATGAATTACAAAGCATGGATTTAACAGAATACTACCTAGCGCCATGCTGAATCCCCATTCCCCAAACACTTTTTAGGACCCCTGCTTGCTTTTACTCTTCCTGGGAGGCAGGTGGACACATTTCCAAATCAGGGTATCAAGAATCATCCTTGAAAATAAAGGCAATGATATAATTGATATCTCACTTTACATAAAAATGTAAAAAAAATTCAAACAGCCTGGAGACAACCAAAGTAGGTGTCTGCACACTTTCTAAACACCTTGATGGAAACCACTCCTCCAAATTTTCACACAGCTTTTTGAATGAAATGGGAGGAGGCCTTAGTAACTTTTAAATTTATTTTAACTTTGTTGATTGTATGTGTTTTATCATGGCTGTTCACCGCCCCAAGTCCCTTTTTGGGAGAGGGGGCGGTATATAAACATCATCATCATCATCATCATAATGTTTCTAGAGAAGCAAGATAAAATCCTCTATATTTCTATCTTGGTCTTCCTCTAAAAACTCAAGAACTAATCACAGTTAGGTACTTCTCTCTGCTGCCATTTTTCTCTCTCTATCAACACCTTCTATAAAAAGACACTTTTTGAAAAGTAAGTTAGCAAATGATCGGTATATCCATGGTTGCAGTATATCCATGGTTCAGTGGTAAATAATCTGATATCTTTTGGCTCCTAAAAAGGCCTTGGCATCAACTGGCTACAGCTGATCGGAACTGAAGTCCATTTGGTACCAGATTGCTAAACCCTGACGTGGTTGTTATATTCCCTTAGTTTAATTATGATATCTCACACAGTAAATGCCTCATATTTCCACTTCTTATCCACTCTTAGGATGTAATTGTGGATTCTATTTAGTTTGCATTGGACATTTGGAATGTTCAATTTAAATGTAGCAGAGTTAGATTAGCATTAGTAATACTAAGGTTATATTGAAATCAAATAATGATTAACAATGAGGCTTCTGAGGCTCTTAGTTTCACTGGAAGATACTTTGTCTTCTGAGTAGAAAAACAGGATATAAATCAAAGGTGTCAGAGAAGGAAGGTGTGTTCTACCATGTAGCTACATAGAAAACAACTATTTGAGCATGCCAAGAAAGACGAGCTATTCAGGATTATGTTTGTTTCTTGGGACTGCATTTTTACAGGAATGCTGGTAGGTCTTCACTGAAAGGTAATTCTAGAGCAGGGGTGTCAAACTGGATTTCTTTGAGGGCTGGATCAGCATTGTACTTCTCTATGGGCAGCCGGGGGGCGAGAGGATGGGATGGATGCCTCCTGCAGCACTCTGCCAGCCAAATCAGGGTACAGGGGGCCGCTCACTGCCTCCCCATACCCCATTTTGCCCAGAAGAGTGCTGCAGGAGGCCATCCAGGCTGAAAATGGGGAATGGAGGGGGGGCGTTGGCTGCCAGAGGCACCGCAGGCTGGTCCTTTGCTATATCCAGACTGGCTTCTCAGGCCAGATTTAAGCATCCCATGGGCTAAATCCAGCTAGTGAGCCTTGAGTTTGACACCCCTGCTCTAGAGGAACCCAGAGCATTTGCACTTTTTAAAAAAAATTAACTATAGCAGGTAAATCTATTTTCATTACATTCACACAGAATAGACCAAACTTACTTGTATCTTACTCTGAATCCAGGATTTGCAGGGGAAACAATACAAAATAGTTAGATTTGCTGAGAACAGCTTACATTATTCATTATGGTTAAATTCAATTAGTTCTGTTTTTACAGACCAGAAATGTTAGTGCATATCATAGGGATATAGGTTTGGCCATCACTTACCTTACACATAGAGGAATCTTTTCTGTTTGAAGATCTCAAAAATATAGACTGTACGTGTGGAGAAATGAGAGCTATTATCTCAGTAGGCCCTGTAGTTAATTAAATTGGCCAGCGCTGGAACATGAAGCCCATGATTCAAGTTATCAATTCTGTCTTGTGGCAGGAATTCATTTCCCACTGTCAAAAAGGCAATGCTAAGAACCTCTATTGAGAGGAATCCTCCTTTCTTCTAGAAAACTTTTTAAAATTACAGACCGTCCAGTCACAAATATTCCACTTCATGAAAGATGATTGAGCATGCAGTGATTCCCCAGTTCCAGAAGTATCTGAATGGTATTGATTCTGTGTGGAAGCTAAAGCTTGCAAGACTGGAGATAAACAGAAGAGTTAGTACCTTTATGGTGTCATTTTTTGTTCTTATCTTTCTAAATAGCCTCCTGTTTAGAAGATAATGAAATCTTATTAAATAACCCCAATCCTGTAACTCTTTCAAGTGTTAACTCAGCCTCTTCCATGGACTGTTTTCAGTCATCTCTCATTCAAAAATAAGGGCAAAAATATTACAGGGTTTTGGTTGTTTTTTTTAATCAACAAGGATGGAGAAGAGAACTAGGGAGTAGACCAATAATAAATGTGAAGACAATCTCCATTATTACTGCTATTATAATGTGAATCCCAAAGAGACCTGGGATTTTACATTTGAATCTCAAAGTAATAAGATTTTGTTGTAACAAGTGAAAGCCTGAAAATTAAATATTACCTTATTCAGGCTCAAACTTATTATTACGGATTTTTTTTTTAGGCAGAGATTTTTTTGTGTGTTCATGTGCACCGTGAGTACATTGTATAGCCTCTCCTCCAGTTGCCAGGGTCTTGTGAAACCTCCCTGGGGGTCACAGGATACCCAACTCCTTCATAGCAGTTATTAACACATAAAAAAGAACACTATCCCTCATCATCATAAAGTAGGTGTACCCTATTTTGTTCTTCTCTGAGATTTGCCACAATATTCTTTCCAAAGTAAGCAGATGGTTCACTGTATCCTATACAGCGTAAGCTACAGTATATTCTACTGGATCTAAAAACAATTAAAATAACATGAGGCACTTCCCATGACTCCCCCTGAGGCACTTCCAATGGCTTCACCTTTTTTATCTAACTTAATTAAGACAAGCCTTCGAACATGTTGAACATACTTTAGTAACTGTTGTTATCTGTGACTTACACTATTGATTTTATTCTTGAACATTCCTAGATTTCGTTGGAAAGTATTGCCTTAAACCACATAGATAACATAAGCAGAATTAAAGCTCTTGACGCCCTCCAAGTGTTTTGTACTTCAAGTCTAGGCAACTATTCATTTTATACATACTGTATAGTTAAGGTTCCGGTCCAACAATATAAAGCAGATAAAATCATGCTCAGAACTGCCTGAAAATATATTAGCCCATGGACTAATTAAGAGTAAGATGCAAGTTGATGTGGCAAGAAAGTTATTGTGATAATTGTCTCCTGGAGCTTTTCTCCTAACCAGATTTCTCCCCACTATTTTCTTTCCAGGATTAAGTAACATAATAGGAATTATTGTCTACATCTCCAGCAATGCAGGTGATCCTAGTGACAAGCGGGATGAGGATAAGAAGAACCAATACAGTTACGGCTGGTCTTTTTATTTTGGAGCCTTGTCTTTCATTGTGGCGGAAACAGTTGGTGTGCTGGCTGTGAACATTTATATTGATAAAAACAAAGAGCTGAGATTTAAGACCAAGAAGCAGTTCCTTAAGACTTCTGCTTCCCCTTACGCGAGGATGCCAAGCTACAGATACAGAAGAAGAAGGTCCAGATCCAGTTCTCGATCCACAGAACCTTCTCCATCTAGGGACATTTCTCCAGTTGGATTGAAGATGGCAGGTTCTCTTCCGATGAATGAAATCTCCATGTACACGCTCTCTAGGGAACCTCTCAAGGTCACCACAGCAGCAAGTTACAATATAGAACAAGATGCTGGCTTTCTTCAAGTCCACAATTTCCTTCAAAAGGAATTCAAAGAGGGACTTCATATCAATATGGTCAACAGGAGAACAACACCTGTTTGAAGGGATTTGTTGATGGTGTTTGTTTTTTTTTCTGAAACAAAGCAAAGGAAGCAAAATCCAGATCCTTTATACTATAGGTGAAAAGCATGTCTTTTGAAAATGCTCTTGCATACTTCAGGAATAAAAATCCGAGAATGAAGTTGCAGACAGAGACATTAGCATAACACAATGACCCGGAGAGATGGAACAATACCTTTTTAGCTGATTTTTATAAGCTCTTTCAAAATTTGATTAAGAAAATAATGTTTAAGAAATACATACAGAAATTAAAATCAGCCGTTCCAATCCCTGCACTTTTGTAGTATGTATTGTGTAACTCGTGTCCTGGAAAATATTTTAGTGGAAATAGATTTTTAAATTTTCAATGTGGACTTTTTTCTATAACCTGGCCCTTTGGTACAATCTGAAATTCATCATCAATGCTGCCTAATGTTTATGTTGCTTTAGAGCAGAAGAAAAAGGCATGAATGAGAAGGGTGGGCTGGGGAATTCTGGGAGTTGAAGTCCACAGGTGGCCAAGGTTGGACACCCCACTTTTAGAGCAAAAGTCAAACAATGGGGATGGGGAGGAAGTGTGTGGTTGATTCAAATTTTGGAAGACCAGTGAGGGGGAAACATTGAAACCAGAATTCTACTCCTGAGCCTTAGGCATCCTTGGGGGAAAAAAAAATCTGGTTTCTGACTTTAAACACACTATAAGAATGTAGATGTAAGACTCTAAATGCCCTCTCTTCCTTGTTTATTGGATTGCCCAGTAGTCATTTGCTTTTGCCTTTTTTATTCTGTGCAACCTTAAGTAAAGACTGTGATTGGATGAATATCAGTTCCTTCGAAACCTGCCCATCCTTTATTACTGTATATAAATGAATAGCCATCCCCAAAGGATTGGAAAAACTTGAATTTGCAAAGTCAAAAGCAACAATTTGGGGATGAGACGGTGTGAACTGATGCTATATATCTGTAAAGCAAGTTTCCCGAACGTATGTCAGAGGTAAGTTTAGCTAACCCCACATTCTAGATTTCAAACATTTGTATAAAAAAGTAAAAATAAATAAATCCAGAACTCATAATTTGAATAGACTTGTGTTGGCGATTGGAGCCTTTACTTAAGCAATCATTTGCAGCCATAATCTTCTAGACACTTCGTCGGAAAGTAATCCTTTATTTTGAGCTGCTATGAAATACACATGACACTTGTTCTAGCATGCTAAAATTGTAGTTCCATCCCTTCTTAACATGTTTTAAATATTGACCAGAGGCTTAGAACAAAGTTAGGAAGTAGCAGTTGGACTGTGTTAATGGCAGGAATTGCAGGTATATACGTATATATATTTATATGAAGGGCTATTGATTGCAAACAGGAACAACAAGCTTTTAATGTAGTTTCATGTTTGAATACAAATTAATTGCATTATAGATTCTTACTTTTTTTTTTCAACAAAGAGCAGCATTTGAAAAATATAATTATCTAATGCCTAGAAAAAGACTGCTGGGGCATTTGTTGAATATTACAGCTCTTGCTTGAGAAAGCGATTGCAGAATTAAGCATGTGCACCCTTGCTGCTTTTATTAGGGAAAAATCTCTCCTATTCTTGGAAAGACATGCAAGAGGTTGCTGGAAATGTCTAAGGGGCAAAGGAACTTCCCAAAATTACCAATAGAGGGAAGGAACGGAATTAAATGGAAGATCTACCTCTCTCACCCTCTGATTGGAGATTCCCCACCTCAGATTTCCTAGGTTTATAATTAATGCCAATTCAAATTTATCTGTCCTCTTGCAAAGCCTTAAGTTCTCTTAAAATCACCGCAGAATCCTTTTGCATTGCATTCAGTTTCTACCTACTTCATAATACAAGCTGAGCTGATGTGAACCAATTTTAGAGATATTTGTAGAGATAACTTTTTTTACATAGGAAAAGCTACTTTGACAGTTCAAAAAGATCTTTTTAAAAGAGAGGAAAAAAGGGACTGAAATAAATGCTGGAAGGTGGTATATTTTAAGACTGTAAAGCATCTTTTCCACATCAATCAAACTCTACTGTTTCCAGCATTCAGTCTTCAACTAGTACTGGCAAGACCAAAGCCTAGCAATCTAATGGCCACCTTACTTTAAAGCAACTAAGGCTTCATTTAGATTTTATGGTTAATGGCCATTGATGAATCCACCATGATTCTGATAAGTTCAGGGATCAGCAATGAATGCCAACCAAACATCAAAGCGGTTCCATCAGGCCTTTCCAACACACTTAATGATGTAAGGCATGAGGGGAGTGCAGTTCAGCAACACCTGGTGGGCCACACATGAGCCTACCTTTGTAGGCCTTTTGCAAAACCACCTAAACAACTGGATACAACTACATTTTATGTAAGATTGATGCTAATGTCCCATTAACCCTTTTTATGTGGCAAGAGTCTGCACGAAGGTTACATTTATTTCAAGATTTACTTTAAAACGCTAGAGAGGTTACTTGTGTCTGTATACCTGTTCATGTTCTTACAAATGATAAGTTATTTCTTCTTTGAGATGTCTTAAAGTGTTGATAGGGGTAGTATAAAGCTATGATAAGAGTACATAAAGAAGCAGTTTGTGTCTGTGTCATTATTAAGTGCTTATATCTCTTTTCATTGCTGTATATTCAAGTGTGATTTCTCTCAATTATGTTTTCCTATTGTGTTAATAAACTAACAGGTAGAATTTAGTCCTTATGTGTATTTGCTCTAATTAGATATCCAACATATCCAACGAAATTAACACCCCCTCCCCTTGAAAATTGTGGGATGGCGCTGTCTAAGAATTTTCTGCATTAAGATTGGGTATTTGTTGCATTGTAAAATTGACCATATTCTTTCAGTGGCTATGTTTTTGCTGATAGTTGACTAGCTCCTTCACCATTCCACACACACACACATATATATAAATATATATTTGTATCATGTTTTGTGCACTATCACCTGGTACTGTGCTACTTTGTATTATACATGGGAAGTAAAAAAACCTGAATGTTTGTTTATCTTATTGCTAATTTTAAAAAAATGTTTAATCCCCAGAATTACTTAAATGTCATACAAACTTAACCAGCAAAACAAGTAATACTGCCATACATCCTTTTTTTTAAATATGTGGGCTAGTTCCTCTCTTCCAATACAAATTGATGTGTGTCTGTCCAGAACTACACTGTGTTGAATTCAGCTGGACTTACTCTTAGATAATTGAGTGTAAAATGGCAGTTTTTCCAATCTCTAATATTTGGCCCTGGATTGTCAGCTAAAAGCAAGCCTTCAAAATAGCTTATTACAAACTTAATTAAATGCAGTGTTCATTGATTATTCTGAAAATTTTACAAGCTTGGGCTCAAGTACTTAGTTCTTAATCTTTGACTACAAAGCACGATTTCCTAGCTCAAAAACTGGGAAGAGGAGAGGAGGAAGGGAAAATCCCCAGAGGTTGGCAAAGAACACACATTTTTCCCCATACAGTATTCTTTTGAAAAATTCAAAGACATTTAAGTTATGTGTGTAACATATCTGCCCAAGAGGAAAATGAACAGTCTTAACTCTTTAAGAGATATTAGCAACAGTTAATTCTAATTTGGTCCATAAAATAAAAATTATTGAGGAAAAACTAGTTCGGTCAACCATCTACTTTTAAAAAATATGCTCATTGGGTTGCCATAAATCAGAGAAATAACTAGTATAAAATTGCCTCACATAGGGATATGAAAGACTACTGTATAAATTCCTTATAGGAAATGAAGTTGGTCGTTCTATCTGACTTCACAGTGGGGTAGATGTTATTACTGAAGAAAATCTTTTCAATCAAATATGCGCAATCATCTTCCAGAAGAAAGAATTATTGAAAGTTGCATGCAAACAGTAATAGTGATTTTAAAAAAAACTGTATTTAAAAACACTCCATCAAGATTATTATAGAATGAAAGGAAGAATTACTATCATTTTAGAAATGGGAAAATTATACATGAATAGTTACTTATAAGGGACTGAGGATAATCCTTCATATGTTATAAGGGAGGCTTATGGAACTTTCTACTTTCTTTTAGTTAATGGCCCTTTCTGCTTTTTCTTTTGTTATACTGTACAGGATATAATTTAGTCCAATTTTTAAATAAACCATTAAACCTTAATTACATGGAATATTAATATTAATCACTCTTTTCTGGGATAGACAGCCAATAAACTTCCTATTTATAAAGCATTTATTAGGTAAATCTGTATTCACAATTTTCTGTTGCGGCCCAGCGGCGGCTGGCAGAACTGGCAGCAGTGTCAGACAGTAGTGAGGAGGTTGGGGAAGAACCTGGGCCATTCCTGGAGGCTGAGGAAGGCTCGGATGAGGGCTCTGCATCAGAGGCAGAGATGGAGCCAGGGCAGGTTGGCAGTCATCAGCTGCCTTCGGGCTCGGACAGCAGTGAAGCGGGGGAGCTTCTGGAACTGGTTCCTAGCCTGTGCATGCACAGAGCTGCCAAAAGGAAGGCACAATTAAGAATTCAGGATAGATGTGGGAGTAAGTCCACAGGTGGATGATGAATGCCCCCTCCCATCAGGATTAAAAGAGAAGCAAAAGGGGAGGGGGATTTTGCAGGAAACAACTTGCTCGTTCAATCATTTGTTCCAGCCTTATGGAGATTTGTCTGTACCACCCAGCCCTTCCCTGCCAGCAATGAGTGTGGAATTATTTACCGGGCAGCTTTCCAGGATTGATAAAGGTCTGAGCTCATTAGTATACTTCGCAAGACTGTTTGCCAAGCAGTTGGCTGACTGTGAATGAAATAAATTCCATTAATGTACTAAAAGAGTTTTATTGCTGGGATTCAGAATTGACTTAGTGCTTTTTGGGTAGGCCTAGGATAGAACAATTTTCTAACACGGAAGAATAATTTCTTTTGAAGCTCTTGATATTTGATAAATCCATAATTTTATGTGATGTTCAAACCTTTTGGTCTATAATTCAAGAATACATTCACACCTTTAGGTTATATTGATTTTTGTAATTTAAGAAATTTTTATTGCCGCCTATTCGCACATGGCAACTTAAGGTGGCTTACAAGAATATAAATATGTCATATAAAAATGAGAGAATCATATAATAACTTAATAAAATAATTTATTAAAATAACCCTCCACCCCGATGACAACACATCACACAAGCCATTTAATGAGCTCCATCCCACTCTGGGTTCCCCAGGCCCACTGGCAGAACCAGGTCTTCAGCACCTTCCGGACGAGTGTTAGAGTGGAGGCCATTGTAATCTCTGGGCTAATGATGTTCTAGAGAGAGGGAGTCATCACAGAGAAGCTACCTTCTGGGTCTCACCAGGTGTATCTCCCTAGGGGATGGGACCCACAACATTCCTTGCCTCCCCGCTCTGGTGGGTTGGGTAGATGTGACAGGCAAGAGACAGCCCCTCAGATAACCTGGTCCCAAGCCATGAAGGGCTTTAAAGGTGACAACCAGCACTTTGAATTGCATCCGGAGTGATGTTCAGAATATAAGAAGCACACATAATGTTGTCTAGGAGTCTCAGCTGTTGATTTGTTCACATGGGACGTGCCAACTTTTTATTTCAGAATTCTTGCAAATAACCAATGCTGTCTTAGGAATACTCTTCCTTTTTTTAAAAGATTATTTCAAACTTAGAAAAATCCAACAAAACTGATGAGAACTTTACTTTCTGTTAATGCATATGGACCAAAATCTGATGTAAAAGGCAATATTTCATTTGGAGCCAATCCAAATTCCTCAAGGGGGAAAAACTCAAATGGCTTAAAAACCTGATTGCAGGAAACTCATCTAAATACCTTTACTTGCCTATGATTTAATAAATTCAAACTGGGATGTAAGCTTGTCATAGGAATGTGGGTCAAAATTACACTCCCCCCCCCCAACACCTTAGTTTATCTTGCATCTTTTAATGTAGGAAGTACATAAAGCATGATGGCTGTGGGGTTCTGGGAGTTGACATCCTCACATCTTAAGGTTGCCAGTTGAGAAACACTGCAAGAGAGAGATGGCTAAAAATGTATGCCTCCATGATGTTGGGGTGAGTCACATCTTTCTCACTGCACCACGTTAGTTTTTGGAATGGATCTTTTGTATTCCATCCTGAAATTATAGTTTTATAAAATATGTGACCCATCATCATATGACAGGTGAGATTTAGCAAAAAAGAATCCAAGAGATTATCTTTTCCATAGAAAATGTATTCATATCAATCTGCTTAAAGTAAATTAAAGGTATTAGCGTAAGAGCGCCTTTAAATAAATACATCAGTCTTGAAGCAATATTCACTTTTCTAACCATGGTTTTTTCCCATATACACAATGGGATTTTGAAACATTTAATTATGTAGATTTTAACTGAATTTTTAAAAAACGATACATTTATGTCCGCACATGAAAAAAAGTTTCTTTCAAATAATTATTAGTAAGTGAGAAGTTATTTTTAAAAGAATTGAGGCAATAAGTAAACCCCTATTTTGACAAATTACTAAGGAAACATTGGAACCTATAGGAAATATGAGATTTTCTCCAATAAACTGAATGACCCATTAAATTATGAAACTCCTGCACAATATCAACAAATTTTGGTGCATAAAATATTTGACTATCAATAAAATAGCATTGGCATGCAATAGTTCGTATTCCACTCTGTCCACTGTTTTAAACACTCCTCACATTGTGACCACAGTTGGAATCTCAGTTGTTATGCAAAGCAGTAAATTGAGATTTCACATGACCAGTTTGCTCAACAACCACAGTCCCAATAGTCCAGGTTGCAGTCATTAAAGGAGAATCACGGGTTGTAAAGCAGATAGCATCATAGGTCAGGAGTACCAGGGTGCCTTTGGGGGATGGGGGAGGCCCGCTGCAGGCCACAAAAGATTTGGTGGCATGCAATGCAATGCAAAGCTGCAGCCACTTCTAGAAGCTTCAGTCCAGCCCAGCAGCACTTAAAAATGCAGGGGGGCTATAACTCCACCACCACTACACACACCCCTATCTTCCCTCCTGATCTATAAGTGCAATTTGGGGAACGAGGCTTCTGAAGCACTACAACAGCAGGCTTCATTCTCACGAAACTCTGGTGTTGTGGTCTGTCAGCAGCTGAATCAGATGACGAGGAGGCACGGGAATCAGGGTCAGCATCAAAGCAACCTGAGAGCTCTGAGGGGGAAGAGGAGAATGGAGCTGGCAGAGAGAGGGACAGAGGTGGAGCTTGGGCCATCTGTCAGCCCTCAGATGGAGAGTCAATAGCCCCCAGGTCTGGAGATGGTTGATGAGGGAGAGGAGTAATAGCTGGGTTCAGTGCCTGACACGCGAATGTGCAGAAGGCAGAGGAGAGGAGAGCAGTGGAAATTTGTGGGCTGATCCTGGGAAGGAAGAGCCACTGCTGTTAACAAAGCCCACCCTAGCTCTGGGGATAAAAGGCAGGGGGCGGAGATGAATACATATGGCAGACAACTATTCATCTCCCTGTCAGATAGACTTGTTAGCCTGAGGTGAGAGAGAAACTTTTTGCCAGGGCTGCTAGCCCTCCTAATAAAGGAATCATTGATTTAATTTGAGAGGATTTGTCATGTTTGGGGAGCTGGGTTAGAACATCAGGAAGCTTCATTTCCCAAAACAGGTGATTTGGGGACATGATGCAAAAATATCACATTATTTGTGAAATGAAGCTTTGGAAGGATCAAGAGAATGTGATGCCTGCTTGGGCAATATTGTGAGGTAGCCTCAAGTAAGAAAGCCTGGTGAATCCAGCAACTGCCTCACATAAGCTGGACATACCTGTCAGCAGCTGGAGAAAAAACAGCAAAACTAACTGGAAGCTTGATAGATCCTGTGGAGACCAGGGGGCAGGAGCAATTGAGGCTATGCTGAATTGTGCCAGCGTGGTGCAGGGTGGGACTTGAGGTGGCATTTCTCAGTGACAGATACAGTAGAGGTCTGGAGGAAGTGGCAGCTGGTTGAGATTTCTGAATGCTTTCGAACTGTACTTCAGCCCAGCCCTGGTGCAACTGCTCAGTGCTGCTCTGCAAGTCAGCTAAAAGGTTAAAGATTGAGAAGGGATAGATAGGCAGGTGAGGAGGCTGGCAGTACCTCTGTGGTTATAAGTGTATGCCCAAATTTTGATCGTGTGATCAAGGGAGCACTGCAATAGTCATTACTTCATGCACAGGTTGTAAGTCCATTTTTTTCAGCACCATTGTAATTTTGCATGGTCACTGAACGAACAGTGGTAAGTTGAGGACTATCTGTATAAGTTTTTTTTTTTTTAATTGCATAAAATTATGTTAAAAGCCTATTAAAAGCAGAAACTCGGTTTAATAGCTGTTCCAGAAACAAAGAGAGATTCCTGTTTTGCTTCTTAGCTTTGAACGTATCATAAATTTAGGTGAGAGACATCACTAGTCAAAATTTTACAGAGGAAGATGTCTCTGCTTATCAATTAAGTCCTAAAATAGTCAAAAAAGGAGATTGCTACTTAACCTGTGAGCGAGTTGAAGTCCTAATTTATTTATTTATTTATTTGATTTGTCAATCGTTTACAAGATAGTAGGTATAAGTATATACATAGTTATGAATACATGAAATGGGTACATATAAGAAAAATAAAAGAAACAATAGGACAGGGATGGTAGCCACGTTGGTGCGCTTATGCACGCCCCCTACAGAACTCTTAGGAAAGAGATGAGGTCAATAGTAGACTGTCTAAGGTTAAAGTTTTTGGGGTTTGGGGAAGAAACCACAGAGTCAGGTAGAGTATTCCAAACATTGACCACTCTGTTGCTGAAGTCATATTTCCTGCAATCAAGTTTGGTGCGGTTAACCTTGAGTTTGTATCTATTGTGTGCTCTTGTGTTGTTATGGTTGAAGCTGAAGTATTCATTAACAGGTAAGTCATTGCGATGTATGATTTTATATACCATACTTAGATCAGACCGAAGACGGCATAATTCAAGGTTTTCTAGGTCTAGAATTTCAAGACTGGTGGCATAAGGTATTCTACAACGAGTAGAGGAATGGAGAACTTTTCTTGTGAAATATTTCTGGACTTTCATAATTGTGCTAATATCAGATACGTAATGTGGGTTCCAGACTGATGAGCTGTATTCGAGTATTGATCTAGCAAATGTTTTGTATGCTCTAGTTAGTAGTGTGTTATTACCAGAGAAAAAGCTACATAGGATTAGGTTAACAACTCTTAATGCCTTTTTGGCTATGTAGTTACAGTGGGCTCTAGCACTTAGATCATTAGAGATGAGTATTCCAAGGTCCTTGACAAAGTTTTGGTCGTCAACAAGATCTTGACTATTCAGCTTGTATTTTATTTTCTGATTTTTTTTTTGCCAATATGTAAGACAGAGCATTTATTTGTTGAGATTTGAAGTTGCCATTTGTTTGCCATTCTGATACATAGTCAAGGTCTTTTTGAAGGGTAGCAGTATTGTCTGTGGTATTGAACAGCTTTACATCATCAGCGAAGAGAACGCAGTTACTCTTGATATGATCACAGAGGTCATTTATGTAGAGTATGAAAAGAGTTGGTCCTAGAACACTGCCTTGGGGGACACCACTGTTGACAGGTACAGAATTTGATAGGACGCTCCCAATTTTGACCCAATTTACCAACAGCCAGGCCCTTTTTTGTTCTAAAGAAGCTTCCTGGTTATTAATTTTTCCTTCCAGGGAATGTCACAGCATATAAAGCAGGGCAAACTTCAATTGACAAGATAAATTGGTGTACATGATTACCTTGTACAAAACAGTTTAAATGGTGTATTGTTGAAGAACTCCAGGATTCTCTCAGTGTGAGGCCAGGAACAATTAACCAAGGGTGAAAGAAGAAAATTGAAATCTTAGTTTAACTTGGATCGATTGCTTCCCTAATTTGGATAGACATGCCTGCAGATGTGCCCTGAAGCCCAACTGTAGAATTTCCAGCTGCATCATTTATACGTGTCTGTTTGATGGAATCTCTGATTGTGATCAAGTAACTTAAAATTGTAAGCCCTTGGAATATATTTTGGCCTGTTGCTCTGTTGGAAGTTGCCCATGCCAGGAAATAATTCTCAAGGGATAAGGGTGTTGCTCCTGAAGGCTTTGGTCCGATGGCGGATCATCCACTGAATATTCTTCAACAGCACCAGACATTTTAGCTACTGAGATTATTAAGACACTCGAAAGAAGATTAATGATGTTGCACTTGATTTTTGGGAAAAAAAATATTGTGCAGTATTTTTTTTCTCTTTTCCTGTATAATATTATGCATATCTGAAACAGTTATTTTTCCTCTTTAAACATGCAGGAAGCTAGCACTGTTTCTCTTCAGTGAAATCTCCTTGAGCTTAAATGTATAACTGATCATCTTTTCGGAGTGATTCCCTTTCCCTCACTTCATATGTTGTATATGTATTTATGCATGTACATATGTATGTATGTATATATATATGTATCTGGTGGTTCTTTTTCATATATATATATTTGTTTTCGGAGGTTTTCGCAGGTATTTGTATGTGGATCTTTGGTTCTTCGGGTTTTCGCCCTAGATATTTCCAATTCTACGTGGGAGAAAACCCGAAGAACCAAAGATCCACATATATATATATAAAGGAAAAAGAACCACCAGATACGTTTACGAGAAGAGAAACAGAATGCTGCCTGGTACACAAAATTTAATAATTCTATAAAGTAGTTTTACAAGTAATCCTCGTCTTACAACCACAATGGAGCAAAAATTTCCATTGCTAAGCAAGTCAGTTGTTAAGTGAATTTTGTCCCATTATATCATATGACCTTTCTTGCCACAATTGTTAAGTGAATCACTGCAGTTGTTGAGTTAGTAACATGGTGATTAAGTGAATCTGGCTTCCCCATTGCCTTTTTCTTGTCAGAAAGTCGCAAAAGGGGATCATGTGACCCTGGGATGGTGCAACTGTAATGAATACATGCCAGTTGCCAAGCGTTTGAATTTTGATCATCTGATCATATAGGGATGCTGCAACAATCATGTGAAAAATAGTCATAAGTCACTTTTTCCAGTGCCATTGTAACTTTTGAACAGTCACTATACAAATGGTTTTAAGGACTACCTGTATAAGTATATTGCAATATCCTTTTCACATTTCTGTTAGGAAATATGGGGGGAAATAAAATAAATTCAATTTTTTTTCCCATACTTCTAAGAACTTGTAAAGAAAGGGAATTTGGTCTGCAGTTCCCAGTATGTTCAGATGTATGGTTTCTATTCTATTATGTGCATGTATGTATAAGCTTTAAAGTGAAAGAAAACTATATGAGAACTACTACAATGTAATGACAACTTCTCATCAGTTGGTGAACAATGTTTCAGTCCATTTCATAATAATGAGTCTATGTCCTTCCCCCTTAACTCTACACTGAAAAGTTGACCCAGGTTCCTATCCATTTCATGAAAAGATGATATAGCCATATGATTTCAAGAGTGTTAAAGAGACAGGAATGACGTTCCCAGAGGTTTGGACTTGTGCTTTAAACAAGCACCATCTTTGTCTCCTCATGATGAGCAATTGTCTGGAGCCCTTGAGGGCAATCTCAAGCCCTCACATTGTCCACAGAGAAGTCCCCCAAAGCTGCCTTCAGTTTGTCATTTCTTCCCTCTCCATGCCTGTTAACTGCTTTTCAGATATTAGGAACCTTCGAAATGACAACATTTCACACCAGGTGAGTTTCCCTCAATCGTTAGCTAAAGAAATTTTAAATGCAATTTTAAGGACCTTTACAATGTTTTGTTAATAAAACAAAAAAGGTGATTAGAACATTGATTATGAAAAGTTACAAATGGACTAGGGGTCCAGATAGATTTGAAATAAGATTTTGAAATTAATTATAAGAATCTTTCCTATGGAAAATGCTATTGCTTTCAATTCCTTATTTTTTTAAATGATAGGATGGGATTTTGAAGATTGAACACCAGAGGGAACCAGAAGAACCTAAAGGTTTCAGTTAGGGAGAAAAAAACTTAAATTTGACTTACTAATATAGAATGCAGCAAAATATTTTAACACTGGATTTGTTAAGGGTTATTTGTGAACAATGGACCCGGACATTAGGAATGTCTGCCATTAGAGGTAAATTGCTTTTAAAAGATGTTATGAAAAAAGAACAAGTTTTACCAGACAATACTTTGATTGAGTATTGAAATGGGTTTATAAATGACAGCCTACTAGAATGATATTATATGGAAAAACAAATGAAACTGGCAGATATCTTAATAACTAAAAGGGATATATAGATAATGAACCAAAAGAATGATTTAGATTATTTTCCTATTTTCCAGGGTTACTCTATGATAAGATGGGCAGCCAATAAATTTTATAAATAAATAAATATGTTAAAGGCTTGTTAAGGTTTTGAAGAATTTTGTGGGAAGGGACAAAGAAAAAAATGAAAACAAATCAAATTCTAGGGCACTATTTGAAGAGATTAAAGATAAAAATGGTTAGAAGTAAAAGGAAAGAGTATAAAGTTGGTTTAATTTATCAAGGTTAAAATAAAAATGATATCATTTCTATAAACTTTTGGTGATCAGGACACAATAATGAGGTTTTAAGGATTTATTTATAAAAGGGATGAGATATGGGAAGAATACATATTTTGTTTTATTTTAAGATAATAAATTATTTTTTAAAAAATTCCTTGTCATTATATGTTTTTTCTTTCTTTATTCTTATTTGTCTATTTTCTTATTATTATTTTTTGCACTTTCTATTCATTTTTCTTAGTTTGTAGTAGTTTCTATTGTAATACTTTCTATTGTGGTAGTTTTAAATGGTAATAGTTAATAAAATTACTATTAAAAAGTATGTTAGAGATGTACTGGTACACTCCTTGGGGCTATAATATCTATATTTAGTCCACATTTAGGATTGGAGGCTAAAACTTTGCAATATTGTTTGCAGTATTACTAATTGGTGTAGTTTTTGTTTTAATTTTGTGCATTTAAGGCACAGTTAGAATGAGTGTTGAATTTGGGGGAATGAAAAATGCTATGTAAAATGTCCGGCACACTTTATGTGCTTTAGAAATAATTGTTAATTATTGTTAATCATGTTGACAATTTTGATATTGGCTATAATGTACAATATATGTATTCAGGGTTATATATGAACATATAAAGTTAGGACTCAGTCACCTACTCTCTGTCTAGCTAATCAGAATATGAAAGAAAAATATTTCACATGTTTGTCTTGGTTCTAGTAAGTTAATCACGATTATATATGTTTGCAATTGTGTCTAGTAAGTTAATCATAGTTATATATGTTTGCAATTGTGATGGTTAGCACGGTCTTCTTCAGTGAAGATATGTTGGCTTAAGTTGATAGGATGTATCCAGTTCTCCAATGCATTTAGAAAGCATGCAGTTGAGAAAGGATGACTCCAAAATCTAAATAGGAGTTGGATAACGCCAACTTAAATCTCCACACAGCCCTACAACTCATAGGATGATGTATGGATGGGTCACTATTTCTGAAATCTCACCAACCTCATAGATTTGTGAGGGTTGAAATGGGGATTGGATGAGCATCATGTCTTTGATCATCTTAAATGGAATAGAATAGAATAGAATACTTTATTGGCCAAGTGTGATTGGACACACAAGGAATTTGTCTTGGTGTAAATACTCTCAGTATACATAAAGAAAAGGTACATTCGTTAAGGATCAAGAATCATAATGATAGTCATAGGGTACAATCAACAATCAAATCATATTAGGAAACAGTCAATATAAATTGTAAGGATACAAGCAACAAAATTACAGTCCTACAATCACAAATGGGAGGGGATGGGTGATAAGGAGTGATGAGAAGATTAACAGTAATAGTAGTGTACACTTTGTAAATAGTTGAACAGTGTTGAGGGAATTATTTGTTTAGCAGAGTGATGGTTTTTGGGGGAAAACTGTTCTTGTGTGCAGTGCTCTATAGTGTCATCTTGAGGGAAGGAGTTGAAACAGTTTATGTTAGGGATGTGAGGGGTCCATAAATATTTTCACAGCCCTCTTTTTGACTCATACAGTATACAGGTCCTCAACTGAAGGCAGGTGGGTAGTAATTGTTTTTTCTGCAGTCCTAATTATCCTCTGAAATCTGTGTGTGTCCTGTTGGGTTGCAGAACCAAACCAGACAGTTATAGAGATGCAGATGATAGACTCAATAATTCATCTGTAGAACTGTATCATCACCTCCTAGGGCAGTTTGAGCTTTTTGAGTTGGTGCAGAAAGAACATTCTTTGTTGTGCTTTTTTGATGACATTTTTGATGTTAGGTGTCCATTTTAGGTCATGTGATATAGTAGAACCTAGAAATGTGGAGGTCTCTACTGTTGATACTGTGTTGTCTAGTATTGTAAGAGATGGTAGTATGGGAGGGTTTCTTCTAAAGTCTACAACCATTTCTACAGTTTTGCGTGTGTTCAGTTCCAGATTGTGCCGGTTACACCACGAGGCAAGTTGTACAATCTCTTGTCTGTATGCAGATTCATCGTTGTATCGAATGAGACCAATTACTGTTGTGTCATCAGTAAACTTCAGTATTTTAACAGATGGATCGTTTGAGATGCAGTCATTGGTATATAGGGAGAAGAGAAGTGAAGATAGCACACAGCCTTGGGGGGCCCCTGTGCTGATTATACAGGTATCGGATGTGATTCTGTCTAGCTTCACCTGCTGCTTCCTGTCTGTTAGGAAGCTTATGATCCACTTACAAGTGCGTTCAGGTATCGCTAGTTGGTTTAATTTACTTAGAAGAGTGTCTGGAATGATGGTATTGAATGCTGAACTGCAGTCTACAAAGAGGACCCTTGCGTGGGTATTTGGAGATTCAAGGTGTTGTAGGATGTAATGCAGAGCCATGTTAACAGCATCATCTGTCGATCTATTTGCTCGGTATGCAAATTGCTTGGGATCTAACAGCGAATCCGTGATGGTTTTCAGGTGGGACAGCACAAGCCTTTCAAAGATTTTCATAACTACAGATGGTCTGTATCATTCAATTCCTTGATGGAGGGCTTCTTTGGCACTGGGATGATGGTAGAACGTTTGAAGCAGGACGGAACATAGCACATCTCTAGTGATCTATTGAAGATTCGGGTGAAGATGGGGGCCAATTGCTCAGCACAGACGCAAGGAGTTATGGCCCTGGTGCTTTTCCTGGCTTTTAACTGTGTAATAGATCTTGCACTTCTTTTTCTGTGATCACCAGTGGTTGTGAGCCCAATGGATTGGGGCCAGTTGTAGCAGGCTTGGCTATTATTGGTGTGTTTGAGATGTGGGTTGTGAATATAGGTGGCTATAGTTTCTTTTCAAACCTGCAGTAAAACACATTCAGGTCATCTGCTAGTTGTTGATTTCCTTCTGCCTGGGAAGGAGATTTGCTGAAGCCAGTGATGTTTTTAAGAGTTTTCCACATGTTTGCTGGTTCATTTGTTGAGAACTGATTCTTTAACTTTTCAGAGTAGCTTCTTTTTGCTGCTCTGATCTCTCTTGTTAATATGTTTCTGGCCTGGTTATATAGCATTCTGTCACCTTTTCTGTAGGCTTCCTCTTTGGAATGACGTAGCTGCTTAACTTTAGCTGTGAACCAAGGTTTATTGTTACTATATATTTGCAGGTTCCTTGTTGGTACACATAAGTCTTCACAGAAGCTAACATATGATGTTACAGTATCTGTGAGCTCATCTAGGTCTGCAGAGGCATCTTCAAAAACATTCCAATCAGTGCAGTCAAGGCAGGCCTGGAGTTTCAGCTTTGCCTCATCAGACCAAGTCTTCACTGATTTAATTGTTGGTTTAATGGTTTTAAGTCTTTGTCCGTAGGCAGGTACAAGGTGAATCATGCAGTGGTCAGAGTGTCCCACAGCTGCTCGTGGTAAAGACCTATAAGCATCTTTTACTGTTGTGTAGCAACAATATTTTTACCTCTGGTGGGACAATTTACACGCTGGAAATATTTTGGGAGCTCTTTCCTTAAATTTGCTTGATTGAAATGTCCTAAAATGATGGGAAGGGAACCTGGGTGTTTGGCTTCAGCCTCCAAAATTTCATCAGCAAGAGTTCATAATGCCTTGTTTAAACAGGCTTGTGGAGGAACATACACAGCTTATATCTTACATTTGCATTGTATGGATTTTAAGTTTAAGTTTATTCCTATTTCAAAACATTTAAACAAGAAGATAAAAACTAACACAAACTAATAGAAAGTAAGGAAGAAAAAAAGAAACTTTTGAAAGGCAAAAAGTGCAAGAAAAGTAAAGAAGTTCAACAAATAGAAAAGAAAATATAAAGAAGTAGCTTCTGATATTCTTCACAGCAGTTATAATTACAAATCCATTTAATCTCTCTCTCTTTTTCTAAAGCTACATCATATTGCTCTTCTTTCAATAATCTGTCCTTCTAATAATCAAAACCTTAAATCACAAGTTCATTTTTTTTCATTTTTATACAAAAAGCCCTGGTTTCCAAGCACCAATAAATATTACAGTAGTATCTTTTCTCTAATCAAAGAAGTCAATTTATCCATTTCAGCAAAATTTGTCAACTTTGCCAACCATTGCTCCCGAGTGGGCAGTGTTGAAATTTCCTTCTCTGTACATTCAGTAATTGAGAATGTCCCACAAATCTTGGTTAAATCCTGCAATGGGGAGTATTAAGATTGCTGTGGTAAATTGGTGCAGTTGGGGTAGCCTCTTGCTTTACAACTGCATTGACTTGTAATGACAGTCCCAGCTCCAATTGTGTTTGTAAATTGAGGATACAGTATCTGCATTATGGCGAAGGGTTCATTCTTCTCTTCCCCAAGTCTCTGTGTTTTAAATGTGCTTCTGGATTCTCCATATAATCAAAATGTATTCACTGTACTTATTTTTAAAATAATTTTTTTTCAAAATGTATGTTTGGATGCATGTTTATCTAATCAGCAATGCTAAAGATGTGGCATTCCGTAAATCTGAACAATGCTATACCGGGTTTTTTTTGCCATCAGCAGTGCTAATAGTTTTCCCTCTTTCAAGTTTTTATGGGATCCTGTAAGAAATTGATTTTTACTCTATAATAACCTTTACTGTTATCTGATTTGTTCCAGCCAGCAGGACTGTCCGGAACAAATCTAATTTCAGTATGTCATATCAAGAATATTAAAATGAAGTTTATTATTCCTTATTGACAGAACTTGACTATCCTCATCCAGAAGGGAAAGATTAGCCTCAGTTGCATTTCTTTTATTTATTTTTATTTATGTATTACACTTTTATTTATCACTGTACCACTTATAAGTAACTCAAGGCAGCGAACATCCCTAATACTCCTTCCTTCTCCTGTTTTCCCCACAACAATTACCCTGTGAGTGAACTGGGCTGAGAGAACATGACCGATCCAAAGTCACCCAGCTGGCTTTCATGGCTAAGGTGGGACTAGAACTCATGGAGTCTTGGTTTCTAGGCTGGCATCAAACTGGCCACACCTGAAATTCCATTTGCCTGCTTTAGTGAATAGTTTTCCAAATTCTGTCATAGAAGAGAATAGATACCAAGGATACTTCTTAATTCAAGTTTATTACACCTTTGTTTCCTCTTGTTCATTGAAATCTGATAGGGGTTTCCACCAAAGTTCACTTCCATCTTTTCTCCCATTACACTTTAACATTGCACACCTGTTAAATTACAGCAGTACAGTATCAAATTCCTATCACTCAATAATTCACAGGCTTTTTTAATCCTGGCTCCTTCTCATCAACCTCAACCAGTTTTGGTCACCACAATATAAAAAAGATGTTGAAACTCTGGAAAGAGTGCAGAGAAGAGTGACAAAGATGATTGGGGGACTGGAGGCTAAAACATATGAAGAACAGTTGCAGGAACTGGGTATGTCTAGTGTAATGAAAAGAAGGACCAGGGGTGACGTTATAGTAGTGTTCCAGTATTTGAGGAACTGCCGCAAAGAAAAGGGGCTCAACCAGTGGTGGGATTCAAAAAATCTTACTACCGGTTCTGTGGGCATGAAATCTTACTACCAGTTCTGGTGGGTGTGGTCATGTGACTGGGTGGGTGTGGCCCTCTTTTGCATTTTTGCAGTCACCCCCACCCTACCCCCTGTTTTTTGGGCCTTCTGGACCTTAGAGGAGCCTCTGGGGGGTGTTTTTGCTCCCAGAAGGCTCCTCTGGAGCTCAGGAAGGAAAAAAAACAGAGCCTGGAGGGGGCACACGGCACTCCCCTAGCTCCATTTTGGGACCTTCCTGGCCTCAGAGAAGCCCCTGGGGAGGGCGTTTTTGCTCCCCTGAGGCTCCTCTGGGGCTCAGGAAGGCAAAAAGTGGAGGGGGGATGAGCCCGTCCCTCCATTTTTTGCCTTCCTGGGCCTCAGCAAGGAGAATCCCGGCACCACTGATCATATGAACAGCTGATTGTCAGGAGGGAAAAAAAGAAAGTAATACCCTAAGCGGCGAGCATCAGGAGGGCGGGGTGAGCAAACATTGGGCAGGCGGGGCAGGCGGCGAGCAGGCAACCGGGTTGGGAGCATGGCCAGCCAGAACTTACTACCGGTTTGGCGACCCATGCCAAATCCTTGCTACCTGTTCGCCCAATCCGGAGCGAACCAGCTGAATACCACCACTGGGCTCAACCTATTCTCCAAAGGGATAGCCACATAATTTCTATTAATTGTTTATGAGCCTGTTGGCCAACAGACTGATTGATCTATTCTCCACTGGGTGGCAATAATGAGTTAGAATTTTTTGCATCTCTAGGCTGCCATCTAGTGGTTGTGAAGATCTGTGCTTCCCTCATTCATTCTGCAATCTTAGAGTTTTCATCTACATTCTGATTTTATCACTGATTTATTTCCCTCCTTCCTAATTAATTGAACTTTTACGTTTTTCCTGAGCTGCCCAACTCCTACATCCATTTAACAAAACGGAGCAGATGTATATAGCCTTTTTCCTTTCTTTCAACAAATGGGGTGAAACTCACTTAACAACTGTCTCGCTTAGCAATGGAAACATTGAGCCATTGTGGTCATAAGTCAAGGACAAGCTGTAGTTCTGCCAGGGGACCTGGGGACCCCAGGTTCATTTGCAGCTGATAGTGGCTTGTATGATTGTGTTTGTCACCGCCACGGAGAGTGTGTTGAAAATGCAACTCCCAGAATTCCCAGGGAGCATGCCACACTTCTGAGCCATGGAGAAGACTGGAGTAACAAGGACCAACTGGGAGTTGTAATGATGTTCATAGGCTGATTTATAACAGCAATCATTGGGTCAACGTTCCAGTTCCCATTTGCAGCATCCTGCTCTGATTTACCCTTCCTCTTTGAAAAATATTCACTCTACAATATTCACTCTCTAAGTAATCCCATGACTCCACTAAAATATTAAAAGATGAACAAGCTTCTAACTGACCATTCCCTGTTCCTTGCTGGCTGAGAGGAATGGCAATTATAATTTAAAACCTTTGGAGCATTCTTGAATGCTATGCTGAGTCAGAATATTCCTAACTTAAGATTGTCAAAAAAACAAAAACAAACCCAAAACCAGCTGTCTCACAGAGTATAAGGTTTGTAAGAGATGATCCATTATACATTCTAAGGTTCAATTTTAGCCCATTTTGCTTCTACGTTTCCCATGAGGCTGAATCAGTCTCTGAATGAGACATTTGATTATTCCTGATCCAATACAGATGTGATTTCTCAAATAATCACTAAGACATTCAGTTGGGCATGAATGCTAAGAGATTCAAATAACTATTAGAGTAGAGAAAAAGAAAAGCAGGATTTGAATCACTTCTGATCTCACAGAGAGTTTTATTTGTTTGTATGCTGGCTGGCTGGCTGGGTCTAGAACAACTCCGTGCAGCCAACTCACTACGGGACTACTTGCCACAGCCAATTTGCTGTTGGAAAACTCATCACAGGACAAGAGTTATACTAATATCGAAGAAACAGTGACGTGGAATAGAATAATTAAAGGAAGGAAGCAAAAGGAGGGACAAAATGAAATGTGAATGACAAAAATTAAAATACTTTTAAAATTTTAAATACTTCAATTGAATTATTGAGTTGTCCCACGGTGAGTAGGCCGTGGCGAATTGGCAGTGCCAAGTTGTCCCGTTCCACTGGCTGGCTGGCTTCTTTATTTATCAATTAGATTTTGAAATCAGAAAGAGTCTGGGTGGCTTACCATATTTAAAAATGCTTTTAAAAGAATGATCTAGACAAAACTACCTAAATAACACTTAAGAAAAAAAAAATCCCTCATTCCTGAGTTTTCTTAAATTTTATGTGCATAGTTAAGAAAGAGCAGTGATGAAAGTCTGTTGGCACTTCCTACATGCCTTAGAGCACAAAATGAAAAATTCACATTCTCTCTAGTTGTTTCCTTGTTAGGATAAGTCATCTATATATTTCTATTTATTGCTCTATATTAAAGTAGAGATTTTTTAAAAAAGTCTAGAGTGTGGGATAGGAACTATGTAAAAGGGCATGTTGCTTTTTTAGCAAGACCGATTCTTCTCTACAGATTATTTTTATAAAGGAATTTCACCACGTCCTAGGTTCTCCTATAATCTCACCTCCTTGTCAGCATGTCCCTTGACTCCTTGGTTAAGAGTCATTTGGTTATATTTGTTCTGCTAAATTTTCCCCTTGTCCCATAAATGCTTTACTTTCTGGCACACCCTACTAAAGTCTTCAGGGTGTCATCTTTCTCCTTCAGCCAACTCCCAAGAACAGTCTTTAAGTGGAGGAAATTCAGTCCGAAAACAAAGTACATACAAACTGTAAATAAAAATCCACGCAAACCATAATTTACAGTAATTAACTTGACAGGGCAGGATATGGAATTGCGGGCTTGAAAGGCCAGCAAAACACACACGGTTGGGAAGACTCCAGGAACCCAGATAAGCCTCGACCTAAAAGGTAACTCACTATTTGCTCACTTTTTAAACACTGCATTCCCAGATGCAAGTAATGAAGGGAATCAGGGCCCTTTCATCCCCCGTAAGCCATGTAAACCATTGCTCCCTTCTCCCTGCGTGCCCTAGGATGAAGAGGGGGTGGGCTGGATCTTCCTCCAAATTCCCTCTCCCTTGCTCTACCTCTCCCCTGCTCAGCCCAACCGGACTTTGCCCTTCCCCAGTTTCTTCCACAGTCAATGGAGCTACACTCCCTGTCAGCTGCTCGGCCTCTCCCTCCAAATCAGATTCCGACAGGGGCATGACAGCTTGTTAAATTAACTTTGCAAAACAACCCAGGTTTTCATCTACTTTAATTGCTCAGTTAGAACAACTAATCAATGGGCCAAGTTGCCTCCAGAAATTGTGGGTGCTTTCCAACACTGGAGGTTTTAAAGAAGAGTTTGGACAGTTGTTTGCCTGAAATGATTATAGGGCAGGGCTGTTAAACTCATGGCCTGCAGGCCACACCCATGCCCAGTTTAGGAAAGGGGAAAAATTGTGATATGTCATGTGACGCTGCCATGACGACGTGAGCTTGATACCCCTGGGTTTCCTGCTTGAGCATGAGGTTGGACTGATTCGTCTAGTGAAGAGAAGGACCAGGGGAGACATGATAGCAGTGTTCCAATATTTGAGGGGCTGCCACAGAGAACAGGGGGTCAACCTATTCTCCAAAGCACCCGAAGGCCAGACAAGGAATAATGGATGGAAACTGAACGAAGAGAAATTCAACATAGAAAAGAAAGGAGGAATTTTCTGACAGTGAGAACTATCAACCAATAGAACAGAAGTTGCCTTCAGAAGTTGTGGGAGCTTCATCACTGGAAGCTTTCAAGAAGAGACTGGACTGCCATCTGTCAGAAATGGTGTAGGGTCTGCTTGGACTAGATGACCTGCAAGGTCCCTTCCAACTCTGTTAATCTGACCCTGTCCATCCTCTTTCTGGTTAGTGTGCAATTTCTGCATGTTGACTTGGGGTGGAAACCTCTGTAAATATGTGCACATACTTGGGCAAGTCTGACGAAGCTCAGAGGTTCTGAGTGGCTCCAAAGTATGTTGCTATTTTGGCAAATCTCATTCTAATCCCCTCCAAGGTCCCTTCTGTTATTCTTGCAATATGGAAACCAGAGAAGGAATAGCAGAAATAAAAAAAAAATACAGCCATACATCTCCCTGAGTGGCATTTAAATTTTCCCTTCCAAGATCAAGAGAGGTTCTTGGTGGATCACAGTAACTAAGTCTTTTCCTGTCTAGAGGCAGCCTAACCCCATCCTTGGTTTACAAGGGGGAGCGGAGCAGTGGTAGGATTCAAAATTTTTTACTGCTGGTTCTGTGGGCGTGGCTTGGTGGGCATAGTGTGGTTTGGTGGATGTGGCTCGGTGAGTGTGACAGGGGAAGGTTACTGCAAAATCCCCTTTCCCTCCCCACTTCACTAACTTGCTTTCCAGCACTGTTCTCCTGTGCAGGGCAACAAAAGAAGACTCAGCCAATCAGCTGGGACTCGGGAGGCAGAGAATAGATGGGGGCGGGGCCAATCAGAGGTGGTATTTGCTGGTTCTCTGAATACTCACAATTTCCACTACCGGTTCTCCAGAACTGGTCAGAACCTGCTGAATACCATTTTTGGGGGGCAGGACTTGTAGGAGACCTCCTTTGAGTTAAGAAAATGGCAAACAGACGTGGCCAGTGGGAAGCGACATCTGGTATGCACAACTCTTACACGCAAGCAAGAGAGCTATCACTCCAATGCCAGGTCCACAAGTTATGGCAAGCAGCCCATTGTGGTTTGATTCCTGCTTGGAGCTGGTCCTAAAACTTAGCCTGGAGCTGAGCAGCCACCAGAAGAGAAGCAACCACATTGAGGCATCCTCTAATGCCAACAAGCTCAAGGGCATTGGAGGGAAGCAAAGGCTGTGTGTGCCATTTTAAGCCTTTAAGCCTTCTTCCATATGTTGACAGCAGCAAGACTTGTACGCACACTTTGATTCCTACGATGGACGAATGGTTGCCGAAGTTGATGGAGTTGGCTGAAATGGAAAAACTGACCATTTTGATTAAAGAAAAGAAATGTAAGTATTTTATGTTTCCACACAGAAACCGCTTCTGAACTTCATGCTTGATGTGGAAAAGAATGAAACTCTGACTTTGACTTTTACCAATTAGACCGATAGAACTTTATAGAATTGGCTTGTTCATGTTATTATGAAAAAGCAAAAGGCTGTGATTTGATGTTAAGGCCTTATTTTACTGTAACAGAGAGAGTCGGAAGTCAAGGGTCCTTTTTCTTTTTCTTTCTTATATTTCCTCACTTCTCTTTCCCCTTTTCCCCTACTGCTTTTCTATTTACTTTGTATTACTTGTGCTGTGGACTAACCATCAAAGATGGTTGGATACATCAACTTGCAAAGCCTAGGAGGGTGGAGTTTAAACCAGGGCAACACGAAAGGTGTGTGCTGCAATAAAGCATTGTGTGCCATTATCTTCTATGTTGGGCTGTGTCCAGTCCTTGGGAAACCTCCCAAGGACAGAGAAATATGAAGGAGGAAGAGCAAACAATACGGGTAGTCCTCGACTTACAGGCACAGTTGAGCCCAACGTTCCTGTTGCTAAGTGAGACAGTTGATAAGTGAATTTCACCCCCACTTTACAACCTTTCTTGCTGAAGTCATTAAATGAAATCAATTCAGTTGTTATGTTAGTAACATGGCTGTAAGGTGTTTCCGGCTTCTGCCTTGATTTTGCTTGTCAGAAGGGGATTCCATGTTTTCGGGATCCCACGAGGGTCATGAATAGAAGCCAGTTGCCAAGCATCCAAATTCTGATCATGTGACCACGGGGATGGTGCAACAGTCATAAGTGTGAAAAAAAACCCAGTCATGTCACTTTTTTCTTTTTTTACGTGCCCAATAATTGCATTTTTTAAAAGATTTTTTTATTTTTTAAACTAACATACACAGACAAAACATAAAACATAAAACCATCTTTCAATTACATATAGTGTGTCAGCTGGTTACAAGTCTTTTGTGCATCATCTCCATAGTCCTTACTTATAATTTATATAACTTCTCATATTATCCATCTAATGTATACACAATACACAAGCCTGATGATAGCAGATGAGATTCTGCTGAAACATCACTACAACTTCAAAAGCACAACTATAGTGACGTGGGAAAATATCCTGAACAAAGCTGAATACCATCTCTCTGCCCCCCCCTCTCTCTCTTTATATCTATCTATCTATCTATCTATCTATCTATCTATCTATCTATCTATCTATCTATCTATCTATCTATCTATCTATCATTACTGTAATCATTTGACTATAACTATTATTCTATCATTTTTAGCGAGATATTCAACATTTTAAGTTAAATTATGTTACAACTTTCATTACATCATCATAAATCCATAAGACACCCCTATGTTATATTCTCTATATTTCTATTATCCTTATATTGTAAAATTCTCAAAAATATTTCATTGCCATATATTTTTGTCTAACCACTGATAAAATAAATCCCATATCTTATAATATTGTTTATCTTTTTGTTCTCTAATTTCAAATGTCAATTTACTCATTGCAGCCCATTCCATTATTTTCATAATAACTTCCTCCTATGTCACTTTTTTTCCCCCAAGGCCATTGCAACTTTGAACGGTCACTAAACGAACAGTTATTAAATCAAGGATTACTTGTGCATTTTCAATGGAGTTTTTTTATTTAGTAATTTGCAAATCAGATGGACTGATTTTTTTCCCCCAAGCACCCCATTGATTTTCTTGGTTCTCTCCCTCCAGTGCCCTCTTCTGTCAACTTAGATTTTCAAACTCCAGGAGTAGTATCTGGTATTCTCCACTCTAGAGAAGGCAGCTGTTCATGTAAAACAAAACAAAAAAAAGGATATTTGACGTCATGCTTGAAAGGGGCCCTGCCTTCTTCACAAATATCTCCCCCAGCTCCCTCGTGAGCATGTAGGGAGGGCAGAAAACTATCTACGGCGCCTTGGCGATTCAGAAATATACAGATATCATGTTGCACCATATTACTCTTGAGAATTTATGGAAAGTGTTTGGCAAGCCTGTCTCCTTCACAGGTGCTAGAGGAGGGAAGGGAACTATGTGCTGGTCAGTCAGCTTTGTACTGCCTTTTGGGGTGGGTGTGGGGGTAAGGAGAGAGACCCTGCCCCAACGGCACTGCTGAGATGTCTCCTGCTGGAGACAGGGGGTTTGGACTAGATGTTGCAACTCTAGAAAAAGTACAAAGAAGAGCAACCAGGATGATTAGGGGACTGGAGACTAAAACATATGAAGAACGGATGCAGGAACTGGGCTTGGCTAGTCTAGTGAAGAGAACGACCAGGGGAGACATGATAGCGGTCTTCCAGTATTTGAGGGGCTGCCACAGGGAGGAGGAAGGAGTCAAGCTATTTTCTAAAGCGCCTGTAGGCCAGTCAAGGAATAATGGATGGAAGCTGATCAAGGAGAGATTTAACCTGGAAATAAGGAAATAAGGAGAAATAAGGAAAGTTTTTCTGACAGTGAGAACAATCAACCAATGGAACAGCTTGCCCTCGGAAGTTGTGGGAGCACCATCACTTGAGACTTTTAAGAAGAGATTGGACTGCCATTTGTCAGAATTGGTGTAGGGTCTCCCGCTTGGGTGGGGGGTTGGACTAGATGACCTACAAGGTCCCTTCCAACTCTGATTATCTGTTATCTGTTATCTGACTTCTGTTTCAAAGAAAGATTCAGCTCTTGAGCAGCTTTTGAACCGGATATTGAACAACGGCAACATTGGATTCCTTGTTTCAGGCAGCAAAATAATTCAGTCCGGATTTAGCATATTTATTTCATGCCTTTCAGCCTGTTTTAACAAAATGCAGATTGGTTTTTGTGAGCATTAGAGTGCCCGACATCACTGCAAGTTATACAGGTAGTCCTCAATTTGCAACTGTTCATCTAGTGACCGTTCAAAGTTACAACAGCGTTGAAAAAAAGATGATTTATGGCCATTTTTCACACTTGCGACCGTTGCAGCATCCTCATGGTCCCAGGATCAAAATTCAGAGGCT